>VZTY01005438.1:44393-55454 GCA_013400935.1 Turnix velox
CGGGGCGGCTCCTCTCAGCGCTCCGCCCCGCACTTAGGGCCGATCCCCGCCCCGCACTCAGGGCTGGTCCCCTCAGCATCGCACCTCTGCTCCCCCCTCTGGAGCTACTCCTTTCAGAGCCCTGCCCCGCACTCAGGCCCGCTCCCCTCCGAGCTTCGTCCGCACTTAGGGCCGCTCTCCACAGCTTCGCACTTCTACTCCCCTTCCTCCCCTCGGAGCGGCTCCTCTCAGAGCCCTTTCCCGCACTTAGGGCCGCTCTCCACCGCGCCTCGGCCATACTTAGGGCCGTTTCCCGCAGTTTCTCACCTCTGCTCCGCCCCTGTGTGGTTCCTCTCAGAGCTCTGCCCCACAGTTAGGGACGCTCTCCTCGGTGCCTCGTCCGTACTTAGAGCTACAACGTCCATCTTCATACCTCTGCAGCCACTCGGAGCGGCTCCTCTCAGGCCCTTGCCCCGCACCGAGGGGAGGTCCCTGAGCTCCGAGCACCGCACCGAGGGTCTGAGCTCCTCATCTCCGCTCCACCCCGCCTCGGGCCGCCTCCCTCAGCGCTTCGTCCATACTTAGGGTTGCTTCCCGCAGTTTCTAACCTCTGCTCCCCCCACCCGGGGCGGCTCTGCCCCGCATTAGGGCCGCTCTCCTCCGTGCCTCATCCGTGCTTAGAGCTACAACGTCCATCTTCGCGTCCATCTGCGGCCTCTCGGAGCGGCTCCTCTCAGGTGTGTGCCCTGCACTGAGGGGAGGGCCCTCAGCACCGAGCTCCGCGCCAAGGGTCTCTCCTCTCAGCTCCTCGCCTGCCTCAGCGTCTCATCCATCTCCTCAGTTGCTCCCTGCAATGCTTCACCTGCCTCAACCAAAGGTCTTTTTCCTTCCTCTTTTACTCTTCGTCCCTTCTCTCTGGAGAGCTGCTCCCACAGCCCCATCGTGAGGGGATGGAGCAAGGTGAGGTTGTTCCCGCCAAAATTTTCCCCTTCAGCCTCCTTGGCCAGGGCTGCATGGAGAGAAGTGTGGCCAGCAGGGCAAGGGAGGGGGTTTTACCCCTCTACTGGGCTCTGGTGAGACCCCAACTGAAGTTACTGTGTCCAGTTCTGGAGCCCTCAACAGAAGGATATTGAGGTGTTGGAGCAGGTCCAGAGGAGGCCATGAGGATGATCAGAGGGGATGGAGCATCTTCCTTCTGAGGACAGGCTGAAGGAGTTGGGGTTGTTCAGCCTGGAGAAGAGGAGGCTCAGGGGGGACCTCAGAGGAGCTTCTCAATACCTGAAGGNTTCTGGATGCTCCTTTCCTCCCTGGAGGTGTTTAAGGCCAGGCTGGATGAGGCATTGAGCAACCTGGTGTAGTGGGAGGTGTCCCTGCCCATGGTGGAGATTTGGAACTAGATGATCTCTAAGGTCCCTTCCAACCCAAACCATTCTATGATTCCAATTTGCATCCATTACTCCTAGTCCTGCCATCCTGTACCCCATTAAAAAGTCCTGCCCCAGCCTTTCTATAGTCCCCCTTCAGGTATTGTGGATATAAAAGAAATCCAAGAAAATATTAAACCCCCTTTCTCTCTCTCTCCTCCTCTCTTCACCTTCCCCATTTCCCACCAGTCTGATTTCACACCCAGTTGCTTCAGTCCTTCTCTCCCAGCCTATTCACAGAGGCAGAGAGTGTCAAGGCTGTTGAGCAGGGGTAGGTGCTTGTGAGACAAGTCGTGTTAATGAGGAAGACATGATGATAAATGTTAAACATATTTAGTGCATAATGACTGTGGGGATTCCCATTGCAAGGGGCTGCTTTTCCTGAGAAGGTGGCTGTGCCTGACAGAGCTGAGGTGGAGAACTGCAGGTTGATTTGCCTGTTTGATTAAATTATTTAATATATTATTGCATTATAACCAATGTGCTGTGGTACTGGAGGAAAAGCATGTAGGAAAAAAGATCTATTTCCAACGTTGTCCTATTAAATCTGGGTGGGAAGAAGCATTTTTGCCATGTAATGGACCAACATCAACTGATGACCCACACAATGTGCCTTCCTATCACTAATTGAGCAGCAGGAGCATCCACATAATTGAGTAATTTGTCTTTGAGGTCAGTTCATGCACCCTAGGGTTCAGGTAAGTTCATAAGAGGATTGTGTGATGATTTAGTACACTGTGTTTTGTGGGACATCAATGCCTTTCATGATTTGGAGAGCAAAAGAGTCTCCAGGTTTGGTTTTTATTATAGATATAGATAATTATTTGCCTCTACACTTTGGAACAGGGAGGGAATGCAGAGCTGATACCAAAAGCTTTCTGAAAGACTGAGCTTGTTCATGGGCATCTGTTATTTTTGCTCAAGGTTACGACCCAGAGAATAAAAGCTGCAGATGGACATATCCATAGCTACAAGATCCACCCTGATCCCTCCTGCAGGAGCCCTTCTAGCCCTCTCAAGAGAGGGAATGCTGAGGTTTGAAGATTTTTATGGCAGGTGGGATGTGGCAGCTGAGTTCTGGCAGTTGAGATAAGCTGTGCTCACAAGGTCTCCTCAGGGGGGGAAAGGGAAGGCTGCTGAGGTTAGATTAGTCACAATATTTCATTGCAAAGCAGCCACTGGTGTTATTGTTTTGTTGCCAGAGAAAAGGAGTTTTACATTGTTTTCTTTCATTCATTCGTGCGAGACAGGAATAGAGGGAAAGTGGAGTGTGTGTGTGTTTTAGTGGGAGTAACAGGGTAGGGGGGGGGGAAATTCTGTCTTTAGATTTTGTAATAGTGCCATGGTGCTAGTTGAATATCTTCCACAAAATCAATACAAATAGCAGAACTGGGAGTAAAACGGGATGTTCACTTCACAAGCAACACTCTTGCCAGGAAGGCTTGTCAACAGGAATAATTCACAGTGTTTTGTAGAGGTGTTGGATGTATCTCTTGTTCTCCAGGCCTGGATCACCCCCCCAGGCTGAAATTTCTTTGTCTCCAGCTCTCATGTGCTCTTTCCAGGGCCTTCTGGACTGCTTTTTCCCAGAGGAATATGGTTGTCACAGCAGCTCCCAGATGGAGAATTGGGGTTTGATATAGCTGTCCATTCGATCCACTAATTGCTTTGAAATACAAACCAGGGTCTTGCTGCTTGAATAAGGATCTGACTCAGAGCTGGGAGAGAGGTATGTGTCACTCTGGGTGCATTCATACCACACTAAGCACAGAAAGAGGTGCTAAATTCTTTACTGACCAGAGGCTCTGCTTTGCCATTTGAATGGGGAACAATTTCACCAAGTGAGAATCCTGATATATGTGGGGTTTTTTTCCAGCACTAAGTAACCTGAGCTGCCCCAAAGTGAAAAAGCAGGCCACTTAACTTCGAGTTGGAGATTGTGCAGATGTTTTAGAAATCCCTTTTAGCCCCATTTATGTGAAGACATCCACAGAGGGGGTATTTACCACTTTACAGTTATTTATTTGCTTATTTGGAGCTCTTCTGAATTGTATTGATTTGACAATTCAGAGCTGAAATCAGTCATTGCCTTAATCCAATGCCATAAAGCTGAGAAACATGTCCTGTCTTTCCTCAGTGCAGGCAAATAAAATAATCAGCAGTAAATATAAGACTTAGTTTTCCTAAAATTATTTTAAGTGCCTTCTATTTAGGACTTAGCAGTATATTGTATAATCTATCAGCTTACATAGCGTGGAATGCTGACATAGCTTCTACATGAAACTTCCAATATTAGGGCCTTGATCCTGCAGCAAATTCAGCAAATAGAGTTTGTCCCTATCTGCTTAAGGAGATGTTGTATAATGTGATGAAAAAAAAGAGTATATTTTGTTCTGCCTGTCACCAGAAAATGTCAGCCACTGGGACTTCAATGTAGCATTCAGGAGTGTACTGCAGGAACTACAAAGAAATCTTGTACTACATTGTGGAAGGTAGTGGCACTTAAACAGACTGGAATAACTCATGAAGCTGAAGGAATAAACCCTTTAACTCACAAATAGGTTTGTGCAGGCAAACATCCTTTTGCTTTCATTATTTTTGAGCAGATGGGACAGCTGTCTAGAGCTGGATGTGGCTGTGGTGGTGAATCATAGAATGGTTTGGGTTGGAAGGGATCTTCAAGATCATCTAGTTCCAAACCCCTGCCATGCACAGGGACACCTCCCACTACACCAGGTTGCTCAGTGCCTCATCCAGCCTGGCTTTAAACACCTCCAGGGATGAGGGGGCATCCACAACCTCTCTGGAAAACCTCTTCTAGNCCCCCTTTGATCATCTTCAGTTTAATTTTATATTAGCAGCTATAACATATAGAGGAAATTCTTTTAATCCTAAGGCTTTGCTGCACATCTTCCTCTTAATTTAGAAATGTCAGACTCAGCCTTAATGACCATTGTGGCACCAACAAATGTGTGAAGCAGAAGAAACAGTTGCTATTTTTACAAGGTCTGCAACAACCAGATTTCTATTCTCCAAATCCTGGCTCCTCTACCTAATACATGTTATTTAGAGAACCCTAATGCCATCATTAATAAGGCCACCATGCAAGAAACACTGGTATTTTTTTGGCACGCTGATGTTGTTTAAAAAAAAATACAGTTTCTTCATTTTTCTCTGAGGAAAACTTAGAAAAGACTGAAGTGGAAAAAAAAAGAATCAGTGTTTGACAGAGGAGAAAGAACAAACTAGACAGCGAAACAGAATAATTTTAAACTTCAGAAATGTATTTCAATTGTAAAGGAAAATATAATTTTCTCATTTTGATGTATTAGCAGTAATCTCTGAAGTTGGTTATCAGTGTTTTCTTGATGTCAACCTAACCCAGTGTTGTGACCTGTGCTGTAACTACACCTCTTGTCCCTTCTGGAGTGATGGGGACTCCATCTGCAGTCCCTGCCGCTGGTGAAATGTCATTGCAATCAGGGAGTTTTCCTACTGCTTAATTGAACTTGTGTTACTGTAATTCAAACCTTTTCCATTTTTTTTCCCCAGCTTTTTTAAGTACAGAGAACAGCTGTTGTAGGAACAGAGAACACTTTATTTCCTTCCTCTTGAGCACAGCCTTTCTTGTGTGTGAAGGCTGTGACCATAATTCTTCTCCACTATGTCTGGGTGAAATAATCCCTCTCCTTTCAAACTTTCCCTGTAGGTCAAGCACCCTGGAAGCTTAATAATTCTTCTCCTCTTAGGGATTTCCTCCAGCTTGTCCACATCTCTTTTGAGTTTCTGATATTTTTGATGAAGACTTACCAGCATAGAGTGGTGCAGATTCCTGGGTCTTCTCCTGATAAATGTCTCAGTAGCTGCTTTCTCTGCAGCTGCATCATATTGTCAAGTCATACTGGGCTTGAAAATGAAATAACAGCTTACACTTAAGCTCTGTTTGCAGTGTTTCACATGCAGAAACAAAGGAAGCTGCCATTTAGCATCACTCTCTCTAATTTTATGTCTCATTTTCCTATTCAGGGATTTAACACGAGTAGCCTTTTCATAGAGGGGAGCTATTTAAATGCTGCCCATCAGTGGGGAAGAGTGTTTGTGAGGATGAACAGATCCCTTAGTGATTGTCCTGAATTTCTGAATCACTAATGTCTCAGAAGACTCATTATTAATGTCCAAAAATAGGTAGGTTTTAAACACAGCTATCCCATCCTGTTTTAAAATTCAACCTCCCTGAAAACTGGTGCAGTAAAGCAAGGGGAGGAAAAAATAAATTAAAAAAGTCTGCTATAAACACCCTACTTAATATTGTAAAAATATGAATGTAGCAAGGTTGATATATATAATTAATACAAAATATTGCAAGGTGCTCTTCAGAAATGGTTTGTAAAGTTAAATTGACAGAATCTCAAATAGCTTGGTTGAGATCTAAGGGTTTTTAAATTAGTTTTCCTGATCGAGTTACAAAACCAATAGCTTTTTGGATCAATGGATGCTACAAGATCAGCCCTGGTTTCTTCTGCTGGTAAATGAAATGGCAATGCTCTTGCAATGCTGAAAGAGCTGGTACTTAGAGATAAATACAAAAATCTATCTTTCATCAGGACTATCTCTTTCTTTAAAGCTCTTGGAAAGAAAAACGTGCCCTAAGCTGGTTTTGTGTCAGACTGTCAAGAAACAGTTTGAGTTTCTACCTCTGTATTTCAGTAATTTTTCTCTTATTTCCCAAGTGAATTGGTTGACAGGGCTGCAGAGCTCCATGCTTGAGAGCTATTCATTGACAACAAGAAAGAATTCCAGTTACTGACACAGAACATAGACTTTTTTTTTTTTCCTTCTTCTAGGAGCATCTCCATGTTAATCAAAGATGTCCTTTGTTCCAAGGCAGACATCCAAACTGTCCATTTTGTGTTAAAAGGCTTCAGCTTTAATTTTAGAAAAAAAAATCAATACAAGTCCTACTTGGAGTTGCAGCCCTTTATCATAACTGTAAATATCTGATAGCTAAAAAATGAGAAGGGATCAGTTAAACATGTTTGATTTTGGATCTAGATGATCTTTAACCCAAACCATTCTATGATTCTATGTTAAAGCCCTGAGATTGTTATATATATTTTTTTTTCCTCCTTTACCTTAAACAGCAGGAACACCAAATTTTTCACTTCACTTTTAAGAGGGATGACAATATTCATCCTATGATATCCTAGAGAAAATGAAATGCATTAAGCTCTGTCCCAGCACAGGAATCCCTTGCACTAACATCCCCACAGGGTGTTAACTCTCTGTCCATGATTCCCATGGGTGATGGGTGGAGTGATCTGCCAGGCTTTGTGTCTGATTCATTAGGTTCCCTGAGCCTCATTCAGTGCTGATTGAAGCATGTTGTCAAACCTGCCATCAGACTTTTCTGGGGGAGGATAAGGATGTTCACATCACCAAAGGCTGATGGAAACATGAGGCATGGGGAAAGCAGCTGCATGACAAGGCAGGGAAACATCATACCTGGTTCTTACAGTGATGAGAGAGTCTCAAACAACAGGTCACCAAAGAATAGAGTCGAAGCAGGATTTTAAATGAGACTTTTAAATGAGAGGGCTTTGGAACTTTTATAATCTTTATATTCTACTTGAAATTCAGTTTCAAGATCCTGTGAAGTCTTAATTAGGAGGATTTCACAGGCAGTGCAACACTGATTACTTTTTCTCCTAAGAAAAGGAAGCCAGGACAGTGAAACCCCGGCCTGAGAAAATGCTCTAGCTAGCCTGTGCTCATTTTTTTTTTCTTGGATGGTGACACAGAGTCAAAACAAACTTAAAAGTGAAAACTGCTAATTGAGAACTGAAACCATGCAGTGCAAATTGGAATGTCTTTTCCTCCGTGAGGAGCAATTTTGCTCCCTGTGTGATGTTGTTTTGCAGCTACAAGTACCCACATCTCCAAAGGTGCTCTTCCCAGAGTGCCTTTTTGTCTTTCTTGAAGCATTTCTCCTGCTCTTTCAAGTGTCTTTTTCTTATTATTTCCAGCCAATAATCTTTTTAAGGGAGAGTAAGAACTATTACACAATAAAGTCACAGAGAGTCAACAAGCTGGTGGAATATAAGGGGAGATAATCCCAAAAGGATAGAGATGCCTACTATGGTTTTGTCAGTGAAGGGATATTGCTGATTATTATGAGAATCTTCCTATGCTCACTATGACTCACCTGTTTTTCCCTCTGTTCCTCACAGCCAGATGGCATGAACCAGTACAGGCCAAATAATTCATCATTCCACACATTTGTGATGGACTGGCCCTCAGATGAAACCAGGATGGGCAGAAATGCTGCTACAGAGAAAGCAGTTTGTTGTCTGTAGTATTTTATGAAAGCTTCAGTGAGATGGAGATTCAGGCTAGATATAAGAAAGAAATTCTTTATGATGAGGGTGGTGAAACACTGGAACAGAGAGGTTGTGGATGCCCTCTTATCCCTGGAGGTGTTTAAGGCCAGGCTGGATGAGGCATTGAGCAACCTGGGCTAGTGGGAGGTGTGCCTGCTCTTAAAGATGATCTTTAAGGTCCCTTCCAACCCAAACTATTCTATGTCTGGTCCTGATAAAATCCTGGCTTTGACAAGTGAAACTCTCTCAGGAATTGTTTTATAAACACTTGACTGAATGCTTCACAACATAGCAGTGTTTCTTTGGAAGAAACACCATCACAAGTAGCCTGCAGGTAAGCCATGAAGAACAGTTAATTGCCCTTCAACTGAAATAACTCTGTGAAAAATCAATCACAGGCAGAACTGACAGCAGACTATCAGTCATCCAAAGCCAAACAACCACCAACCTCTAGTGGGAGGTGTCCCTGCTCATGGCAGAGGGGTTGGAACTAGATGATTTTGAAGGTCCCTTCCAACCCAAAGCATTCTATGATCTTCATTAGGTTCACAGACAACAGCAGCCCAACCCTTCATGTGCAATGGAGTGACTGTATTACATGTGTTTGTGCTTGCTCTTCTGGATTGCTGTCATATGGCTCCTGACTGTGCATGACAAACACATCAAAAAGCCATTCCTTAGGCTTGCTTATGCAATCTCCCCAGGCTTGGTGTGCTGCCCAACTGAATGACACGAAAAGTTGCAGCTCAGGGTGACAGGATGGGAAGAATGATAGAAATTCTAATGAGTGTTCTTCTAAATCCCCAGGAGACAGCTGCACTGGCTGCCTCACACTGGGACACCCTTCTCAGGTACTTGTGATATCAGCTGGTATTTTAAGTAAGCCTGAGTTGCATCATTCATGCTGTTATTTGTATTATTTTTTTTTTTTTAATTTTAGCTCTTAGCTTAGGAGATTAGTGGGTTGTCTGTGTTAGAAAACAGTTACCTGATGATCATAGAGTCAAAAAATCATTTGGGTTGGAAGGGACCTTCAAGATCATCTAGTTCCAACCCCTCTGACCTGTGCAGGGACACCTCCCACTACACCAGGTTGCTCAATGCCTTATCCAACCTGGCCTTAAACACCTCCAGGGAGGAAAGGGGCATCCACAACCTCTCTGGGCAACCTCTTCCAGTGTCTCACCATCCTCATAGTAAAGAATTTTTTCTTCTCTCTAGTCTAAATCTCCCCTCTTCCAATTTGCATCCATAACTATTAGGAAATATTACTCAGTATGTGAACACTGATCTCACTGAAATCAAGTGTCTTGCTGAAGATCACACAGAAAATAGAAGTGAGGAAAAAATAAATTGAATTTCTTTAATCTCAACTAATATTTTTGCCTGTGATTCTTCCTCTCTCCTTACTATTGTGACTGTTAATAAGTATTTACATCTGGTGTTGTGTGTGAAGCATGGTGACGTCATAGAATTTGCTGGCTGTGTGTGCAGTCTGTCATGTAAAGAAATTTCTGCTGAGAATAACAAACATTGAAATAACATGGAAAAAAACTAACAAACTAAGAAAAGCAGTCAAAAAGCAGACAAAATGGTTTTTCTTTTGATTCTTCATTTGTGAGAAGGTCAAAACTGGTCCAAACTAAAAAAAAAAACATCATAGCAAACAGACAAATAAGAAATTTCATGGTGGCTTATTAGCAAGGGTTTAAATTCCACATCCACCCATCACAGACCAGCCCTCCTGTGTGACTCAGAGCAAACACTGACTACAGCCAGTAGGACCAGCTCCCTTTGTTCAATTAGTGGCTTCCTGAGCTTTTCTGAATTAGTATGAATAAGATCCTTATAGAAATGGGGATATAATAGCTCTAATTGCTTTAACAATTAGTTGTCAAGTGCTCAGCGCTGACTGTGATACAGAAGAACTGGGGAAATCAATTAAACAGGTAAATAGTTCCCCTTCTCCTGCATCCTGACATTCTGCACTAGTCACTGGGAGCTTGTCTCTAAACCAGAATAGTTACCCACGAGATTGTCATCTACATCACCTTCCACTTAGGAAAACAGTGACAGAAGAAGCTGTGGTGGAGTTTACATGACTTTTTTCTTCAGAACCAGGCTAAAATGGTGTGTGGTAGCATTTTCACATCCCAGATCATGGAATCATAGAATAGTTTGGGTTGGAAGGAACCTTCAAGCTCTTCTAGGCCTGGGCAGGGACACCTCCCACCACACCAGGTTGCTCAGTGCTTCATCCAGCCTGGCCTGAAACATCTCCAGGGATGAGGGGGCATCCACAGCCTCTCTGGGCATCCTCTTGCAGTGTCTCACCACCCTCACCCTAAAGAACTTCTTTCTTTTCTCCATCTTAAATCTCCCCTCTTCCAATTTGCACCCATTACTCCTAGATGTGGTGTCTCCTCTTAATTAAGGTTAAAACCAACTGTGTCTCACCTGCAAGATAACTTTCATTCACAAAACAGGCACTGGGCAATATCTTGCCTTGCAAATAAAGCTTGGTTTCTCCTCAGGCTCCTAAATCCCAAAAGCAAAGCTTGTGTCTGCCTCCCTGAGACTGCTGGTCAGCACAGCAGCTGGGACACAGTTTCTCCACACTGGACTGAAGCTGAATCCCTCAGGTCAGCTAATAGGTAAAAAAAAAGGTGTCTGTAGGTAATGAGGCATTTTATATTACCACTAATTCCCTGAGAAAGCCAAAATCCCTCTGTCTTCCCTCTCCAAAGGAGGCTTTAATGTAATTACACATCACTTTATTAGGCAGCTGAGGCGAGGAGCACATTTGATGCTAATGAAGTGCTGCTGTGGTTGAGTCTGTCACTATTTTTGGCCCTGCACATCTCCAGCACTTTTGATTGGAGAGACTGAGGCTTTGGATGTCTCTGGCTTCTTCTGTGGGGGATGCTCAGTGGAAAGCAATGACTCAGCTCACCAGGGCTGCAGAACTGTTTACATGCTCAGAATGAGAAAAGCTTTGGGCCAGCGAGAACATGCACAAAAGCTCTTTATCTGGTTGGAAGTCTTTTTTCAGGTGGTGGACAGTATCATCTAGACTGAAAAAAATCCTTCTGAATGTTCACTCTGCTCCTGTGCTGGTCATCCCTACAGTCCTTCTTTTAGCTCTTTTCCATCCTCCACCTCAGAGTGCTTCAGAAAAAAGCCAGATTTCACAGAACTCAAAGGGAGATAATACTTTAGGGGTTGAGAGACAGTAAACCACAGCTGTCCACCATCTGTTTGGTTGGACAAGGCATTGAGCA
>VZTY01005440.1:0-10425 GCA_013400935.1 Turnix velox
GGGTGACCAAGATGGTTAAAGGCCTTGAGGGTAAGACTTAAGAGGAGCAGCTAGGGTCACTTGTTAGGAAGGCTTGTTCAACCTGGAGAAGAGAAGGCTGAAGGGTGACCTCATTGCAGTCACCAGCTTCCTCAAGGAGGTAGCACAGGATGCTGATCTCTCTCTGGTGACCAGTGATAGGATGTGAAGAAATGAAATGAAGCTACATCAGGGGAAGTTCATAATGGACATTAGAAAAAGCTTCACCAAGAGGGTGGTTGGTCACTGGAACAGGGTCACCAGGGAAGTGGTCACAATACCAAACCTGTCAGAATTCAAGGAGTATCTGAACAACACATAGCTTTAGATAATCCTGTTGGGAGCAGGGAGTTGGACACAATGATCCTCATGGGTCCCTTCCAAGTTGAGATACTCTATGATTCTGTGGTTTACTTCTCTGCACTGCTTGTTCTCAATGCAGTGGAAGCATTAAAAGAATGCAAAAATTCACTATTTTGTAAAAGAACAGATGCTGTCAGGTGTAAGTTACTCTGACTTCTGATAGTGGTGTAAACAGGCATGAATAAGACAGCTGGAATGTCTTCTAGCCAGTTTCTAGAAATAGCCTTATTATTCACATACAGTCACATGGTTGGAGCTAGCATAGCAAACACTAAAAGCACAAACCTCTATTTATACAGAAGAATATCTTGTTAGAAAAGAATCTTCCCTTGCTTTGTGCAGCTTAGTGTGGAGCTTCTGATTCAGCACACGAATATATCAAATAAGGTCAAGTATGATACAATTTTGGTGTCATGCTGAATTCATGGTAAAGCTAATATTGTTACAGTCCTGTTGTGACTGACATAAACCTGTCACATTCTCAATAGGGTGATTTATGAAAGAAACAGAAGGATCAATGGAGATAAAAATAGATAATGCAATGACAGCATCCATCTCATCATAATTTTGCTTGTATGATACTGAGTAACCTGCTTAAAAAGGGTCATGTGTAAATGTAATGTGGCAAAATTTCATATAAAAATGGGAGTGAGAGTGAAGAATCCCTAACTGGTGAGCTTTTCAGGTCAGCCAAGGGGTAATAAATCAGTCTCCGTAGCCAGCAATGAGCTCCCTCTCTGTAGGGTGACAGCAGTGAGCCCCCACCATTTTTGAAACCTGCTGTTATTAGGAGAATCACAGACAGATGGGTACATTTCTACTCGATGAGAGCCAAAATGAAATAAAAAGCCACTGAATGTTATGAATTAAAAATCTCCCTCATATTCACACTTTTGGGTCTCCTGGTCTTTATGAGCTGTGGTTCTGCCTAAGTTTTTTGAGATCATCATAGCTGCTGTATAGCTAGTAGTAATAATGCCTTTTGTATTTTAGGTTGTATTAACTTCTGCATTCTTCATGACATACTTGATGGATCTGTAGTATGTTATTGAAAGAAAGACAGCTTTGAACATACAAAACATAGTTACAACTTATTTTCATTTTATTAATTTCAGTCTTTTCTCCCATTATTGATCTCTAAATACAGAGGAAAACTGTGTGAAGTTTGATATAATCTCATCTCTGAAGAGCCACTGGACTTACATCATCACAGATCAGGGTCTGTCCAGTTTGCTTGCAAAGTTCGGTTTGTAGCCTAAAAAAGAAAACATTACTGATAGATCGATTTCCTTAATAATGATGCTGCAATTTAGTCTGAGAGACACTAATGCTAATAGGAAGGGAGGAAGAAAGGTAGGAAGGAAGGAAGGAAGGAAGGAAGAAAGGGTTGGTCAGGCTAGGAAACAAACTGCTTGCTGAATAGCTGACCTAATGAAGCCACATTTAAATTCTGCTTCTCCCCATCCTACTCTTACTGTAAGTCCAGCTGCCTTTCTTGTTCCTTTCTGACCTCCCCCCCACAACAGCACCTCTGGTTATTCTCTTTGTCCAGTGCCCTCTTTCCTATGCCCAAATGACAAGCAGCAAGAGGCAGTACTGTTGTTTCCAAGAGACACACAGACAGCAATCCAAACCTGCAGCTAACTTGAGCTTTTCCTTTATTGGAGGCCAATTGCTACATTGCTCAAACTTGTTCTCAGAAAATTTGTAGGAACTGCACAACTTTGAGACCACTCCCATTTGTCAAACTTGGCTGAAGGTGGCCAGTGGTCTTGTATTTTTTACTAGTAGGACTGATATAGGTAAGCAGATAGCATGATTTCACAAATCTCATTTGCATGGAGCAAAATCTTGCTAAAAAAAGGAAATGTAATTTTTTAACTTAATATATCAGATACACCTGTTACCCATAAGTTAGATTATATCTGAGATGGCCAAAATACAGATTTGCCCCATTCTACACTCTGTGAACATGTGCAATTGTAATCATAGAGCTGTTGTTCCTGTTGTGACACCAGTGCTTTTGCAAAAGTTCATATCTGGGGAGATCTGCATCCCTGTTGGGCCAGAGCAGATTAAGATGTTATGCTTGTTCCATTCAAGCTACACAGCAATTTCTTTCCTTCCTTCCCAGCCTGAGAGACAATGCAATCAGGACTTAGGTATCAGAAGGAAAAGCTTTGATAATAAACTCTGGAGTATCAGGCCCATCAGCACAGGATTCAGCTTTCTCTTCATTGAAGAGAAATATGTTTCAAGTAATCAAAGGACGTAGGAAGTTCAGAAGTACACTGATGTTTGTTTTTCAAAAAGTGTGATCTGCACCCTTGATGCATCTCAAAATGTACACTGCTGTGTTGTGTTGTGGATAACTGAAGCATGAAATCAAAAAGAATGTTTTTCTCTTGCTGTAAAAGCCCTTTGTGATGCAGAATATTCCCAGGTCGCTTCATAAACATCTATGTTTGAATTATAAGGAAATAAAAAAACCCTTTGCGAAGACAGCATTTGAGGGAGATGGTGTCCTCGGTTGCCTAAAGTGGTGAAAGAGTTGTGAATTTTGTGTTGTTTTCTTGGTGACTCAAACTGCTGTATTATGCAGAAAGGATGCAGAGGTATCAGGAAAGCAGATGATACATTTGTACAGTGATAACCTGTGTATGATGGTACAGCTTGTATGTATGGACCACATTAGGTGACAGAGGACTAGCAGTCCTTCTGAAGCAGTACTGTGTTGTTCAGCTGTAGTCTTTTGCTGACGTATTAAGGTGGGTTATAGACCTCTAAATTCCTTTCCCCTGCCCTCACAGCCCTAAAAATTGGAGCTGGAGGTTGCTTCTGAAGCCTGCAGGCTTGCCTTATAAAGGTGATCATTTTGATAAGGTTCAGAGATTCGAGTTCTGCTACGAGAGCTCTTTACTGCAGTCCTTCTATCTCCTGTCATCGTGAGCTCAAGCACCAGTACACAAGGAGGATAAAGAAAAGGAAATGGAATGACAAAATCTTAGATAAGAGCAAATTGGCAGGTTGATGATAACCTTAAGTATGTAGAACTGCATTTATGCACGTTTTCTAGTTAAACTCAAGTACTTTGCAGTGTGCAGCATGCTCAAGAGATTATGGAATGTGGGATTTATTGCAGAAACTGTTGTGAAATTTTCAAATACACTTTTCTTATCCTGACATACTGTATTGTTGTGTAAACTCAGAGATCTGGCAAGTGACAAGAATTTGCTTACCAAACTACCAAGACAGTGTAAGAATGCATTTGTGGTTAATGAGGAGTAAGTGATTTATAATTTTTTTTTCAGTAGGTACAACTTTATATTAAGTTAAGACTCAAAGATGTTCAGCATTTCTGCCAGGATTAAAAAAAAAAAAAGACTGAATTTTAAGAAAGGCAACAAGTTTCCTGGATTCATAAGTCATAAAAATTCAAATAGCTGGCAGTGACAAAACAATGACAATTCTGATGGCTACTGACAGTCTGTTACTTTTCCAGTCACCTTCCAGAGCTTTATCATCAGAACAGTTGGCCCCAATGGAAAAAACAGGTTGCTACAGATGACAGGATCTTTGCAACAAGCAATCATGATGGCATTAATGTTTATCCCACTGCAGTAAGTATATAAATCACAACAAATGGGCTTCCCCTTGGAGTCAGAATCTGTTGTGTTATTTTTGCCCAGCCACAAGTATTTATCCACCAAATGGTGAAACTGCCAGACATGCTTTATGGCTAGTCCAGCAAGTGGTTAGAGATTACTGTCTACAGATCACAAACTTGATGCTAGAATGCCTCTTGGAGACACAGATGTTAAATTAAAGGTGGTTTGTGTATTTATTAGAGTGTTCTCCCTACTTTCTATAAGCTAGAGGTGTTTTGTAATCCATGAGTGTAAATGAACACAAGGTTTTAAAGGTGGTCTTTGGTGGGAGAGTTAAATATCATATTATGGTCACACGGCTACATGCTGTCCCTAGTTCACAAATGAAATTCACCACTGTCAGCAGCTTTAAAACAGAAGGTTAATTTTACCTAGGTAAATAATGAAATGCAATTTTAGCTCCACAGTCAGGCTGTTTATTTTTACAGAACAGGCCACTTCCCAGAAAATATTACATAAATCAGAGGAATTACAAAATAAGCATTCTCTGGAGCTTTTTCATTCCAGCTTTCTATGTCAGGTAATATTCTGTAGTAGAGGCTTGAAAGGAAGAAATTAGAAACGCTGTAATGGAGAATTATGAAAAGATATCCCTTAAGAAAGCTCTTTCCCAGCTTCCTACCCTCTGGTGTTTCACCTATTACTAACATGTATGAATTCTGCATTTAATCTTATCTGATGTAATTGTAGCTGTTCTCATAATTTTCTTGAATCCAGTTGAACTCTCAGTTCTCAGTGTCACTTTGTAGCAACACATTCCCTGAGTTAATTACTCTTTGTATCAAATAGCACTTTCTTGTATCCATTTTGAATTTGGTACTTTCCTATTTCGTTTGAGTATCTGCATGTATCTGTACAAATGAAAAGGATAAACGTGACCTTCTTTGTACTTTCTCTATCTGCATACTGTTTTCTCCTCTCGGTTCAATCTGTTGCTTCTCCATCCCCAAAGGCAGAGCCTTGAGCTGTGCGGTAGCCTTCATTCCCCTTAGTATGTATAGTCAGTTCTAAACTTTTGTTACAGTTAACCAAGGTGCTGTTTTGTTGAGGGGAAAGGAACAGCTAAGACAATGAAGGTGATTATTTTTCCTGCTGGAGGCATCCTGATGGAAAATTTTGGTCCTGAGAGGAAAATTCCAAGGTTAAACAGTAGCAAAAAGTTGGCAGCTTTGAGCTGTGCATCTCTGCTTCTGCTCTCTCTCTTCCCCTTGTCAGAAAAGGATGCCCTGAGAGTAGCAGCATCTTCAGCAGCATCTTCTGATCTCCAAAAAAAGCCATCCTGTTTCCTTAACCACCCTGCAGAGGGGAGCTCTCTCCTGTAAAACCCTGCTGTGGCATTGGTTTTTTTTGACACAGCACTCTGAGGTCACAAAATGTACTTTTTATAGCACTCCTCCCTCTGAAGGACACTTTCTTGTACAACGCAGAGATGAACTTTTTTGATATAGAAAGGTTGTGATGTTAGCCTCTGGAGATACAGCTATAGATAGATATCGACTCTTGTGAGTCAATTGGTGTGAAGACACCAATGTAAAAGGAAGGATAATTTTACATACATAAATTATAGCATCAGGTATAACATCAGGCCTTCCAGTCTATACAAAATGAACTCTTGGGAAAGTAGGCTGTCCACTTCACTATACACAGTTTCCTTTGTGATCCACCTCCCATGTTTTACTCAACACCTGATTTTCTGGAGCTCTCTCAATTGGCTTGTCTGTAGAAGGTTTTTGGTCACTATGAGAAAGAAAAGTTAGACTCAGTAGCCGCATTTGTCCACAGATTATGCTCCTATACCTATTTTATGCAAAAGAGAGATAAGCATCCATATAAAAAGAAAACACGGGGACAATCCTCTCTGATGTTCTCTGGAAAGAATAGAATGTTTTCCTGCAGCTGAGTTCAGGCCTGTATGTAAAACATGCAGTGATCTAAATGGTTGCGTGGGTCTTTAAACAGTGACATGGCTTACTACACAAGGAAACAAAAATTATTATTCTCTTGAAGCTCAGCAGTTGTGTGCATGAACAAGTCAGAGGCAGGCATGAGTCCCTTGTGTTTTTCGAAAAGTTGAAAGAGTGCATGCTTGCTGTCTAATTTTAGTACTACAAAACCTAAGGGTCGAGTTATTTGTGTCCACATTACTGTTACCCAGTTCTGGTCCCATCTGGAGCTACTTTTCTAAGCATGGTATAGCTGAATACTTGTACTTGCATTGTGGGATTTGCAAAAGTGCTGCAATTTGTTTTGCTTGCACCAAATGTTCTTGACAGTAAAAACTCAAACTTCATTGTAGAAGGGCTAGGCAAATGTCAAGCATTTCTAGATATTTCTGTTTGGTAGTTTTCTGTCAGTAGATGCAAAACTAGGCTCTGTACTGATAAATTGATTTTTTTTTTTTCCAAGTATGTATTGCTGCAAGGGAATGAAGATATTTGTAATATTCCATATCCAACTATAATGATGCATGTCTAACTAGGTGCTTGGAAATGTACCAGAAGTCGTTCCTGGCTGTATACGTAAATAGTAATATTTATTAGTGTTATTAGTAGTAGTAGCATTATTAATTTATTAATTTTACTTTCCATGCACAAATTCTGACAACTGCAGAACTGCTGAGAATTCATTTTTAATTAAATAAAAAGCAACTCCTTAAGTACATAAATCTACTGAGATTGTTGAGTTTTTTGAGGGGAGGGTGTGTAATAACAGGAAAGAAGAACTGTTACTGAAGGACTCCTGAGATCGTGAGACTAGATTATGCGCCTGCTCCCAAAGGACAGTTAGCCCTGCAGCCATGAAGTATCTTTTTAGAATGCACTTTACAACCATAATGAGCCTGCCAGTACTACTTCTTATTTCTTTTTTTTTTTTTTAAAGGAAAGGAAACAGAAAAGAACTAGTCATAGTTAGGCACCAGGAGCTGAGTAGGTGGCATTTGCTTTTTTCCCCAGGGTGAGAGTTATACACTTCACAAAAGAGCAGCCCTGAGGAATATAAACATACTGGAGAAATTCACTATTGTCTGTCCATTCAAATAAGTCACTTAAAATCACCTTCAGTTGGCCTGCTTCTAACTTTCCTGAAAATCTACATTTTCATAATTTTGAGAAATATGAAGTATGCAATATTTATCTGTCCAAGTCCACAGAGGGTATACTTACATAGATACATACAGGCAGGCACGGCCAGCTCAGTCTAAAGGAGATTTCAATGAGTAATTGCAGAACACAGCCCAAGCTTGCATGCTGTGTCAAGGGAGCACTAGCATGGCTCTATAATTTGACTCGAGTCCTTGCTTTTATTCACATACCTTGGGATGCCTGCAGAGATTCATCATATCTGTGTAGACATGCCTTAACAGGATGCCTACTGTGCAAGGTGCTACACAAACACACATTTCTTAAAGAAGCAAATATGAGATGTAATTCAAAATAGGAGTGAAATCCTACAGCATAAAATTTATATTAAGTAGTCTAAATATTACAAATCAGTAGAAATAGAGAGGCTGACTACCATTAAGTGTCTTTGAGCCATGCTATCACAAAGTAATTTGTTTTAAAAGGTTGCTTACTTTCTTATGAGGCTGCGTAATTTATATCAATGGTAAATAGAGATAACCCCTTACTCCCTACGTCAAACAGTTAGTTTTCTTTCCTTACACTGTCTTACCCTCATGAGTAAAAATAATACAAGTCTGAGATCATGCACACTGTAGTGCTGAGATGCTACCCCCTCTTCAGTTCCAGTGTCTTCAGACGTGCCTGGGCATGAAACTGTTCCTGCATTAGAAGGTGCTGTAGATCCATCCACCAAAGCACATGACAGCCCTGCTTGAGCAGCTGCAGGCACTCATTGTGGCTGAGCTCTGCTGTGCTCCCATGAGATGCCTCCTGGTGGTAAGGAGGATTGTGTTCATAGAATCACAGAGTGTGTTGAGTTGGAAAGGACCTTCAAAGATGATGTAGTCCAACTCCCCTGTGGTAAGCAGGAACGTTCTGTACTAGATCAGATTGCTCAGAGCCTCATCAAGCCTGGCCTTGACTGTCCCCAGGAACTGAGCCTCCATCACTTCTCTGGGCTACCTGTTACAGTGCTTCATGAGGAAGAACTTCTTCCTAATGTCTAATCTGAACCTTCCCTAGTCCAGTTAAAAGCCATGACTCCTTGTCCTATCTGCACATGCCGTGGCAAACAGTCCATCCTCAGCTTTTTTGTAGGCCACTTCAGTAACTGTAAGGCCTTCTCAGAGCTTTCTCTTCTCCAGGCTGAACTCTTGCAGGCTACCCTTGTAGGAGAGGTGCTCCAGCTCTCTGATCATCCTCATGTTAGGTTCAGCTTCTGGAGCATGTCTTCCTGTTTAGCTTCATCCACATGTAAAATAGCTTGCATACCCCATGACTGCTCCAGGTTACAGTGAAAAGGGTGATAACTGGAGACCACTGGGGGATTAACTTCAAGAACACATTCTGAGCTAAAATGCTGCATGTGCCTGCTCCATAAGAAGCTTTTCACTCAACACCTCAGCAACAGCATTGTCATCACTTCTAACAAACTATTTTCACGCCCAGTGTGCCCTTTTTCTTAAAAGGTTTTTTTAACTCTATAGGTTTGTTTTTTGCAGAATCACAGAATATTAGGGATTGGAAGGGACCTCAAGTGACCATCTAGTCCAATCTGTCACGCACAGGCCTGTGTGCCAAACTTCTATTTGGTACTCCCGTCAAACCCTGGCTGTGCTAATAATGGAGCAAAACCACTGTCAATTATGACATTTGAAACTGTAGCTTTTAATGGAAGCATGGACAAAGCTTTATGAAGGGACAAACATCATCAGCATCATCCTAGCAGCTGGTCCTGCTGAGGAGAATGGTAAATTTGGGACACTGACAAAAGTGACAGTAAGAGCAGTCGAAGGAGGTGTGAAAAATTGCACACAGCCTGTGATGAGGTTAGACAAGAAAATGAAAAAGCAAACGTACTGTCAGTAGAGTCATGTTCTACACAGTGAAAAAGTATCTGCCATAAAGCTGGGGTGGTCTGGAGCCCCAGAAAAGAATCCTCAGGGAACTGCAGGCTAATTTAGTAAATAGAATTTAAATTTAGTTCAGCTTTGTGTGCTACTATTTCTCTGTTATGAAGCTGAAAGAGAAAGAAGGCAAATACTTTGTTTTTAATTTGGATCCCATGAGTTAATTATGATACCATGCAGCCAGAGAATACTGACCCAGAGACCAGACTCTGAATCCAATATAGCTTTCCTTTCTTTAAAATAAATATATTTATCATAAATGAGTCAAAAGAGACAGAAATGTGTAACAGCTTCAGAACCAATCTGGTTCTTTAGATTAATCATCTAAATATAATCTTTAGCAGTAAGAATGATGTATTTGGCTGTGTGCAGGGAATATAAAGTAAAAAGAAATGCCTGATCATGTCCCTAAAGATGATGCTGAAAACACTGGATTCATGTTCAGAGCTCACTTGTATGAGCAAGTGCAACAACCTACTGCCCTAGGCTGTGCAGAGTTGCCACACTAAGCCCCTCTGAAATGGGAAATTTCTTGGTAATTTGCAGCCAGACAGGAAGAATGCAGGCACCTGGAATGCCCTGTAATTCAGGTGCTGTTTGGGAGCTAGCCCATAGGTCAGGGCAATTGTGGTATATTTGAGCATCCCTGTGGCCATACAACTTCAAATTAATTTCTCCCTCAACCTATTCTGCAGGAAACATCTGGGAGAAGGGAAAATATGAACCGGTCAGTCTGTGTTCCACTGGCCTGAATGTCTGTCCATAGGTTTTCAAGTTCAGAGTATTATAAAAAAATCCTCCTTTGTCTTTTTTTTTGTAACAATATAAGATGCTATTTTGGACACTTTGTGCTTTCTTCCTAAAATAAGTTCAGAAACAGCTGGGAACTCTCACATACTGAAAATCTAGTCAAACACTAGTACTGGGCCAGTTTTTGTCCAGGTGATGCGATTTTAATTGCCCTATGATGCCTACTTGAAGTGCCGTTTGCTGTCATCCTGTTTGCTACTCCCCATCCCTATTGCTTGCTTTGGTTTAGCTGTACAGAAGCTGAAGAGATTATCTAGTTGGAAGTTTTATTCATGCCGTGGAGCTTAAACCCTTCTTTATATATTTCAATCCTGTGAGCTATAAACTTCCTTTTGCCTTTTTTGTTCTTATCAGCTTTGATTTTATTCAATTTTGTGGTGGCAAGCACTGAAGCTTTTATGAGGTGTCAGTCATTCAGATTTGGGAAGATGTGCAGGAGTTGTTTGATGGACAAAGGAGACTGTTGTGGGGAAACTACAAGATAGAATCATAGAATCATAGAATACTTTGGGTTGGAAGGGACCTTAAAGATCA
>VZTY01005440.1:11903-145220 GCA_013400935.1 Turnix velox
TTTTTCTTATTACCCTTTATGTCCCTGCCCAGCTTTAATTCCACCTCCGCTTTAGCTTTCCTAATCTTTTCCCTTGTTACTCGGACAACCTGTTTCTACTCCAAACAGAGTACTCCAAGATGAGAAACTTCAGATGGTAGTACTTTTATGGTGTGAAAATGTATTTTCCTCCCAAACATGTTTATATGTAAAGAAACAAAATAATAAGTAAATAAATAAATAAAGAATAGGCAATGAAAATATTTAGTGTGCCTAGTGAGAATATCCTTCTTGTGATCTCTGCACTGATGGCTCAGCACCATCTGGCCTAACATATATTTAAGAACTGAAATGTCACGTACTCTTAAAGTTTAGAATAATTTTTCTTTTCAAAGAAAAGATCTGTGGGGTGGAGAGAAGAATGAGCACACACAAGTGTTGCATGCAAATCAGAGAGTTTGGTGACTCAGTTCCCTAATCATAAGACTGGAATAAAGAAATAGATCCCAAAACAAACTCCACCTGCGTCCCACTCTTAGCTGTGTATTTTTCAAAAGTTCCCCTAGGCGCCATGAATGTCTGTTTGGTTTATAAGGGTGAGCTGTGGGACATGGTGGTTTTCATGAACAATGGTGTCTGAGAGTGGGTCAATAATTAATATGTTGCTAACTGCCTCAATCTCTGTATGGTTGCAAAAGTTCTCCCTACTAGATGGTTTGGTCTTTTTTCTTTTTGAGTGTGTGTTTAGAGGTGAACATAAATCCTCACATTAAACTAATTTTTTTTCATAAATGCAAACATTTTGCCATGAAGGTATTCTTCTGCCCAAAGTAGAGTTTGTTTCATTTCTTATTTACACAGGAATAAATAGTTTCTATGATCATTTGGTTTCCATTTCATCCAATGCCTACTATTTTTAATTCACAAATCAAAGGAGATTGAAGACTGGTCTGATGAGACACTTTCACAGAGACTGGATCAGCCTGATCACAAAGGAAGTTTATGGGAAAAAAACCATGTTTGACAGTATTTATTTGTCAAGATCAATGGTGTGCAACTCTGTTGAAAAAATAGTAACTGAGTATTGTCCATGTGGAATTGTAGAAATATGAGAAGTGCCACCAGTACCCACCCAGGCTGAAAGTTAAGTGGCAAGTGAAACTGAATTCTCTGAAGAGGTTTTTGTTATAAGTATGTATTTGACTTAATAGCTTGAAACAACTTCAAATTGTGTTTTGTGCTTATATTTAGCCTGTTTTTCAAAACAGGTGTGATGTTCCTGCAAAAATTAAGCTGTTTATTCTTTACTATGTTTATTTAAATTTTGTTGTCTTTTAAATATATACACTGTTACACTGTTACTGTTAAAGTGGATTCAGCTTCTTTTCAGATACACAGCAAGTTGGTCACTTCACTGCCACCAAACACCAGAGTAGACTTAGCAGGAGGGCAAAAACTCAGCCTCTGGCACAAGAACCTTTTAATTTCTCTTTTTGAATGAGCTGAATGTCATGGGAAAGGGAGTCTCATAATGTTGGCGTACAGAGTTGTTCACATTTAGAAGAGTCAAATCTCAGCTAAGTTGACTAAAATGGACCTTCTGATGTCATAGAATCATGCAATGACTTAGAGTGGAAGGGACCTTAAAGTTCGTTCAGTTAAAACTCGCCCTGACGCAGGAGGGGATACTCCCCACTAGACCAGGTTGCTCAAAACCCCATCCAGCCTGATCAGAGATGTTGGTTGTTCTTGGAGTCTCCCTTGCCAGCCATGACTCCACCATCTCTGGAGAGTATGTGTCTAAAACCTGGGAAGAGTGAGTCCCATGGAAGTGCTGTCTAAGCAAAAATAATGAAGTATTAGTGTGGATTACCACTGCAGCACTTGGGATGCTCTTCATGTGTATGAAATCTGTTGAGTGCTTGTGACATCCTTGTGCACATGATAATGTAGGAAAAAGAAATTAATTTATGTATTTATTAGTTAGGAATAGTACCTTTTGGGGCTACATTTGAAGCTGCCAGCTTGTGCTGCTGTGAGAGATGAAATTATTTGTCTAATTTGGGATTGTGGTATTTGAATGGCCATGTGATTTCATGATGTGATTTCTTAGGGATGCATGGTTTCACCTGGGGCTGCAGAGTTGCATCCTGCTTCAGCTTGCAGCTCTCCAGCTTCTCCATAGATAGGCTATCCTAAATGGTTTGATTTCCTTTGCATGAGCCTAGTATTTCACATTATAAAAGCTTCAGACTTCCCTGAGTCCGCATAAAACCCAACTAAAATATTTTGTAAAATTGTATCCATGTATAAATGAAACACAACAGAAGTTATCAACACTGCATGAAAACAGCTATCCTCTTCAATAAGAAAGCTGATCTGTGGGACTTTGCAAAGAGCCCAGACTGTTAGGGAAATATGGCGTCACTGAGTAGGATAACCTTCTGGCTACATCAAAGACAACCCCCGTGATGTGCTCCCCTTTATTCTTGGCTCAGCACTCATAGGTACTACATAATTTTGAATCTGCAATGTTATTTAATGTATTCTTATCCTCAATTTATATGCCATTTCAGTTTTGTCCCCAAGAACTATATAATTAATTTGGCTATATTTTCCTAATATTTTCTTTTCCTCAGGCACAAAGTCGTTGTAAAACTTGCAAGTTACTTAACTATCAGTGGAGGTAATGGCATCATTGACATATCCTGTGATGTGTGTCCTGTTCTTTCCAAAGGTGCAATCTATTTTAAGGAAACCATTTTCCTTTGGGATAGTCAGTGGCTTTTTAGTGTTATTTAATTACACCCATTTGCCTTTTACAAAGCGCTCTCTGATCTCTGAAGTACTGTTTTTTGTATGAGAATTAGATGTGCTGCTTAGAGAAAGAATTTAATATCCCTTTCCCAACTTCTCTGTTTTTCTCTTCTTTACTTCTGTTTCTTCTGTCTTGCCTCTCATGACACTTTCATTATACTCTTCTACATCTATATGTAGCTCTTCTTTGCTGTTCTTTCCATTTGATTGTTTTCTGATTTTTGCTGAGTCTGACTTCCTCGAGTACAATTGTACTGCTCTCTTTTCCCTGCCACAAAACCATTTCTCCCTGTTCAGTCTCTTGGCTTCCAAACACCATTTAATAAAGTTCTGACCACTGTGCTAAGTGCTTGAGATAATAAATTTGCTTTACCTGCCAAAACAGCCCATGCAGAGCAGAGCAGTGGAGATGAAAAAGGACAAGCTAAACCTTACAGCTGCAGTTCTGCCCTGCACAACCCCCTCTGCAAAGCTCAGATCTGGGCTGTCCTTCCTCCAAACCATCCCTCAGGTGCCAAAGAGACATGAATGGAACCACTGGAGGGGATGCACTAGCCCCATCCTCTGCTGGGGCATAACTGCAAGACTTAGTGGGCTGAAGATACTCTCTGTATGGAGCAAAAGCATTTTTCAGATGATATATTCTATCATTTTTATTAGTTATCACTGTGAAGTTGGTGAACAACTAGGGAAAGAATAGAATCGAGGATATAATTATGTAGGTGAATATCTAACATAAAAAGGAACCCTTATGAGAAATTAGACTTTTTTTTCAGTACTGATGTGCAGGCTTGCAAAAATGTGAGAATTAGTATATTGAAGTACCTAAAGACACTTAAAACATCTCTTTGCTTTCTTCACTGAGATGTAATATTATTAATTCAGAGGAAATTGGAATAATAGCTTAGCTAAGAAATAATTACATGGAGCTAACATCTGTGCTTGCTTTTTTTTTCTGCCTGGTAACAACCTCTTCCAAAATGGACTCTTTTACCTGTTCCTGGATTTCTTCAGGGTACAAATTCAGGGAAATGGTCTTAAGGAGGCTATGGGACAGATCCCATGGACTTCTGCAACTGGGTTGCTTTGAGCTTTATGTCCTTCACAGGAGCAAAGGTAAAGGATGTAAATAGTGCTCAGGTCTTTGATGAGAATAGTGAGACTGTCCTTGGCAAGGCAAAGTGGGTGTCTCTGCTTTGCCCACCAAATGCATTTCAAGGTACTGTCTGGCTGTGCATCCATGGAAGATACCCTCTGAAATGTAGATGGAGTGCATGCTGCCTGCAGGCTCAGGCTTGGCAAAGCAAAAGCATGGGCAGGATCTTTTTGGGAAATGGGAGGGTCTCAGTGTAACAACATGCTTTTTTAATCAAACTTACCATTGTCCTGTGGCAAGTTGGGATCAAATGATGTAGCTGCATCTCATTGGAAATGTATTATTTTGAAAATAGATCAATTTTCTATCTGTAAGGCAGAACTGAAAAATTAAATCCTTTTGATAAATGTCATTAGTTTATTCAACAGCACCACTAGCTCCCCTTTAAATTATGACTGCTGCAGAAAATATTAATAAAAATAGGAATAATTATAACTGCTTATTTACATATAATTCTTTAAATTTTGCTATGACAGCTTCCTCAAAGAGCTGGAATGTTCCCATAAGCTAACATGTCATTTTTAATTGTGGTGCCTAGGTTAGGAACATAAGGGACACATCGCCAGTGGAGACATTTCTCCATAAAGCACTTCCATAGTACCCACTCTGGCACCTACCTCTTTGCACTGACATTATTACACTGCTAAGTTAAGCACCTTAATTAGATGTCTAAAGTGCAGTGGTGTGAATTCTCTGCCCGCTTGAAGTGATCCACTTTCTGCATCTGCCAATTCAGCAGACACTTTGCTGTTTTGATTTAGTTTAGAGGAGTCTGCAGGCAGAAGCATAAAATCACACGGAACCTGCTCCATACATTTTTGGAGGAGAATAAAAATTGTGACCAAAAGATTATTTTTCTCACATGTACTTCTTATCTGATTTTATTCCTTTTGCTGAGAAACATGAAAAAAATGACTAAGCCACAAATTCAATCTCTTCTTTATGTTCTTATCAAAGACATCTCAAATGTGGTGTTTTTTTTCTCACCCTATGTTTGCTATAAAAAGTGGAAAATTGAAAAGTATCAGATCTGTCTGTACTAAAAATTATTCTTGATTCAGAAATACAAATTTAACCTAAAAACTACATTATTTGCTGTTGTGTCAAGATAAGGAATTTTTTGTGTTAATAAATTCATAATTTTACATGGATTAATGATAAGGCAAAATAAAAAAGTTTATAAATTAGCAGAATTAATTTAAATGTAATTATGTGTGAAGTACCTTGACTGGTGTTCCTGATGAGCAAAGTTGATTCTGCACCATTTTCAGCCGTAATGGAATTGAAATGTAAAAGTCAGAACTCTCAAGAAGCTGAACGCTTGGGGAATTTTGAGTAGATACAAACACTGAAATAATGGAACATTTCCTGGAGTGCTGTAGGCCTAACCAAAAGGCTACAGAAATCTCCGCTCCAATATAGATTCTGAACACTTAAAAATTTATATGATTTTTGTGCACTGTGACTTTGTTAGGTGACATACTTCAGAAGGACTTGGGTATGGATCTGAGCTCTTACTGTGAAATGATCACTGTCTTTCTGTAGATAGTTCTCCTGAGGGTAGGAGTTGGTAAATCACTCTTTGCATCCTTTCCGGGTGCCTGTCAAGTCTTTGCAGACAGAGTACATACAGAATATAAATTCTGTTTCCAAAATCAGTTTGTTTTTTTCTCACAATCCTGGAATGAATGGAAATAAATGTCAGAGACTAGGCCAAACTAATTAATGATTATGTTTAAATAATGATGGACTGATATTTTAATACAGAGGCTGTGTTTCTTTCCCGCTATGTAGGAAGTCCCTTTTAAACCTTTGTGGTTTTTTATCGAGATTGTCAGACAGCTCCACTTATAGGTGTAGTGACAGAAGAAAATTGGACATTAATCCTGGCTTAACATCTCATTGTGGTGTTTGTGCCAGCATGCCTGGTAAGTATTTTGGATCTTGAGTGTAGAGGTGAAGATGGGCCAAGAGGTATAACATCATGAGGCAAATAAAATGGGCAGCTTATTTTTCAGCTTCTGTTCTTTTCTGAAAAACAATGCACTGTGTTACAGGCACATAATGACACTGCTGATATGCAGCATTTCTGTTTGGATTAATTTACTGCATGGATGAGATCATTCTGTATTGCAAGATGTTTTAAATGGTGGTTCTGAATGTTTAGCAGGGCTGTTATAAAACATTGTTCTGCAAAACAGTATATTCAAAATTCTCAACATGTTGGGGTTTTTTTCCCCCACTCTTGCTAGACCGTAGGCAAGTAGACAGTTTGCTCCAGGTCCCTGGTGCCTACTTCTGAATTACTGCCTAAATAGGGAGAATTTTGATAAAAGCAAAAAGCTTTCTCATGCCGTTTCACGCCCCATTAGGAACTCGAGGACCAATCGCTAATAAGGTTATACCAAATGTGTATTTATTCATGTCCTTTTTTTCTCACTGTGCAAACGTTTCCAGCCTCCCCCCATTATGAACGTTACAGCCTATGATGTGCGAATCAATCCTATCTGTGCAGACACAGCAGAACGAAAAGTATAATGATGTGGGAGTAAGTATCAATGCATAATTCATATCTGACAGCACGCTCTGCCGAGTGCTATCCGGCAGCCTTCCACGGCAGAGGGGTTCTCACACGCTCAGGAAATTCATCTGCATCAGCTCATTGTGTTTCTGCTTGGGTGGCAAGCTCCTCATTTAGGATGAGTGAAATACCATTCAGAGGCACTGCTCTAGTGGAGGATAAAGGCAGTGCAGTTCTGCACTACCCTGTTGAGGATTTCAGCCGCAGAATCTCATCTAGTAGAGAGTTTCTCCTCTAAGTCAAAAAACTCACCTGCAGCAAAGATTTGACACCTTTGACACACCGATGTACATGATAGAATAGAATAGAATAGAATAGAACAGAATAGAATAGAGTAATTTGGGTGGGAGGGGACCCACAAAGATCCCTAGTCCTACTGCCTGACTTCTGCTTCAGGGCTAACCAAAAGCTAAGGCATGATGTTAAGGATATTGCCCAAACACCCCTTTCCAGCCATGGAGCTTTGACCACCTTGCCTGTCCTGGTGTTTGAAAACTGTCTCAGCAAAGAAATGTTTCACAATGTCAATTCTGAAACCTGATTACAATGTCAAGTCTGAAAACTTACTATAAACTAGTGAATAACCTCTTGGATCCATCCTACAAGTGCTAGCACCATGACCTACAGGAGCTGAGGAAGTTACCAACGTGAAGAGGTGCAGCTGGCTCCATAGGTGACCACTGTCTGCAGCCTGCAGCAAAGTGGAAAATCCGTCAGCTGAAATAAGAGTCTTTCCTCATTTCACCTGAGCATGTTTATATATTACAAACGTTAGGACTGTAAGATTGTCAGGATATTTAAATCAACACCATGTGTCAAAAGCTAGTGGAGCTATGCCCATTTACACCTTAGTGTTCTCTCAGTTAGTCATTGTATTATGCATTGATGTAAGAGGCAATGGGAACAGATCCTGATTTTGACCCAAAAGTTTCTGTTGCAGTTGAGTGCACTTTGTGAGTCTCTGCATCTGAAGATTCATTTTATCTGTGGGCTTTTTTTTTCAAAGCCTTCACTTTTCTGAATGAATGCTTTTGTGTACCATGCTTTGTGGTTCCTTGCTATTCCATGGTCATAATAACAAGGTTTATTATGTTCTAACCCAGTGTGTTGTGA
This sequence comes from Turnix velox, assembly GCA_013400935.1. Lineage (NCBI taxonomy): Eukaryota > Metazoa > Chordata > Aves > Charadriiformes > Turnicidae > Turnix > Turnix velox. The sequence goes on from VZTY01005440.1 coordinate 19,550, forward strand.
CCATACTGTAAAATTATTGCTTTATTTCTCGTAAACTCAAGATTTTTTGTAACAGTAATAATAATAAAAGACATACAGGCTGATGGATTATCTACTGTATCAAGCTGGAGCACACTGGAATATGAAATGGCTGAGAGAGTAAAACTGAAAAATATCTCAGTTTACAAGTGAAACACTAACACATACTAAACTTTTGCTGCAGTATTCCTCACCTGACTCTTAGTTTTTTCTTCACATGCAGCCAATACTCACACTGCTCAGGTGATGAATTTTAAGCAGATTGAGGGGATATTCAGTGCAGGCTTTCTCTGGAGTGCATAAATTGTCTTCTTTGTGCAGGCTCAGGCTCAGCAGAAAGCAGCACTTCTCAGTCTTGTACGAGATGTATTTCCAAATGAGTAAATAATCACTATTGGCGTGCACCTAGATAATAGCTAACTTCTTGTATAATTTGAAATGAAATTGCTGCTGCTGCTGCTGCTGACTATGTGAAGTTAACATTTTTCAATAAGTAATTCTTGTGAGGTTTACAACTTTGGCTGCTGAACTTGGGGTAGGCATAATTTGTATCTCGATTTACACCAGTGGGTAGCTGGATCATCTGAAGGCATAGTCAGAACAGAGTGTCTGGTTTTCACCCAAGTTAAAGCTTGTCTAATACTTAGACCATGTGGAAGAGGAACAGAAGTAGTGGTATGGCAGAGAGAGGTGTAGTGCTCCAAGTCTGGATTTGCACTGGTTTTCATAGATAGGGATGCTGCCATATCTCATCTAATGTCGAGAGAAATTCCTCACTTGGGATCCCAAAACATCTTGTGCGGGAATCTCAGCTGTTCTGTGCAGCTTTGAGGGATGGTGAGTTTCAAAACCTTGACATCCTTCCTACTCCTGAGAGGATTTAAATCTCAGTCTCTGTCTCAGCCCCTATGGTGCAGCACATTGTCCACTTTCTATCTCAGAGTGAAATTCTCATGACCAGTAGGAAAATGGCTAAGTAACAGTTACTTGAAGAAATTTCTGGGCATAGGCAGTGATATTAATTTTCTGTCTCTGTAGAATACTTATGTCTTACGAAAGGTTGTATCTATTTTGGGAGCCAGGACATGCTATTTAACATCTGTTAGGCTTGCTGAACTGCTTTGTGTTGAAGTCCACACACCCTTTAAATGTCACAAGTTCTGGGGCATATTAAAAGATCTGATGCTTCTTCTGCCTTGGATTTAGAGGCAGCTGGCACATTCAGGTGTTCTATGCTATTTGAAATCATGTTCACAACAGAACATGAAGCCTCAAAATAAGACCCTAAAGGGATTTCAGATATGCGTATGCTGGCCCTCTGTGTGGAGGTGAGCCCAACCAAAGCTCGGCTGGGTGGCTACCATCCTCTCACTTCTTCCCAAGTCAGTTCTCTAAGTTCCATTTCAACAAGCAAATATATAGAGAGTAGCATTAAGTTGAAATAGAACAACTGCTCTGTTTTTCCTTCAGAGTAATTATTTCACTGTTTGAGATATGAGGTGCTCCATGAGTGCTCGTCATTTAGTTGTGTTATTCATCTTTGTCTAGTCAGGCTACAAGTTTTGAGGGCACAAACCATTTCTCTGCAGTCACTATACAACATTATGAAAATACTTATTTTTCCTGTACCTCTGACTGATGTTCAGAATTACCCAAACTACTTGATTTAAGAGACTTGGTTCTCTTAAACTACTTGGTTTAAGAGAAAAAAACAGTTTCATCAAAAAAGACTGAATAAGAGTAACCGTCCTTCAAATTTATCTGGTTCTAAAGCACAATTAAAGCTTTTTGTAGCATCTCAAACTGTTTCCTAAATAATAATACAAATCACCAAATTGTGCTGCCTTTGCACATTGGAAAACATTAAAAGGAGAAGGCTTGGGGGAGCAGAGTTGCATATCTGCAAGGGGAGATCTTGTGAGAGAAAATCCCTAAGAGTGATCTCTAGACATCTTCATGGGAGTCAGTGTCTAGGTGGCAAGCAGTATTAATAACGTGCCCATGAAATGGTAAATATAATTTTCAAGGGAATGACGATGTACACTGCTGTATGTGTCTATATATATACCTCACCTAGTATCCTTTCTGAGGAATATATATCCATGGAGATAGTCTAGGAAATAAACTCTACTCTCTTCCTAGACTATCACTGTGTAGGAAGGTGGCTGCCACTAGTTTGCACCAGGCTCAGTAAAGGAAGAAAGAGGAACATTAAATAGGGTAGGAAAATGACAGCAGAGTTGGTCAAGGGCATTTAAAGAACCAGCGCCTCACTCTGCCCATAAATAAATAACTTATGCAAATCTGTTTGCCTTTTCTTCCTATTCATCTGCCATATGCTCTGTATCCTCCTTGGATTCTTTTCATGCTTTCCCGTGTGCAGAATTAACTTGAATCCTTACTTTGTATTGCAAAATTGTGAAGACAATTTTGCTTTGATTAATTTTAGTTGCAAATGAATGTGAAACAGGCATGAGGGGCAGTTACTCTTTAATTTGTTAAATCCCAGAGTTCCTAGTATGAAAATATTAATCATCATGTTCACAATTGCATGGGATAAAACACAGTACTTTCTGATTATGGAGGAAATAGTTCTATCAGTTGCAGTATTATTACACTGAGAATGTCTAGAATGAAAAGGTACTTTTATGTGCAAATACCTTGGAGGAATGTAAGAGAAAAGGATCAGGAAATCCCGCAGGATTTTTCTTCAATCCATTCCCTCCTCTTTCAAGCTCATTCGGTATTGCAAAAGGCTGTGAAAGTGGAATCTTTGATTACCAGATGCTCCTGGAAAAAATGGTCAAGATCTTAGATGCATAGTCCCTTCTACACAATTTCTCTCTGCTGTGCCTCCCCATGCATCCTTTTTCTAAGTCTGAGCAAGAAGCCACCCTGCCAATGAGATTTTTTCCTTAATAATGATTATTGCATTTAATTTGATTATGAATTAAAATTAATCCTTAATCTTCTGATAACACGAGTAGATTCAAAATGAAGCCCAGAGATGCGATGAACAGTTACTGCAGGGTACCATACTTATTGTGCTCCTCTGATTCTGTATCACATTTACCCAGAATGAAACAGCCTTTTCCTATCCTCGCCTTCAGGTTCTCTGTGGATCCTGAGACTTGAGGGGGCTTCTCTCCTCTCACTCATCATCATTGTAAGTAGCCAAATTATGCCCGCAGGTCACTTTGTGCAACACAACTCACCATAACAACACAAGCTTTCCAGCACACCTTCAGGCCACATTATTGTTTTGGATTAAGATTAGGTCTGTCAGCATCAGAATTTTGAATATGACTTTCAAAGTGATCCCAGTGATGTACAGTCTCATTAGATTTGAGGGAGTTTGCATAGGTTTCTCCAAAGGCACAGTCTGAAAGTAAAGGAGAATATTACTTTGGTTACCGTATATCTTTCTGCTAAAACTGGGAAGGACCCAGCCTCACTGTCAAAGCCTTGGTGAATTTTCAAGGTGGAAAAAAATATTTATAATAAAAATACAATATGAAATGAGTGGGACACACTAATTACATGAGTTTGATCCATTTTTACAGCCCATTTGAAATCAATTCACATTTTCTTTTCAACCTTTCTATTAAGCTAAGGTTTCAGTAAAATAAGGGGATGAGTTACTAGAGATGAATTGCATTTACGTGCTGTATTTTTTATAAGTCTCTACAAAAGAAGGTGTTCTGAAGCATAGCATCCCAAATGATTCAGGCATCAGATTAAAGAGCTATTCAGAAGCACTAAGCAAAAAGTAAACATCAGAAATTACATGTCACAGTCAGAAGAAAATGAAGGATATATTAAAGGCAGCTTACTTTTTAATAAGAGTTCTAATTACTTTTTCTTACATTATGTCAACATTACCATAGGAAATCGAATGCCTCATCACCTCATGTGTCCTTTTAAAAGTGTACTTTTTGCTCTGTCTTTTCAAACATTCTTCGGAAGGTAAATTCTCAGTGAGTTCTTCAATCTGGTATTGCTGCCATGCCAGTTGTTCCTCATGTCAGCAATGCTGTCATCCCATTACTTGATGTCATGTTGACCACCCGTTTTGAGGAGCTCCAGTTATGACTTGGTGATGGGGAGGTCTAGGTGGAACTAGACACTGGTAAGTGCATCAGTAGAGTAATGCCCAATACAGCGTGAAAAAAAGACAGTGGTAGCTTGATGACTGTGTCTCACATTCAGGCCATGTGCAATTTGAAAAGAGCTACATAGAAGCATCCTTCTCCTTTGTGCAAATAGAGTAAATCCTGATCAAGTTCAGTAAAAACCGTCTCTAATCAGACTGAAATAATTTTTCAAAATGAGGCTATATATTATTTGCTCTGTCTTGAACACCAGGGGAAGACAGATTGTAATATAGTCACCATAAAAGGTTAGCAGACCCAAATGAAAATCCAGAAGCATCAATTGTTTCCATTCACTAATCATATATAATTGGTCTGGCTCACCTGAACTAGAACACATTTGTTATTATAATGCATGACTAAAGTTCTTTTCATTTTGCTGCTTTCCAGTTGCAATTATCTTTCTCTTAACAAATGTAGGAAAGGGAAACTTCTTGTAAAAACTAAGATATATTTGACAAATTAGTATGATTAAGAAAATGTCCCTGAAAGAGGAAATAATGTATGAACATTTTGAGTTCCAGATTACTTATTGACTGTCCTCTGTGAATTCCATGAGACAGAGGAAATTTTGTCTCCTATGGATGCATTCAATTTTCTGTGCAATTTTAACATGCAATCAGACATATTGAGGGATCAAAATTCTGAATTAAATCATTTAAGGACAGGGCTAATTCTGATTATGACTGAGAAGTTTATCGTTAAATTGATGAGTAAAGACAGCAATAAAGAATATACAGACACAATTGCCCTGAGTAACTAGAGGAGGTACCACACATATGAGGTTTGCCATTGTTACAGATCAAAATGGCTGAAAGATTTACACTTTTTCACTTTTCACCTTTAAATCTTACGATGTTCTGTGCTTGCTCTTAGAAAAATGGATTTCTCCCCTCCTTTTTACTTTCATCTTGTAACCAAAATATCCCACAAACACAGAGCATACCCTACTTCTCCTGAATTTTCCCAGCCTTCTATCCTTCTTTCCTGTACCATGACCAAGCACAGCAAGCACAGTGTCAGTTGCTCTCTTCTTATGCCTTGTAGCTGCACAAAATGGATTAGAATAAAACATGAGGTAATGCAATTTAGAAAAAAAAATCCTTTCAAACTGAACCTCTAATGTGAGGGATAATATTTTAAGGCAAAGCTGAAGGTATTGCTTTCAGGAAAAGATTAGTGTCAGTGAGAGAAAATGTATTTCCGCCTTGGAAGACAAAATTTTTCACAACTCACCATAACAACACAAGCTTTCCAGCACACCTTCAGGCCACATTATTGTTTTGGATTAAGATTAGGTCTGTCAGCATCAGAATTTTGAATATGACTTTCAAAGGCAGGTTAGGCCTGTCTGTATCACCTGTTACTAATAGCTTTTAAGCCTGCACAACGCAGGCTGGGCTTCAACCACTCAACCAAAGACTTTCAATCCAAATCAAATACTCCAGGGTGTTCAGTTCCTCTACTGAAATAGCCTGCTGGAGACTTACATGTGTGCTTGATACAATAGATGTAATAATCTATTAAATATCTGAATCTTAGCCCATGGCTTCAGGTGAGCTACAACAAGCCACTGATCCTCTGTCACCGTAGTGCTCCTCTGTTGAGATAAAGTGCAATCTGATATGAAACTTTGAAAATAAGGTCATTTTCCAATGGGCACATGTTTATCAAGGGTGGAAGGAAGCTCAGTTATGTCCCCATGAAAACGAGTGGTTGAGGGGAATGGGAATGTGGACACCTCTGACAATGAAGTGAATAGCAGCACAGAAAATCTCTTAGTGTGTGAGGAACAACTAATAACTGGTACTCCCATACACATCGTCCCCTACTGCTTGTGCTATTTCAGCCTTTGCCTTTCCTGGCATGAAGAAAGAAATCTCACCCTCAAAATTGTGGCCACATGCTGATTGCAAGGTCCATCATAATTTGAACAGAGTTTCTGTCTGAAGTCCTGTTCAATGTACTTTCTTTGTTACCACTGCAAGCATCTTTCAAGGCAGCTTTTTCTGTGAATGTGAAATAATGTCACAGTACTCACTGCTACCTGAGTCTGCCAAACCCATCTCCAGAGGAGAATAAGCTACATTTAAACAAAGAAGCCTCTTTTAAGGTAAGTAAAAGAGGGAAACCACTGCTGCTGTTTCCAGTTAACCATGAATGCAAAAAGGCACTTTATCTATACAAAAAGTTTGAGTGAAATCTCACATTTTGAACAACAATAAGACAACTTCTTAGGAATAAGTTCATCACCTTGAGGATGGTGAGGCACTGGAACAGGTTGCCAAGGGAGGTGATGGAGTCCCAATCCCTGGAGGCAATCAAGGCCAGGCTTGATAAAGCTCTGAGAAATCTGATCTAGTACAGGATGACCTTGCTCACTGCAGGAGGGTAGGATGACATGACCTTTAAAGGTCCTTCCAAATCAATGCATTCTGTGATTTTATATGTATTTACTTTTTCTGGTATGTAGTTACTTCCCATAACTTAAAGTTGAATTTAAAATTTTATAAGTGATTCCAATTTTTAATAACGAAAAAGTCAGTGATAGGTTTTAGAATTGTTAATACCTTTAGGGATTAAATGTTAAAGATTATAATATTAAGAAATATTAAGTCTTTAATGTAATTTTGCAGTGTATAGCCTGTATAATCTAATCTACTATATTACAGGATGATATATAATTTTGACTAACTGTCTCTAATATTTTTCTAAGCTCCAGCTTCAGTTAAGCAGTATTTGATTTTTTAGAGTAAGATTAAATACCTCAGGTCTCAAGAAAAACTTTTTAAAGTTTAACATCCCAATTTCAATCGGAGAAATGCAGTGTGGAGGTACTGAGAGCCTTTTTGGGAATCAAAATGTGTGGAATGATTGAGTAGAGCATTTACATAAGGAGGACGATTGAACTTGTAAAATGAATTTAATAGAATGTTATAGGTGCAATACTTTGGCAGCACTATTATCCAGAGTTAGCATATAGAAAATGAAAATGGCTTTATTCTTGTTTGCTTGCGCAGCACAAAATGTAAAGCAAAGCTAAGCTCATTAGCAAGATGCTTTAAAGTTCACTTTCTGTAGGTTCTCACCACAAAACAGAGTGGGTAATAGAGGAGAACTGCAGTAAGAAAATGCAGCATGACTGGAAGGCAATTTATTAAAGTCTCCAGCACTGTTAACTATAGAATGAAAGTTGCATTTACAAACCATGGAATGCATCAGACAAGACAAGATATAATAATGATAAACAGGCTAGAAACTTCCTAGCAGAAACAAGCAGAGACATCACAGCAAAACACTGTTTAAAAATGTGTCTGCTATCAGATATTTCATGCAGCACTGCAGCAATTCATATTTAAAGCTTGTCAAATATACCTATTCTCTGTGTAATAAAATACCCCCAAAGCAACACAAACAGTTTTTAAACAGGCACCAAAAGGAGGGGCAAGAGCTGGGAAATCATTGCCTGTCATTTCCAGCTGAATGATGAGACCATATAAAGACAGGTTCTCTTTGCCTGCAGAGTGTCTGGGAATCCTGAGAAGTCAGTCTTTTCTGCTCACTCTCTCCCTCACCTGTCTTAACATCACCTTTATAATTTCTTAAGGGAGGGAGGTGGGGGGAAGAGGTTTTTTTCCCCCACCTCTTTCTAAGGTCTTGTATTTTAATTTGTGAACAAGATGGAGCGTGTCAGGATAGGAGGATGCTCCAGAACTACTTTTTCACTACTGTCTGATTTATTCATGACTGCTTCATATCCACTGTCTGTGTGCTGCTAGTTATGTCCTTCAGCGTTTGCCTCCCTAATATATCAGATCCCTCCATGCCACCAAAAAATGGTTTTAGGAAGAGAGACCTCTTCAAGCCTTTATTTTGCTCTGTGATCAAGTTTTTCTCATCTGTTGCCGCTCAGGATATTCCACCTTCTGAGCATCCTGGCAGACCATCTGTGCATACTTTTTGGAATAAAGGTGACAAGAACTGTCTTTCTGGTGAGGTCTCACCAATTCCTAGTGCAATCACTCCTGTATTATACTCTCTCTAGGGGACAGAGCTTAAGAGAGGCATCCAAAGACTTCATTTTCCTTGCTTATAGCAGCATAGTCATTTAAGAAATAAATTTTCCACATACACACCAGTCTAGTGCAATTTTGCCACTTTATTATGAGCCCTAGAAACTGCTCTTCATTCAGAAGGGAACACTCTTTTCCTGCAGCAGCTGTGGAAGTGCAGTATCACTCCGAGGTAAATCAGGCTGCTTCTTGTCCAGTCACCATCTGGCTACTGATTGCATAAAACTGAATCAGAGGTTCATTTTGTAAGAGCCACAGACAAAAGACAAGCTTGTTGGGGGGGATAGAAGAGGGGATGACTCACTCATTGAACAACAAGGTTTCAAAAAAAGCCAAAATTGTTAGCACATTCAGGTCTATGGTTTTGAAGATCATTCATTTTAGTATTTTCATATTTGAGCTAGATTCGTAAATGATGACACCATCATGGTGACAGAAGAAGCAGGTTTGCACACAGGGCAGAGTGACGGGCCAGCTCCCAGCTCTACTCTGAGGGCAGTCTCTCTGCTTGCTTCTCCCCCATCCCACACCAAGCATCTCCGTCAGCGCCACTCAGCAGCATCCCGTAACGGTTGTGCTTGATTCTCATACATCTTCCATTAAAAAGCAAATTAAAAAAAAACCCAAACAAATAAGTCAGATTGCAGGTTTCCAAAGACTTTTTATTTAGGAAGTGTTCGAAAACATTCCAGACTATTTTTTAGTTTGTTTATTTAAAGGGTGTTTGATTTCAACTCTGCATTGCCAGTGTTTGTTTTCTTTTGGTTTTCTTTACAGGCAATCCTAGCCTCAAAAGATGCATAGTGAGAAGCATTTAAACCTCAATCACTAAACTGCCTTTTGAAACCTATTGTGAAATAACACTTTTTTTTTTTTTTAAGAGGCTTACTAATATCATGTATTCCTTGCAGTTTTGACTTGGTAACCAAAGCCAAGTTTTGAAGTTCAGAACATGTAAAAACAAAACATAAAGGATATTTTAAATTGAAAATAGTGTTGTATAAAAGCACTTTCTTAGCATTTTGTAGAGAAAAATGTGCCATTTCTTGTGTGTTTACAATAATTGCTTTTATTTGCATGCCTGATGTAGTAAGGTATAACAAATGTTAACACAAAGTAGTAGACTACCACTTTTGATCACTGCAGTGGAACATGAATGACCAAATTAAATGGATATGATTACTGTGATGGAAATAGAAGTTAGAGTGATTATCATACAATGAAGTGAAACCAGGAATAGAATATTTTCTTTAGCACAGCTGTGAAGGTCTCCATAAAGTAGCCCAGATTTTACACAGCACTAGTACATCACATACAATAGTTGCACTTTCTTTTAAAAATGTTGTTTTCACTCTGAAGCACTTTGTAAGAAAAAACATTTTAGTTCATTGCTGAGTTAAAGCAATACCTGTCATAATAGACAAGAATTTTTAACAATGGCTTGGGTCAGAGAGGGAGAAAAGATATTGTATCTAATAGGAATGACACAGGAGGATGAGAGTGGAGACTAAACCTCTCACATGAATTGGAGCTGGTCATGGCTTTGAGTGTAATACTGTTTGGCTGAAAAGAAGTGACAAATGGCCTTTATTTTCCTTGAATAGTCAGAAGTTCTGTTATTTTCCCTTTTAACCAAGAACTAGCACAACAGAAAATTGATTCAGTGCTTAGTGAGAACTCCTCAGCTCCTGAGTCATCACCACCTCCTGAGTTTACCCTGGAAATCTGCCACTCAAAAAGGTGACCAGAACTGACCGATCTCAACCTTTAAGGAAGTGAGAAAGGTATTGGTCTTTTAAAGGAATTCTTGGACATTCCATAGACTAAGTTTCCAGCGGGTAGAAATCTTGCAGAAAGTATTGCTTATGAAGCACACATCTAGGGGAATTATCACTTCCTAATAAAATGCATGAAGGAATAAGTTCATATATCATAATGCTCAGAATATTTATAAATTTATTTTAAAATAGCAGACAATTTTGCCTCCAGAGCATAAGTCAAGTGTGTGTTATTAAGCTTAAATAGACTGGATTAATCAAATGTCATACTGGAACTTCTAATAATGATTTTACATTGCAAATTCCATTACCTAGCTTTACCAGCCAGGAAAAATAGTTACAGAAGATCAATTAAACAAACAGGTAATTACCTTTTTTCTTTTTTAGTCCATGACTTCCAGCACTTACAATAGTGCTAAGATCCCTGAAAATTAAACAACCATTTGCATAAAATTAATAACGAACTTGCTTTCCACCTAAGACGCTGTAGCTTATTTAGCACCCCTGAGTTAACTAATGTCTACTATGAGGGCAAATTAAAAATGGCTTAATATGTCAGAAAGGATCACAGCAGTTTAACATGAGGCTCTTAAGTTAATAAATGCACCTGCAGCATCTCAGAGATTAATGAGTAAGATATTGTCAGAATTTATTTAAGTAGGACACTGCCCACGTGTTTGCCAGTACACTTTAACTGGAGAGGTCCTGTCAATTTGTGGGAACAGCCACTTTTGAGGGGGACACTTAGTCCATAAGGAAGGAGCTTTACATTCGGCCCCAGGGGCCTCACTGAATTTTAGGAGGAACTTGTGACTTACTGGTTTTAGAGACAACATATCTTGCCCTTCAGCAAACAGTTCCTCACAATTCCTATTTGAAGCCCAGGCAGCCAAGCTGAGCTACCTGGTGGTACATTTTAAAATAGGACTTGTTTTCATTGGTATATTATGAGTGGGTTTTTTAAAAAGATGGCATTTCTAAGGATTTCTTCTCCCTCATAGAAGAAAGTGAGGGGATGCATTTTCCTGCCTTAGTTGTGCTGAGAGAAGTCTGGGGTTCCTTGCCACCAGCCATGTGGCAAATGAGATGGCATGGAGGCTCAGCACTTCTGACCTGTGTGAGCTCAGAGTTTGGACAAAGCTGGGTGCAGGGCAGTTTTTAGGATTCCAGATGGCCTCCTTGCTTCGCTGCTGCATCTGTCTGATGATCGGCTCTCTTAATCTCTGCAGTTTACAAATCCTTGCCTTTGGGTAGAGACAGTGACAAGCAAAATGTCATGGGCACAGGGTCTGTTTTGTGATAACTGAGCTCTTGCACACTGACTAATAACAATCACTATAGAGGGAAAAAAGGAAAATAAGTGGCTTGACAATTGGAGGGGATAGGAATAAACATTTCTTGTTGTTTATTTGACAGCCCTGGCTGCACATCCATACCCCAGATGGGACTGAGAGATCTTGCTGGACCCAGGTTCACACAAACCGAATAAATGATGTGGTTGTTACTACTTGAGCTGCTTAGCAACGGTTTGGGGGAAGAGAGTACTTCCTCCTCCTTTCAGCAGCTGGCTCCTAACAGGATGTTTAGCCAGATGGTATACATAAGATTACTGGAAAATGATTTTCAGATAAACCATGAGCCTGAACAAACTGATGTAGTTCCAGGTGCATTATCTGGTAATCCATAGCAGAAGATCATTTCAGGGGAAAGCACTACTGAATCTGTCCCTGGAAAACCTGCAAACTTCTTAGAATTTATCTGTCTGTCTATCTATCTATCTATCTATCTATCTATCTATCTATCTATCTATCTACAGAGCTCCAGCAGCAATCTTACTTCTTTAAAAAGTGAGTAAGGAGGGGGCTGGAAAGAGTCAAAAGTTTCCTCTAGAGTGAGTAGATTGAAAAGAGGCACAGAACTTGGGAAGACGGAACACATGGGGATGAGAGAAGCGATGCTTTTATCCAGTCTGAATGAGAATGAAGCTTTGTTTATAGAGAAGAATTGTGGGGAGCTTCAACAAAAGAAAAAATCCCCTGTCATTCCTCTTTTCAGTTCATGAAATGAATATACTTTAAAATAAAAAAAACCTTAACCAAACAAAAAAAAAAATGCACAACAGGATTTGGCAGTTAATTCCTCCATGATTAAAGGATGCAGAAACATATGAGGCAAAAAATAGCTTTTGTGGGTGATTAAATGCTAAAATGAATCCAGAGACATTTGATAACTGCAGAAGCAATTTACTGAGAAAGTTCCTTCTGTTTTTGACAGTAGCCATAGTCTTCATTGAAGAAAGTAGTTTCACGAAAACACAAAGCATAGACAGGATATTAGGAAAATTTTTTACATCGGAAGGTGTATAAAGCAATGGAACAGGCTGCCTACAGAAGTGGTTGAGGCACCCTAATTAGAGATATTTAAAAGACAAGCAGACATAGTACTTAGAAATAAAGTTTAGATTAGTGATGGTGTGTGACAGAGTTAGGTTAATTGTTGAACCAGATAATGGGAAATATCCCTTCCAACTGAGGCATTTCTTCAATTCTATGACTATGTATACATATGTGTATACCATACTTCTATAAGTAGGTTTGTATATCACTGTTGGAATTTGGTTTTGGTTTATATTCTGCCTGTTTGCCATTTGAGATGAGACTCAGACGAGTATTTATTTAACTGGATCTCACCAAATGGGTAACCCTTGAGAGCAGGATTAAAAAGCCAAATGTTCAGAGAGCCGTGGTGGAAATGGGCAAGCAGCTCTATTGGCATGCCGCATTTATAAAGGTCATTTGATCTCAGCCTGAGCAGAATATATGCACATACTAATTGAGAGGCATATCTGAAAATGTGACAGCCTGTTATTTGGGACAGCATTGCTTGTACTTTCAGGAATAGAGGAGGTTCAGATGAGGGCAATAAAAATAGCTTAAAGCATGACAGGAAAGTATGAAGAGCCAGCATCCATAGATGGTAATAGTGAGGCAGAGGGCTGTGAAACCACCAAGGCAGTGGAGAAGGTGAATCAGGAATGAGCTTTCTTTGCCTTCCTTAATACAGGGACTAAGGGGCATGAAATGAGACTAGTGAAGGCCAAATTTGCAACAGGGCCTTTCACTGGTTCAAAAAGGCATTGGAAAAGTTCTGCTAAAATAATCCAGCAAAGCCGCCTATATTCCCAAACATCACCTCTGACTCTGTATCAGAGTGAGCTACAGACACCCAGATACTGAATACTCATGCTGTTTCCTAAACATCTGAACAGTCTGACACCACTGGAGACAAGGGAGCGGGAGAGCTTGCCCTTTGGTCTCAGCCAAGTGCCCTCTGTCTCTCTTCTCTAGATTGCTCTTGTTAACAAGCTTCTTAACAGCATGAGGATATTGGTAGGTTACCTGCATAACTGGAATAAAACCAGATCTCACCCTCATGCTGGCTGTGTTCCTTTTACATGCCCCAGTCACAGGTGAAGAGAGTGGAGGGCCCTTGAATGGGCTATTGTCAGACTACATGGAGGCATCCAGAGCAAACCACCATGTATTTCACCATACATGTTGTTAATGTGCTTAGATTTTTAGGGTTGTTTTTGCTTGGATAAACTTCATGTTATTTTTGAGCTATATGAGAATCAACAAGTTAAAAACCCCAAAGACATTTATTTTAAAAATGTACATGTGATGTAGATTTCATTCAAAAAGCCTTATTGAACTAGAGTTTTCCTGAATAATTTCTGCTTATGGGATACCCCAGTACTAGAAGACCAGAACAGATTCTTCATATGTATGTATGAGGCACAATGTGTAAATACTCCTTGGACTCTCAAAACCACCCCCAGGAGCATATTGACTACTACACTGGAAACTTAACTAATAAAATAGCAATATGACATAGGTACTCAAGGGCTTATGGGAAAATCTTAGTTTTATTGTTCATAGAAGAAGAGTGTATCTGTACACAGAACAGATCTGATGCAGGTCTCATGTATCAGGACTAGTAACACACAAATCCAAGGTTTATGTAACATGTAAGGACAACTCATACACATGTACCCCTACCATTTCTTTGTCTATAACATATGAGAACAACTTTACTGGTACTAAACATTTGAAGCCTACTGTATTCAGAATTGAAAATGCATTCCAAATAGATTTAGAACTATTCATATCTGGAAATATTGAGTTAAGTCACTCTAATTAACTTCTAGTCTGCCTTTAAATTAATGATATGTATGCATAACTTTTATGCCACCTTAATACACTTTTGTCCTAGCATCTCCTTGGTTTTATTAAAATTTTAATAACTTTTTAAGCAAGGGAATTACATCTGATATTGACTAAGTTATGGCTAAATTAGAAGCTTGCAGTCTACATCAACAGCTGAAATTATGCTCCCTTGAAATATGACAGTTAGTTAAATTGACAGTTGCAGACTAGATTGTCATAGACTGACTTTGCTCTCCTTAAAAATTATGAATTATTTTTAGACTGGAATATATTGATTTTTAAAATAATGTCAGGTAAGAATGCCATCTGATTCCAGTTGTGATGATACTTTCAAGATCCACTGAAAGCGCAAAAAACCAGAGTCTAATACTACTGACATGTCTGCAAGTGTAGCATGGGAATAGTGGTGCTGCAGTAGTTTTAAAGTTATTGCTAGTAAACTTCTCTAAAATAAAAGCCCAAGAATGTATTGATGGTGGGAAAAAAACATGTAAATTTGATATCAGTGCTATCAGTTTTGGCTGTGCAATCCTGTTAGTTTGTGTGACAACCTGAGACATTTAGGCATGAATAATAGTTGAGGGCAACGCTGCTGGAGATGTGGTCATTTATGTTCTGATGACCACCTCATACCAAACTGTATTAGTCCAGCATCCAAAGGAATACTGTGTTGGGAGCAGATGTTTAGTTGCAGTGCTCTCCATGCTGCAATTCTCATCTCAAGTGCCTTCCAGTTGATTTTAAAGAGTTCTTTATCATGCAGCAGCGATTTAGTTTTAATCTGAGACCAAATCAATGCATTTGCTTCCTTGTCACCCAGCAAAATCAAACAAGCTTCTTGGATAGTGAGAGTCAATTACTGATGGAGCAGGGAATAAACCAACTGATTTCTCCAGTTTTCTTTTCTGTTATATATAGACTATGAGTTCACACATTCTGGTAGGTACTGCTTAAGCCTCTTCACTGCTTCCATTTGTCCTGCCCTCAGACTAGCCCCCTTCATTGCTCCAGCACCCTTGTTTGCAAGGGGCAGAGCTTGTTTAGACACTGAAAATTGGGTGATGAAGGGGTAGGCACAGTGCCTTGGACATGCAACTTTCATGTTTTGAATTAGCATTTCTCAGAAAATTCAGAATTTCTAGAAATAATTGTTAATCTTAATTTGAAACAGTCAATTTTCAGCTCTCTCTACAGTGGCCATCTACCAGATAGAGGAGGAAAGGTCTGAAAGATAAATACTAATAAAGATAGCATCTTTTATTTCTGTCCTGTCATCCAGTCTTGAGCAGCTACTCTTTTTGTATACTATGGTAAAGATCTCTTCACCCGTGGTGAAACTTAACTGTAACAGGAAAGAAAGAGGTAGCGCAGGAAAACAAATTATTTGGTTCTTATAAATAAGGAAGGAGAGATAGGTGAGACTGCAACAGGGACTACATAATATCACTTTTCATGGGGAAAAGTGAAGGAGAAGAGGTGAAAGTGAAATAAAAAATGAGAGAGAGAGAATCATAGCAGAAAGATAATGTGAGATAGAAACCAAGATGAGGAACAAAGTAGCTTAATAAGGGTTTCAGTGGAAAGATTATTGCAGTTATTACCACCTTTGGGAAAAAATGGACTTTTTAGTAGAGAAAACCCAGTTTTATACAAGAATAAAAAGTGAAATAAAAGACTCAAAGTGCTGATGAATATTAATTGGAAAAGTCTGGCAAAGTGAATGAAGTGATTCAGGAAGGAAAATATTGGCAAGGGAAGTAAATACTGGAACAGTGTAAAAGAATGAAAGTGAGAATGCTCCTCATGGTAAATGAATAAAAGTAGAGATCAGAAGCAAACTGTTACACAGAAGGGAGCCTAATGTTTTGTCTTGAAAACAGGGACCATGATACTGGCAGAAAGGAATGATCGCACCAAGAAAAACAAATCTGGTGACCGCAGAATCAGGTACTAATTTGGCAGATAATGAAAAATAATATAAGGAAGACCAAAGAAAGGTGAGGGCCAGAGAAGTTCAAGAAGAACCTGCTTCACTGGCATCACCTACTGGTGATAAGAGCAGGGAGGTGGTGCCTGTGAAGTTGCTTAAAGACAGATACTAAATTCTGGTAAGCACTTTGCTTCATCCTTCCTGAGGATGTCATTCTGAAGATGCTTAAATGGGAAGCGAAAGGAAACCTTAGAGGGAAAACCTCTGCCTTAGAGAACACACAGTATGGGGAAGGGTCATTGTCACTGCTTAATCATACCCAAGAGACAGCCTAAGACCCACAGAAGCTCACTAAAACGTTAAGTATGTCTTGTGATATATCGTGTTGAAGCTGCAGATAGGACTCAACTGACTTTATGGTTGCCAAATTCCCAATAGCTGGAAACCATTTTAAGCTCTTGAAAGGCAAGGCAGGATCACACTCATGATTCCTCAGGAAAGGTTCAATAGCTCATTACCTACGTGACTAATTGTATCATACCTTTGGGAATAAAGTTTCTTCTCCAGAAAGATAAGGCTGTTAAATCAGCTTCTGGCCTCCTTGAGGCTTACACAGACAAGATTATCTGCTGCCTGGAAGCAGACATATGGAGAAAATCCTTATCTGCCACATCTTGTAGAAGAGATAGCTCCCATTAAATATAACTAACACAATAGCCTTAAGCAGCACATTTTGGTCTGTGCACAGTTCACATAAGTACTTTTCAAGATGTAGCATCCAAAACTCTTCCAAGATGCCAGGACTGAACTTTCGTCTTTTTTTTGTCTTCATAACACACATGAAAGTTATACATATGAATCTACCTCAGATTCATGAAGCAAACTTTCTTCTGTGTGCTTTACATGGGTAAACTAAAGGAAGTGTGCTATGATACATTACATGAACTACCCAGTAAAGGGAGAGGGATCATATTTATTCCAACATCTGTCCGTTGGCCATCATCTTTCCTCCTTCTATCTATGAAAGTGGGAAATGAACCAGTATCTACAGAACGTGAATTCAAACGTGCTATCACTAACTTGTTCCCTCTCTATAAAAACATGTCTGTTAGTTACACTCAGGATAAGATGTTAGTGTGACCAGTCATACTGTGTGGCATGGTCCCTGGAGTGAAACAGGGTTTCATTCTCTTCAGGTGACTTATATAAACTTGGCATTGGCCTTCCATTCTGTAAGTACAGACGAGGCTTCACCCTTTATATTGCAGCTTGCCTTCCAGCTCTGCCTGAAGTGATCAATTTTAGAATATGTCCATGTTCAGGTGTGAAGACTCCTTCATGCAAAGTTTGCTCCTTTTTGTGCATTGCACTTACCACTTTTCACATATTTCAGTAAATATTAATCAAGTGTTGAACTAAATTAGAGAATGGATTATATTAATAATTTTGTCGCTTATTCTGGTAGTCTACTGACAGTTTGGTGGTGGTTAGTGATCATCACTGTAATCATCACTAAGTGGTGATTAGTGGATTGCTGCCTCCTTGGGACCAGGATGCCTGTGTACTTGAAGAATGTCTGCAAAATTTAAGAGAGTATTGGGCTGAAAAATAGGGACACTGTTAGTTTGCTTGGTTTTAGCATAGCAGCCTCTCTCTGATAAATGAGACTTAAGATCCATGTGAATAGTACTCAGGAGAATCATGCATTAAGGTGCTGATGTGAAACAGTATCACTCAGTTTCACTGTACTTACATAACACAGAGTTTACACTATGGCTAGAACAAAAAAAAGGTTTCCATTTCTTTCTAATTTTTGTTAGTAGAATTCTGTTGTTTGTTAATATTCCACAGTTTTCTTCATGTTTTTTTCCCATAACCACAACAGCTACCATCTCAGCAAGGGAAAAGCAGGCGATGATTATGTGACAGCTTTAGGGTATTTGCAAAGATGAAGTATTTTATAGATGCTTTTATGACCTTTGCAGTGAAAGGCTGCAGTCACAAGAATAAAACATGCTGTTAAAAGCCTTACTTTTCCCTACTTCACAGCAGAAGGCTAGCGCCTCCACTCAGTATGCTGCAGAAAGTAAAGCAGCAGCCTCATTGCAGAAAGACATATGACTACCACAAAGATATTATAGTCATATACACATTCTGAGGGAGTGAAACTGTGGAAACCTTCACCTAGAAACCTGAAGTGTCTCATTCCAAGTTTTGCCTTGTACCAACTCAATCGGGGATAGTGTTGGGAAGAAAGAGGAAGGAGTTTATTTTTGTCAGTTTCCAACAGACAAATAGTTGGGAATAGCTTCCAGACAGATTTGCTCCATAACCTTCCTAGAGACTAAAGTGAGGCTGAGAAGCTTGTAGTTACACAGATCCTCTTTCTTGCTCTTCTCAGAAGTGGATGTGATGTTTGTTTTCTTCTCATCCACTATCTAGTCAACACAACCTCTAAAGGATGACTAAAAGAGACCTTGCAATAGCATGCTCAGCTTGCCTAGCACCCTCAGACACATCTCATCTGGGCTCTAGGGCTGATAGGCATCACTTAGGTCAAAGGGCTGTGTAACTCCTTACTTTGCAAAGAGTAATGTTAACACTTCCACATATTCTGCCTAGGCTCAGGAAACTGGAAGATGTTCTGGGAGATGAGATGGTTGAAAACAGAATCAAAGCTTTTTTTGATTCTTTGTCACAAGGTCCGTCTACCACAATGTCGTCTAATAAATACCTCTACCATTTCCCTATATACATCTGAGGATGCCAGCAAGGCATCCTTTTGTCCCTAAAAGCCAGAAGAGCTAATCAAGGAAGCAAAAGTTCCTCTTTGTGGCTGTATCTTCCCTCTGCTGTTTGCTGGATTATCTCAGTATCACTTTTTTTTGCATGTTTTGTCAATAACTGTCAGGTTTCAAGATGTGCTGCTTGTTATAATGCTTCATCTCATTACAGCACCAGGAGGCAGATTGTTGCTTCCTTTTGGGCACTCAGAACTCAGCCTCCCTTTGGGGGAGGTTTGGGTGAAAATGTACAAAATTTGAACCTGCATGAATCTGTGAGAAATAGAACTTCAAAGCAAGGGTTCATGTATGCCTAGCAGAATTTTTTTTCTTATCTTCTGTCCAGCCTAAATTCAGAATAGCTAAAAAAAAATAATTAATTTCTGTCTAACAAGCTGGCTTTGAGATACTCAGGCATGAGAGCTGCTTTTCCCCGCGACAGAAACTCATATGACCATAACACCTCTGTGGGGCTGTCAGTTTTTGCCTTCATTAGTGACAGAGTTCATAGCCATCAAAAAGCCTAAAGACATTATGTGTCAGTCATCTCCTACTGAAGCCAGATTTTGTTCATCTTTTCAAGAGATGGCAATGGTGCTTCTGGACTAGAGTGGCAGATTATTATCTTGCTCACAAGAGCAGGCAACAGAACAGAAGGAACTGTAGCCTGCGCTATATTTGTGTATTTCCATATATCCTTTTCATTTATGTTCTCAGTCACCACAAGCTTTCTGAAACCTTAACTTTGAAGAAAGGGTAGCCTGTGGTTTAGAATGTTTTTTTAAAAGTTTGAATAAAACATTAATTCCTTCTCCTTTCTGGATGAAATTCCTACTTATCTCACACATTCGTTATTGATTTCAGAACTGTTTCCCAGAAGTTCCTCCTGTGTGGTATTCTCCAGAAGTACCAAATGGAAGACATGGTGAAAAATGTTAGCAAAGTCCCACTCCAAATATTTCAATAAAGATTACATTTAGAATCCATCCACTAAATCCTGCCCTATGATAAACTATCCAAGAAAATACATGGTATATTTATGGCGTGTGCCATTATGCAAGCTTGTATATATGTATACTACTATGTCTTTACCACTACCATAATGTGTGCATTAAATTACCTTCACTGGAAAAAAAAAACAACAAAAACAAGTCCCCCAGTTGGAAAGCAAAGATGGGGCCAAGTTTCAGAATGTAATCTCAGCAGGAAATAAAGATCTTATTTTCATAAGTTAATTAGTCCATAAAGCTGAGCCCTTGCCATTATGAGTAGTAGTATGCAGATGTCAGTAAAGGGAATCTATCAGAAAATGCAAGGTGATTTTGACCAGAGAACCTGTTTCTACATCTGAATGAATGCTGCATCACTTAGTATAGTGAATATTGCTGCTCTTAAGTGCATCCTCTTGCTACCTTAGTAATTCACTGTCTGCATACTTACTCACCTGAATGATTAATAATGCAATAATTTACATTTTTAAAACTCACTTTTATTTTTCTCCAGGATAGTTAAAAGCCCTGAGAAGTTTTTCCAGCTTTGTAATGCAGTGAGAAAAAAATACCTGTTAGCTTCATATTTCAGCTTCTTGACTTCTCTGCATATTAAATACTGCCACTTTGAAGGAGGTGCAGAAAATGTCTCCTATGCAGAAAGAAGACACAAGTATTTCCAAATGAGAAACATCAAACCTAGTTGTCCCATAAGATAGGGTGTGAGATCACTTACCTGTGATGATCAAAAGTTACAAATACAGCCTGCTATAAAATATCATTTAGATGCTGGAACCAGCCAAACACAACAGATATGGGTAGAAAAATTTGGTCCAATGAGTCATGACCAAAAAATCCAACCTGATAATTTCTTGAATTTCCAACTTTCATAATTTTGGGGGCAGCTACAGAAGTTCTGTGTCAGACAGCCTTGAAAAAACTCTATCACATCACTGGCATCAGTAAGAGCATTTACAAGGGAAGAGGGCAAGGTTCAGACTGGAGGTCCCGCTCCATCTGCTGGAGACACTGGACATGCTAAGTATTTTCTGCCCCTGACTTTCCTTAGTGCTATCATCCATTAAAACTTCTGTCAAAGTGATGCCTTTACATTGGCATAGAGGAACATTTCTCACTGACTGGTTTTAGATGGCACATCAGAGGAATACATCAAGTTCACAGGCTTTGTGCTGTCTTGGGGTGTGTATGGATGCCAGAGTAGAATTAGGCTCTCTTTCCTGTAGGAGATAATTAACCTGCAGTTCTAGATGGAAAAATTTCCTTGCCAAAATCATTAGAAATCTAACCAGAACTTACAATTGCAGCCATTGGCTTCTTTAGCAAAGCCCAAGAACCACACACTTTTTCTAAGCAATTAAAGGGAGACAGTACACTGGAATAGTAATACATAGTACTAAAATAGTAGTAGTACGAAGTAAAAATTATTTGCAGAATTTTATATTTAGAATTCTCAGCTTTATTATTTCATCAGCTGGTTCACAACATACCAAAGTCTGACAGCAACATCTTAGTTCAGCTGCTCATATCCATATGCTCACCACTTCCAGAGGGCACACTCATTTAGCAATGGCTCAGTGTAAGTAAAAATTTGGAATTAGTCTAAATAACCTCTTCACCTTAATACTCATGATATTTAGATGTAAGCTGTCTCAAGCCCATGGAGAAAAGTGGAAATTAAGCCTGATGCTTTGCCTCCTTTAATAGTTTATTTTTTATCTTAATGGTATTTCTATTTAATTTTTGTAAGTCTACTACTTAAAAATTTGTATAATACATATACACTATGCTTCATACATCCAAATTCTGGAACATGAAAACATTTGCATAACAACATTAAGGTAGATATATCTTTCTTTTGTGTACCAAAGGCATCACACTGGCATTTTTAGGTGATGGACCACAAGTTTGCCAGTGCAACAGACCTCAGGGAAATAATGATAACAATAAAGCCCATATTTAAGGAAATATTTTTTATATTTTTAAATCTGTGTTCCACAAAGATATACATTAATCACATAAATACTTTTTAGCTTCAAGTTTTTTTGAGAGAACTTCACGTCAGGCTCTAATTTCATGGAAGCAATTTTCCAGAGAGAGATTACTCTGGAAACACTTTATAGCACATGGACATCTTCTTGTGAGATAATCAGATAGGCAGAGGTCTACATATCAAAAAACGCCCTTGCATTTATTTGCTATAAATTTACCTGTAATTATTTGCAGACACAGAATTGGAGGCTAATAATGAAAATTGGTGCTTTAATGTCTTGAATAATTTATAGTAAATGGATTTGGGTAATTTGCAAATTCTAAAGTATCATAAAATCTAAGGCATTTCCTATATCCATCTGGCATGTTGGTTAATATGGGCCAAATTAGTCAGGGTGTAAAAGCCATTTCAACGCTAAAGAGACAGAGGAGCTTTTTTATATTTGTATCTAAGCCACACCAGGTCCCCTAAGCCTGCTTTTCTCTGGCACTGGATATCCATAGCATTTAACTATTGTAATAATGGATGACATACATAAACATTATTGAAGGTTATTTCCTGCTTTGTGCCTAAAATTGTTCCCTTGAGAGCACATATAGCTTCAGTTTCACCATTAATCTTGTCAGTCACTCATATATGGTGGGATTTCAGATACAGTGGCTTATTAATAAAATTCTCTGCATATGCACACAGTAGCAGGACAGATAGCTACCCAGCAAATTTAAGGAGCTTAATTATAATGAGTTTCAGTCATCAATATTTAAATGCAACTCTAGGTCCTTCAGTGGAGCACAAACTGGTGTGTATCAGCAATGCTTTAAATACATAATGTGGAATTAGCCATGAATGGACATGAACTAGCTGTGAATAGCTTATATTGGATGGGAGGATAAGACCTTGGAAGGCTTCTTGAACACGTACAATGAGTCTGAGCTCAGGCAGGCTGTCTGCAGTATACAGATGCAGTATTAGGGCTGATCCAGGACACTTAGTTGCTGTAAAAGCTTAGTTTAGTAATGACAAGATTTTTATCTCACCGTTGCAATGTGCCTTAGGCATGCAGTTGCACTGACAGTCAATCTATATCTCAGAAGCCACAGTTCTCATCCTTAGAGAAACAAAACCCAGTAACTCTTAACTCCACACACAGAGCTGCTCTTTTTCTCTCTTTCAAGTCAGAGCAATGCCTACAACTCACCGCAAATACTCATAACCTTTTAATTTGCTCTGTGGACTTCCCAATTACTTTCCCCACTCCCAGGAAGGTAATTCCTCCTTGCCCTCTGCTCCATGTTTAGGAAGGATACCAGGAAGGCATCAGTGTGCTTGCTGATGCTCAAAGCAGCATCAAAGCACAGATCACATCAACCCACACCTTATCACCCATCAGAAGCTGAAGAGAACCATTTGGTGAGATCATCAGAATATTCATACCTTGACAATGTATTATTATTTGAAATTAAGTAATTTACAGTGTAGTATTTGAAGGGCCTGACACTGCTAGGCTGTGATGGCCATCTTGGTTTGCTACATTTTTGTTGTGAGATGTCCTGAAACAGAAGCAACTGCTCAGTCTTGTATGTTCTATTATTTGACACAATTTTCTGTAACCTGTAAGACTGTCCAAAGCAACAAAAAATAAGGGTTTTCTAAGAAAAGGTAGTATGCTGGAGGCAAATATCAGCTACTTTTTCAGGAGGTCTTACAGTGAATGATGTGCCAGTAACTTCTGCCCTCTGCAGTTACCTGGCAGGAGCTGAGAAATCCAAAGAAATTCTTCTTCTTTATGCTATAAAGGTGCCAACATCCACTTAGATGTAAAGCTCATCACCTTTCTCCTAAAATGCAATCCTGGTGGTTGGAACAGACAAATAATAAGGTCAATACTGAATCTGGAAATGAGTCCCTGCAGTTCTATCCACTTTTCTGCATCCTTTCTGGTGTTATAAGCAGGAATAGCAACCTGTGTGAAAATCAAAAGCTAGGCACAATGCAGAAGAAAAAATTTAAATAAAATATGTAAAATGCATACTCCTTTTCCAGAACTGAACTGCACTTTGAGATAGATCCTCAGAGAATGCATTTGTTAGTAACCAATCTGCAGAAACTATTGTGCTCTTTCTGTTTATTTCTTGCTACCAATCATTGGGAGGAGGTGCAGAGAATTGCCAAGCCAGATTCATTGCAGAGACCAGCCATAGTTTGAAATAAATGTTCTCATATTAAGACATCAATCAAACCATTGCTGTACTGAACCATCACAGCAGGGCAGAAGGATATGTATGCATGCAAAAATTGGAGAAGAGCCTGTGTAGTACGCTGGAAGGGGACTTCATCTGCACTATTTCAGCTAAAGATCGCTTTCCCAAAATATGCTGGGTGGTTTCTATCCCAGAAAAGCTATCCAGCTGCTTATAGGACAATTACAAGATAATTCAGGCTGTAAGGTCCCTTGGGTGCTGTCCAGTCCAGCTTCATGCCCAAAGCAGGGCTATCTCTGAGATCAGAGCAGGCTGCTCCAGGCAAGTTTTGAAAACCTCTAAGGACAGGTTGTACATCGTTTTTCTACACAGAGAATACTTCTCTTACACAGGTAAGAGAAGTATCTGTTATTGCCATCCACTTAGCTGCCACAGGAGAGCTAGGCACTGGTGCTCTTAGGTCCTCCAGGTACAAGCTGGTTCTCCTGGATGATGAATAAGCAACTAGCAAGTCCTACAACATTTAAGAATACATGGATTTATATTTATAGCAGAGTCTGGAATGTAGGTCTGCTCCTCATAAGTGCAACTGATTTTTATCTCCTTTTCTGTCCTGTTTGCTGGAGGAGAATGCAAAGACAATCTTCTTAAGAGAATTTCTGAATTCTGCTTTGCAGCGAGTTTTAACTTCAATATAATCCCCCTAATGATACCTACAGGTTTCGTGAGGTGATTCTATTTTCATGCAGCTGTTCTCTTTTCTGCTATAGATGTCCTCACATAGAGTAGAGCTTGTCTTTCTGAATGCCTCCATACTTACAGAGTGACTTTTAATGTTTAAAAATAAGGAAATAGAAGAGTCGAGCTTTGTGCTTACGTTAACAAGGCCTGTTAAAGACCTGGCAGATTCCTGCCTGGTATTAACTTCTCCCATCATGCCTAATACAATATTGCCTAAGACCTTTTCCTGTGACTTTTATAAAAAAGTACTTCTCCAACCTCATCTATAAACTATTAATTATTTCAGCCTTTTAGTGGAATTGGTAGAACAGTACTATAATATAGTTATAAGGACAGCAGTGGCAATCAGCCATCACTAACTATTAAAATCTGGTAATCAGGAAAGGCCTCTTTCTACCCTCATTCCACTCACAGTTCCTCACAGTGAGGGGCAAGGGGACCTCAATGTGTGGCCAACTGTGTCTCTACGACATTTCAGTACCAAGGAAATCTTGCATCAGGTGCACTCTCATGGTTGTGGAAATTTTGTGATTAATTACCACCAGCCCTAAATGAAGTAAAGGAATCCCTTTTGAAACAAAAATCCCCCCCATGAAGAAAATGAATCTTTAAAAAAATACCTTTAATCAGGAAACCGCAGTTGCTTCTCACAGATGATTTAGATACAAGAAACCAGCTCAAACACATGCATGATTCAAATACACTTTTCAAAGAAACTCTTTCGATAAAATAAAGGAAGTAAACATCAAAACCAATATCTGCCAATTGCAAAAGACAGTCCTTTGTGTAACAGCTGGTCAGCTGAGGAGCAGAGAGTTGGCAGCTCTATTACTCAGTTTATTATCCAAGTTTTTCAGTACGTGAGATAATTTTAATGAAATAATAATTTCAAAGAGTTCTTAAGAAAACCAACAGAAAAATGGTCCTTAAAAGACAAAAAGAGGACACTAAAAATATGTTTATCCCTTTGGATGGAGGCACACAACCCCTAGCCAAGATTTGCCACCAGCCCACAGGAGGGAAAAGCATCACCCAGGCACCCAGTGATGAACCGCTGAGTGCTTTTCATAGATGTCTTCCCAGGCATTGTCCCCTGGCTATCAGCACGTTCTTGCCAGTTTCAGAAACTCAGTTATCAAATGAAACCTGGCTATCTGCAGACATGCAGCAGATTTCTCTCAGAACTCTCCTTTTCCTCCCTACTTCGGTACCCTCAATTCCTCAGGGTTCTTCAGAGTGCTGAGACAGAATATGGATGACCATCTTCAACTAGGGCAGCCAGCACCTACCATGCCTGGCCTGCCTGGATCTTGCCTGTGTCTTACATGCCCTCACTTGCCCTGCCTGCCTTTGGGCTGCTGCTCTTCTTTCTCCAGTGGCTGCTCCTCACAAAATTCACAGGAAAGGAATTATCTCTGAGGAAGCTGCTGCTTTTTTTGTGAGGTCAGATTGAAGTGACTGAGACCTGGACAGAGAGCTTGTTTTTAAGTCTACTTGCCCTCAGAGAAAAGCTAAAAATTCTTGGTTTCTTGTGGCATGTGTGAAGGATATAATGTCAAATGGTGTGCTGGTGGGACTGGCAGAGCTGTGTGAATTTTTGCTAACAGGGTGTATTGCTCACATCTACTTTTGCTGTATCTTATTACAGCACGTATTGCATTAGGTGCTGGGCAGCCAAAGTTAAAATGGCACTAGCCATTTTCTCCCTGGATAAGGGCAGAGAAGGACCTTCACTCAGTGCTAACACTGGTAGTATTCTTTGTTCTACATGTTTCTGAAAGCTTTCACCCAGCGCTAGTGACAGCAAAACCATGATGAAAGGGCAGAAAAATATGTATGCAGCAGATTGCTTTCTCCCTTTTTAATGTCTGTGAGCAGTCCTTTCTTGCCCCATCACCAAGAGATTTTTTGTTTGAGGTAAATTGTGGAAACTGTGGCAAATTGAATAGAGCTGCATCTCAATTTTTTAAGATTTTTGCACATCCTTTTAAACTCCAACTGTGCTACTGATTTCCCTACTGCACAGGACACAGCCCACATTCACCCCAGTGGCTGAGGAGTATTTCAGACTCTGATGCTGCCAGAAAACAGGAAGCTCTGCAAGTGTCTTTGGAGAGTCCGTGGGTGCAGCCGGGACTTGCTTCTCCATCTGCAGCCTCGTGTCCCCCTCGTGCAAAGGGGACTCTAGCTTTGAAAATTTGTGTGTATTTAGGAGTTGCTGGAGTGTGTGCTGACCTTTCTGCATTTTGCTCATTCCTGCCATGTCATAGTTGCCGGGAAAGCTCTCAAGGTCTTTTCCAGCAGCAATGACTTCCTTAGCTCTCAAGACTGAGCAATGGGAAATTAGCCACAGAGGAAGGCTGCTGCCAGAAATCCCACTAAGTTACTTTTCCAGGCTGTTGAGTGATCTTCCTTTGCTATTTGGGTAGGAAGCCTGATCATGAGCATGCTTTATTTTGGAAGATCACACCATGCTGGATGTACCAGCCACCCTCTGAGCTGAGCAGATGTATGTGCCCTGGGAGAGGGGAATTCAAGGGGTGAGAAGAGTAGAGTGGGAAAGGCATTTCAATTAAAAATGCAAAACAAAGGATCAAGGAAATCTGCCTGCATGACTTTCCATCATCACATAAAGACATATTTGGACCCCATGGTACAACACAGTGCGCTTTCAGACCCTGCACTAATGCTATAAAGCTGGGCTCTGGGACCTGGTGTGGCAAAGCAGTGTTGGTGGGATGCTGCCGAGCCTGGCATGTGTGCTGCTGTGGCCAGAGGCCAGAGTTGGTATCCTGCCCAGCTCCCCATCACCTCTGTGGAGCAGTAAACAGAACAAAATTACAGCAACGAAGGAAACAGGCCTTTACTATGTTTCTCAGTTTTACTTATCTATGAAATAGAGTTCATCCAGATCCATCTGTACTTTCTTTTTTGTTGTGTTTTTGTTTGTTTTTGCCTAGTGTCGATAATATAATTTCACGTGCTAAGAGGAGGAAACAGTGTCCCTAATAGGACATCAAAGCAAATCCAGGCCATGCTGTGTTTTAAATAAAAAGACAAAACAGTAATTTCTCCATGTAATTTTTGCTCTTTGCAGTGAATCTGCATCAGCAATATTCAAAAGGTGGCAAACTTGGAAACTTCTTTTTTGCCAAATAACCATAATGGTGCTCTAATATTAAATTATGCATATGGAAAAGATGACAACCTCAAGGAGAGTGAGCCCTTTCCTGCTTTCCCAGCAGCATTACCCCGCAGTCACAGCAAGAAATGTAGCAAATCCACTGAAAGCTGCCATACCCTTTAAAAGCCACCTATGGTTTACCTCAATGTAAACTCACTTCCTGAGTGATCTACTTTTTAAAGATCTTAATGGTGACTGTAAATTTCTGTCAAAGCTGCCTTCTTTATGAAATGAGTTACTATTTTGTAAAAGAGCCCTTTAATCAAGGCATCAAGAGAATATGTATAGTCAAAAGTAAATAAAAAATGACTTGCAATACTAAAACCTTTTTACTATAATTTATACATAGAAAAACCAAACAAGTGAATGTCCAGCTTTTGTGCATTTTCTAAGGACAATGTTGACTCAAACTTGAGACTCTAGACAAAGTGTGGAGATTAAATTATATTTCGTATTCATATCCAAGAGTACTGTCTCCAGTTAAACCAGATGTATTCACAACCCTTCTTGATCAGTTATTGCCTTTATTTGAGATACTTGTAATACAGTAACTCCAAACTTCTTCTTGTCTCTTTCGTTCCTCTTTTCCTATTTAGAAGGAAGTAATTGTTTTCTTTGTCAACCTCTTTCCTAATCTCAAGTGTACTGTCAGTGCGCTGAAAAGTGTCATCTCCCGTGGTAAGAGTGTAGTTAGTCTAACTTTCTGAGTGTTCGGTTTTTAAGTTATATTGTTATTTGTACTGAACTGGGAGGCTGATCAGCCTCTTCTAGTAACCCTTTATAAAGGTTTTCACAGACACAGACCTGAAAAAGGTGAGAAAACTGTCCTCCTATGTAGTAAAAAGTGGCAGATTTTGCATACATCTTTAACTTCCAAGGTTTGTGGAACCACGCTGTGCATCCATCTGCATAAAATGGCTTTTACCAAGATGAGAATATTTTAGCTTTGTAACACCTACCATGCAAAGAAGTGTGTGCACTGCCTTGGTTTTAACTTTAGTCCCGGTGAGCTTAGTAGAAGCAGTCAGGTGCGTAAATTTGAATATGTGAGGCTTAGTGTAATGAGAGACAAAGAAAACATTCCTTGTATAAAATTTTTACTCATTTAGATGTCAATAATAAGACTTCCATGAGCCAGGACTTCAACCATGACTGCTATGTAAAGTGTGATTCAGGCTAATTCTGCAAGTAATTTATAAGTACGTGATATGTCTTGTCTTAGTAAGAATTGAATCTGATTACATGAAAAAGGTATCTCACTGTTTTACAAATACTTCTGACATTTCTCCACTTTCAGTGGAAAAGAAAGAGTGAACTTGTGTTTGCATTAGTTTTGTGCAACAAAAAGCTGGTTTTTAATTTGATGAATACAATAAATAAATTTAGGTAAAAATAGTGTCATAATTTCATAAATTAATTTGGCTTTTTGTAGAGCATATGTCAAGATTCCTTCCAAGACAAAAACATAGAGATAAAATTAACCTTTACACATTTTTCAAAAAAATGTGCATCCTTCATACTAAAGCATTTACAAACATTGCACAAAGCTTTCAGAAAAATAGTACAATTTTTATTTTTGTTTAATTGCCAGAAAATGTCTTAAAAAAGGAAGCTGTTCACACATTGAGTGCACACGGAAGAGTTAAAAGAGATCACTGCTGCAATGAGACAGTTGTTGCATTAGGCAAGGAGAAATAGGTTTTCTCACATACTGATGAAATGGACATGATTAAACCTGTAGACTTGGCAAACAGCTTCCAAGAGGAGTAATTTGCAGTAATAAGAACTCTTAGGCAGCATAAGTGTGATCCATTTACACCCAAAAAATGGGAAAGAGGGATCATGCAGCTTTATCCCTCTCAAGAAAAGACTCCTGAGGACACCCTGTCCCCTAAAATGCTGCCTCCTCCTTGCTCATTGCTGTAGAAGAAAACCCATCCAAATGCTGCAGCTGGGAGTTCCGCTGGCTCATAGCTGATGCAGTGCTGCTCCTTTTCCTTTTGCTCTTTTCTATTTCTTTCCCCCCTTTTTCTTTATTCCTTTACTCTTTCCTTTTCTTAGAATCACAAAATGTGTAGAGTTGGAAGGGACCTTAAAAGTCACCAGGTCAAATCCCCTTGCAATGAGCAACTCAATCAGGTTGCCCTGGGCCAGGCTGACCTTGAATGTCTCCAGGGATAGACCGTCTATTGCATCTCTGGGCAACCTGTTCCAGTATCTCACCACCCTTAGTATAAGCCCCTTCACCACACTCTTTTAAAATTTCCCGTCTCCCTCTCCTTCTGTCTCTTTCTTTTCCACTTTACCCTTTTTTTACCTTTCCCATCGCCTTTGGCAGAAGGCATGACAGTAGGAGGTGTGGCTGCAGCACGTTCACAGCTGGCAGGTAACTTATTCCTGGCTGTCACCAGCCATCAGAAATTACCACAGCCCCCTGAGGGTAGCACATATACAGAGATGCACTCACTGTCACAATGGGGGCAGCTACACATGATTCCCTGGTTCCCTCTGCCTTTGTCTTCCTCCAGTGGCAAGGATGTGGGCAGAAAAAACCCCAACTTTCAACATAGTAATATCTCAATTTTCAAAGCTGTGTGAGAGTTTGTTGTCAATTTACATGTCTGTTGGGCAAGTCTGTGGAGGAGAAGCTTTCATTTGGGAGTACTGCTAGAGGGGAAGCTGTACAGAAGCTGGAAGTTCATGCTCACTGCTCAGGAAGCCAACCACATTCTGGTCTGTGTCAGAAGAAGCATTACCAGCAGATCAATGGAGGTGGTTCTGCCCTTCTGCTTCACGCTGGTGAGACCCCATCTGGAGTACTGTGTCCAGCTTTGGGCACCTCAACATAAGGAAGAAATGGACCTGTTGGAGTGAACCAACAGGAGGGCTACAAAAATTATCAGAAGAATGGAGCACTTCTCCTTTACAAACAGGCTGAGGGAGTTGGAGTTGTTCAGTCTGGAGATGAGAAGGCACTAGGGAGGCCTTGCAGCGACCTTCCATTACCATGAGGGAGGCTTCAGGCAAGATGAAGAGGGACTCTTTATAGGGGGTGTAGTGATAGGACAAGGAATAATGGTTTCAAACTGAAAGAGGGCAGATTTAGATTAGATATTAGGAAGAAGTTCTTTCCGGTGAGAGTGGTGAGATACTGGAACAGGTTGCCTAGAGAAGTGTTCGAGGCCAGGCTAGATGGGACTTTGAGCATCTCAGTTTATTGAATTATATCCCTGCCCATGGCAAGAGGGTTGGACTGAGATGATCTTCAGCTACCTTTTCCAACCGCATTCGATGGTTCTAGGACTCTAGGACTTCTTATGTTTACTGCACAGGGATGACCATACCATACAACTCTGGCAAGGTGTGTGCTGGCATACAAAGTGACACCCATCACTTTATGTGTCTTCTGCATAGGAACTACAGGAAAGCTGTTAGGTTGGAGCTGGTGTACTGAAATTCAAGACTGCAAAACTCCCTGTTAAGGAAGTTGAGTGTCCCCACCATGGAGCAGAAGTGCAGCTGATCTCATTCTTGGCCCGCCTCAGGAATCTAGAGCAGGTATCCTGTGAGCGGAGGCGATGTGGTGCTAAGCAGGCTGCAGGGCTGGCCTCTGCTGTCCTGAGTCAAAATGGGGATGCTCTCTGGTAATCATGCACAAAACTGGGCTTTAGACACCATGAGAGCCAGAGGCTTCTCTTGTTTTTCTTGATTTATGAAGATGGGGACTGTGGTATGAATTTGTGTGCTGCTGTGAGAGTGTTCTCTGTTCTGGTCTGTGTTACTTCTCAAAAACTCAACTCTGTTTGGCTTGTTGACTTTTGCTAGATGCTGCTCCAAGATTTTCAAAACAGTATTCACAGTAGCTTTGAGGTGTCCTTTCTCAACATCAAGAGTTAATTTTAGAAATTCAATTTTTAAATTAGTCATCAAATATATATCACTCAGGTTATTTTCATCAGCCATTTTTAAAATTACATATTGTGATTTATCCTTTCAGTCCATCTTCTAGATAGTGAATTCGCTAGTAATTGTCTAGTAATTGTCTAGTAATTCTCAACATCAGTCCCAAACACCTTTTTCTACAAACTAGTACAAGGTTTGCTGCCTTGTGGTAATGATTGTGGTCTTGTGGTAATGATTCCTACACTAATGAGAAGCTGTGTATTTTGTTAGCAGCTCAGCTACTTTGCTTTTCTGCTGTTTTTTTCCCCTCAGACTTATTGAACACATGCCATCTGGACTCATTTGCTATTTAAAAAGTGTTTAGTTACCACAGAAGAAGGTTTTAAAGATATACACACCTTTGAAAAGATTGAAATTATGCTCCATAAGCTAGCTATCTAAGTAACACTTAAGAAAAAAAAAATTAAGGAATTTATCAGTCAGAAAAAATTTGAAGACCTTTTTATTTTAAAATTTTCTTCTGCTTTTTTCTCTGCTTTCTGTTTTTGCAGATTTTTACTCACAGAATTAAATGTAGCAGGGATCTACAGCAATTTCTTATATTAACAAGCTTGCTCAACTTACTGCTGACACTTTATTGAACATAAATGAATTCTAAATGTCTAACAATACCTTTTTACTGCTTTTTCTAAAATTAAAATCTTCAGTCTACTTCCACTCACAAAATAATGTATACAACAAAAATCTAGCCACAACAGAGAAAACCCATCTGTCAAAGTTCACAAAGGACAAATTTAAGAAATCATTTCTTGGCACGCTAAAACCACATGTTGAAATCCTGTCAAGATCAACTGGTATTATTTTTGGCAGGATTAACCATATGAAGGCAGAGATTAGAAAGTAGAATATCTCATGATTATGGAGAATGCATGAGCTATGTGAAAGAGCAAGCAATGCAACTGAATTCCTGATATGGTGGTTTTATCCATTGTATCTTTCATATACCAAACAATTTTGAACAGAAGAAATTATTATATCTTTACATATATGTGCATTTATATTGTAAAAAGAGTTATAGCTATAGTTTTATGTCTTCATTTTGATCCATATCTATACTTAAATCCAAATTAGTAGCCGAACTCTTACTTCTAGGCAAGTCAAAGTCAGAACTCCAGTATAAATGGGAACAGTAAGATTCAGATTTTCATACCCAGATCTAATCTCAAACCTCTTATCTATAGTTGAGTTTCACAGATTTTAGGGAGATGGACTTTGTATCCAGCCTTTCTGATTTACATAATTTTAAAATATTATACTGGAGGCTAGCATTATTAAGGTTTATGTATTCAGCAACATGATCTGAGGAAGATATCTTTTTATTTTAGTGGGATAATTTGTTATGCAACTGTTATTTATATGCAGTTATTCAGATATACCAAATCTCAGAGTTATTTCCTAAGATTCTTCTTTTCTTAATGTGCATTCAAAGTTAGTGGCTATTCCTGAAATGCAGGGGCTGGAACTGAGCAGAGCAACACCTAAAGAGGTACCTCCAAACTCCCCAGGAGGTATGCTTCCACTGGCAACTATCCATAATGTAATAACTTGCATTTCTTTTAATTGATAGGTAATACCAGAATACTATAGGCTGTAGTTTAACTGTCTGAAACAATTTAGTATTTTTCAAGACTGTATTTGCTGCAGTGAATATCAAGCCAAAGGTGTGTCCTAGAAAACATTCCATATTTGTGAAAATGAAATGCAATGATCACTAGGGAGCAGAGCAAAAATCAAAGTGAAGTTTTGCAAGATATCCACACAATGAAAAGTAGAAAAGTTCACTTGCATATGTGCATAGTGTTCTGACTCTTCATTAAAATGCTTAGTGTTTGTTCTCCTCTCAAACTCATTTAGCTAATTTCTTTATAATACTCTTTTAAATCACAGGTGGCTTTCTCTTAGGGTTTCACTAAGCATTCAACCCGTATTTTACTTCTGCTTTAGCTGGGCATGCACAAACTGCCTGCAAGAAAGGTAATATATCTAGTAGACACGTATGATTAGCTTCAAGTCAGGAGGGGTCATCCTAGTTCAGAGTCAGTGCATTTACTGGTACGTGGACTCAGGTTGCAGTGGTGGCTTTAGAGATTCCCTGCACTGTGCTGGTAGTACTAATCTTTCATGTTATCTGTGGAAGGTTTCTGTTATGCACAGAGCTAAAGTTACCTTGCTTCTCCCTGAGGAAAAGGAGTGATTTCAGAAAGGCTGGAGGTCAGTAAGTAGTCTAAGTCTTTCTGTAAAGGCCAAGTTTCATTAAAAAGGGTCATTGGCACAAACAATGTGATTTAGATGCAAATTTCTCCAAGTTTTTTGGTCATTATTTGGTCAAGGGTACTGGGTGCAGCAATTTGGGTTTCTACATTGCACTGACTTTAATGCGATCACCCTACCTACAAGTGCTATCAGACTGTTTGAATTCAAGCGGGATTAAAGGGCTAATTGACATGCACAAGGACTCTTTTGGAAATCTTTCGATAATTCGATCCTGGAAGACAAACCCACTCCTTTGCAGAGATCCTAGAAAGCAGAACAGTATAGTCAACTACCTGACAAATCTGAAGAGCATCATCAGCCATTCAGTTTTCAAATAATAAGGAAATATCCATTGCTTCAGTTGCCCTCAGTCTTTTCCAAGCCAGCTGGCATTGTGCTACAGGGAAATTACACATTCATTTTGATTATTTGCTCTCATCTGCACTTTGTATTTCCCATCCTCCCCCTGGATTTAGCAATCATGACTGTTAACAAGGGCGAGGCCAGTGAGTGCTGAGGGGCCAATCCAGAGGCCAAAAATGTTAATGGAAGACCTTCACATTTGGATCAAAATCACACTTTCACACTCAAACAACCTCACTGAAAGCTATGAGCTTAGCTCTTATGTCATTTCAGCAGAAGATGTGCAAGAGCATCTGTTGGTGCTTTACAGAGAGATAGGGCTGCAGAACTCTATTTAGTGGAGTTTATCAACATGGGGAGATAATATCACGGTGCAGAGGCAAGGTCAGTCTAGCTGGACACCTCACATTAAATTTAAGTTACTACTGAATTTGATGGTGGCACTTCTGGATCCACAGGTTCCTACAATCACCAATTCATTGAGGGTCAATGATACAGATAGATAAGTGGAGACTTTGAAAACTTCTTGAAGGGTTGAATGACTACTGCTTGCTACTTTTAATTGCAACAAGACATCCAAAACTTGTTGCAGTTGGAAATAGATCGGGAGGCCTTAAAATTGCAGACCTAATAAATCAGATGCAAGAGTCTATCAATTTTGTTCTCACATCTGATTTTACAACCATCACTTATTGTGGTGGAAATTGGTAAAAAATATGTGTGGAGAGATAAAATTGTGGCAAAAGCTTGCAGTTTAGATCCTGCAAGAGATAAATGGAATGTACTCAGCAGATGATCCTTAGCTGAACACAAGCTGCAGGGTAAAACATAAGCTTCAATCAACTCCTGCAAATAATTTGAGCCCAATGCCATAAGTGCCTTAAATTAAATCCCTCTCAACAGGAGCCAATCTAAATCATTAAACATATGCCATGTAGAGAGCTATAATCACTAGGAGTGTTGTCTACATAGCGTTTAATTTACATAAAGGAAATGTATTGCAGTTGTTAATTTGACTATTTTTCAATGTTCAGCATCTCACAGCAAACATATAGAGTTAGAAGCAAAGCTCGTTTTGTCACCAAGGAAAAACCACATGTGCACATAATTCTGTTATCCAGCCTGTTTTGACATATGTAACTGTGGAAGAAAGCTTTCCGGCCCCTGTTGTTTGAGATCTCTTGTATTATTTATTACTGACTTTAGAATTTCATAAAGTTTTGGACCAGGCAGGATCTACATCTATCTTCCATCATAAACAAGAAGCAGAATTTCTTCTCCTTACCTCCAAACTGAGACTAATAATTTCTATGAGACTCTGTCATGTCTTTCAGAAAGGCACTAAGAGTTGATTTGAATGGATGACAACCTGTCAAAGAGTAGCTTTCCAGTTTATGGTCTTTAAAACTGCCTCTGTTTTTAAAAATAATATAGCACTCTGTCAAATATCACATCCTTGTGAAAAAAACAAAACACCACCTTGTCTGTCTATGTGATTCATGTCAAATGAAACTTTCACCAACTGTAGGCAGCCAGGTCTTTGGAGGCATGTCCACATGTCCATCCCCAGGTAGCACACAGTTTGTGTGTTAGGTCAAGTAGTAACTGAAGACATCTCTTTGCTGCACTTCCCGCACCAAGTACGTCTTTTATACAATAATCAACAAGCCTGACTCACTTGTTATCTTTAGTGCATATTGGAAGTAAGTCAGTTTGAGGTGGTGAATAGAGGTAGCTTGAGAAACTTCAGTGATGCTGAGATCAAAGTCATGCCCGGCAGGCACCAACATTTTGTAGGCACAAAATAACTAAGTGAAACATAAAGCGAAGAAAGGAAGTGTCAACACAGCAAACCCAAGCAGCCATTTAGTCACATCGGCACCACTTTTCGGGTGTTTTATTAGTAGGGTTTCACTGTAATAGCTCATATCTTCACTTAATGGCAACAATATGACAATACTAAAGAATGTGCATATAGAGTTAAATACTCATATTGTTGAATAAAGGGGAAAAAATTGCATTCATGTGAGGGGGACAAAAATCGTATACTCTGAGAGAATTGTCTGTTTCTTCCTACAAGTGCTGACTGAATGTGAAGAGTTCTTTTGATGTTCTGCAGGACAAGGATGCCCCACTTCAGAAACACTTTTAGTAGCCCCTGTCTTACACTCTGCTTTCCTTGGACTCTACCATATCTCCTTTAGAAAGCCTTCTTAAGTGATATAGGACATCTAAAAATCTTGGTCCTTTATTTCTTTTAGAGCTACAGTTCATGCTTAACACAAACTGGTGGAGTTGCTCATGCAGATCTGTTTCTCCAATTTCAACAGCTGCAAAACACAGCAACTTCGGCAACTTGAAGCCATCTTCATCCTCTTGTTATGGCAATCCACCCTGGGGTTTTTGAATGTGTCAATATGAAGAGCTCAATTCAAGATCTGATTTTACAGGCAAGACTAGCCTTGGTGTCAGTTCAAAACTTGTTACATAGCCTCCAAAAAATGCAAGCCCTTCAAATGTAGAAAATGTCAAGAAAATTCAAAGTAAGCCAATGTTTAGGAAGTTTTACACACAGGAAAGTGAGTCACTGAGCAAGGAAAATAAATCTTGCCTTCCTGAACTGAAATTTTAATATTATTTTGAAACTTCAGTTTTTCTCTCCTGATTGATGGCAACACATTAAAATTATGGCTATGTAATGGATTTCAAGCTATGCTTTACTCACTGTACTAATGATAAGTAATTACAGTTTCTGCTTCATGGCAAGCTTATTTTATGGACTTTAAAAAGAATTTTCTTACAATGAAGCTATGAGGCTAAAAAATTCCCACACAATAGCTCTAACTTTTAGCCTCAGTTTTTATGTAGCAAAATTCTGAGTGACCTAGTAACTCGGATATTGGCCTTGTGGAGTCCAGAGATGTTTTGTCCAGTTTTATCCAGTTTTCAGAGAACTGTCCTTTTTTCCTTTCTTATTCACTTGCTATTTTTCCACAGTTTTAACACATTTGTTAAATTTTCCATAATCAAATTTTCTCGCCCTTTTAAAAAAACCAAAGATCTGACTTTTGTATCAGTAAATGATCATTTCAATTCATAGAATTATAAGAAATCATAGAATGGTTTAGGTTGGAAGGAACCTTAAGTACCATCTAATTCCAACCCCCTTACCATGGACAGGGACACACCCTGCTAAATCCGGTTGCTCCAAGCCCCTGGTCTTGAACACCTCCAGGTGTCCACTGCATCCACTGCTTCTCTGGGAAGCCTCTTCCTCTGTTTCATCACTCACAGGAAAGAATTTCTTCCTGATATCTCGTCTAAATCTACCGTTTAAAACCACTACCCCTCGTTCACTCCCTTTAAGTTAGACCCCATTGTGCACAGGAGTTTCAATACCATATTATTCTCCATCAGAAGGTTTAACACTGCTGGGAAGTTTTTATTATCTCCATGTGTTCTAAGTATTTTCAAATCAGTTAGTTCTGAAGAAAGGATGCTCTTTTGTGGGGAACAAAAAAAAAAGGCATTACAAGAAAACAGTGTTCCTGTGGATTTCTGGGTTCTCATCTCCAAATTTCTATTGAAATTGCATGATTTAACACTTCACGTCAAGTTGTGATTAGGTGCAGATGCATTCTGTTTACACTTGTTACTTTAACATTTGCAAATGCAGATGTGAGAATGTTATTTTTCAGACACAAATGGCCCTCAGTAGATTGAGGAATATAAATGTTCCAGATTGATAATTACCAAGAAAGCTTTAAACTGCAGGCACCTCAGTGCTCTTTTCAAGAGCCAACCATCATTATTATAAAGAAATATGGCAACTCAAAGTGCAGGTGCTGATTAAACATTACTTGTAAGATTGGATCTGTTGCAAAATCTGCAACTCCCATCCTTATAAGAACAATCGTAGATGATCTTGCTTCTACATTATACTTTTGTAGACTTAGAATGTACGCTGGTATTTTTTTAAAGTTTTTGCTATATGCTGATACTGTGATATAAAAAAATATCTTGTTTAGAAATATGTCAATTCATTTTCTATGTTTTTCTTTTTGATACTTGAGGATTTAAGGATGAAACCATTTTAATGCTGGTATGAGCAGGACAGAATAATCCAGCAGGATGGAAAAGAAGATATTTCTGTGAAGTTTAAAGAATAACATGTTAATCCTGAGCAAAACCTGCTGATTTCCTGTGTAGGAGATTGTCAGTGAAGTACCCCATTCCAGAGGGAAATGTGGTAACAATTAATTCTGTATCTTTCCTCTATAACAAGAAAAAATGAAGGATGGAGAGAGTTTATTTATTTCAGTGAAAATCAGCTCAATCACTTATATAATTTTTAAATTTCTGTGTTTAAGCTTCAGAATTCTACTTCCTTAATCTGATCTGAGTGACTTGTGACACTCTTACCTGTATTTTGTCACTTTCTGTCACGTTGCAGCAGGCTTGGTTGTGCATAAGAGCAGTAAAAGAGGCTTGGGAAAATCTTCTGCTAGGTTAGCTGCAGCATGAACACACTCTGTTCACAAAGGGGCTATGCAGGATGCCAGTCCTTAGCTTCTTTTTTTAATGAGAGGAGCTCAAAGGCTTTCTCCACAGAATAATCTTTTCCAAATAGACATGTTACATAGTTCCCCTGTAAGCCAAGACAGGCTCAACAAGCAGTATGTCAGGCTGGCTATGTTTTATTGATGCACATCTTCTGGGTTCTGAGCATCTACCTTTATCTAATAGCTATAAAACATAGTTGATTCTCCCCTTTGCTGAGATGTTACAAGAAATGCCATCATTTTGAGCTGATGAAGACTGAAGTGCTCTTGGCTTAGTGGTCTATTTCAGTAACAGTCAGCACAGGAAGGTGCCAAGAAGTTCCCAAGTGTTGTCTCTGAGGTACTTTTGAAGCTGAGTCAGGAAGATTTCTGATTCAGTTTCTCAGTGTTAAAGAGTACAGGACATGTTGCCACATGCAGAAGAAAGGCATTAGAAGACCACACAGCTTCTGGGCTCAAATTTGTCATGAAAATTTTCACTGTGCTTTGTGGTATAGACCAGCATTTACTGTAGAAGCTGGAATGAGAGGGCATGTATCTCTGGCCATCATCTGAGTTTATTTGCTTCCTCATGCTACACAAGCACGTTGCCAAAAAGATACCCTAAAAATATATGAGAGGTCTCATTTCCCCCTCTGATCAGAAAGATGAAGACAGCAGAACTGAAGCTGGTTCATTGTTTTCTGGCTAGTCCTACCTCACTGACTGCATTAACCACCTGTACCAGTGGGGCAGAGGCCCTAACTGTGAGCTGAGACTTCAGCAGGGGTAGTGAAGTGCCTTGGAGGAGCTCCAGCCATTCTAGGATAATGAAAGATGCTGATGGTCTCAAGTAAAGCTCTCTCCATTTTGAGCCTGACCACCAGAGTGCAAGAATCACAGAATCACAGAATGGTTTGGGTTGGAAGGGAACTGAAAGATCATTGTGTTCCAACCCCCCTGCCATGGACACATCCCACTGGGCCAGGCTGCTTAAATATT
Organism: Turnix velox; assembly: GCA_013400935.1. NCBI lineage: Eukaryota > Metazoa > Chordata > Aves > Charadriiformes > Turnicidae > Turnix > Turnix velox. Next base: position 59,757 of record VZTY01005440.1, read on the forward strand.
TTGTAATTCTCTCTAGCAGAGTACCAGGAGCTCAAAGGGAGAACTCAAGGTGACTAAATTCATGTCAGCTTTCTAAAGTGCTCTCTTTACTGAGAGGATCAACTTTATACTGAGAGAAATCTACTATAAGCAATTGCTGCATATTAGAGGGAAACAAAGTCAAAATTCATTGTTACTTCATGCAGAGTATGTGACAGCAAAAGCTAATGTCATCTTTGTATCCTTGATGTTTAAATTCTGGATTAGGAGGCTACTTTTTGCACCCATAAAAATGCAGTGTTTGTAGTCATTTATAAATGAAAATTCTCTGCTGTAGCTTGCTAGCTGTGGGCTTCTTGGCATCTTCCTCCATATCAATCCTTTCTGCGTTGAGAGATAACACTGCCTTTAGGGGAATTCTGACAGCTGGAATTCACAAAAAAGCAATTGACTAAATATAGCATTTAGAATGTCCCCCCAATCAACTTTAACCTCCCACCACCTCCTTTTTGGAAAGGATGTACTTTTGGATAGTCTGTGATCCTAGTTCATCCGTGCTTTTTCAGGATAAGCTCAGATTTCTTCAGCTTTAATAAAGACCTTATGTTCCTAAGCGTCTTGCAGATAATAACATTTAATGGGCACTCATGAAAAGAAAGAGTGTATAATTTTTAAAGATATAACCCTGATGTTTATGCATAAAAATACTGTTTACTGAAGAACACATGTTGCAGAATATGGTGTAGGGTTTTGTAATGTCTACGAGTTTGAGACAAATTGATAATCCTCAGGAAGTTTCACTGCATATGCCAAATCATGGTTGTTTTTGAGTAAGGCTGTGTTCTCACACCTCAGGACTGCTCTACAGAGTAACCTTTTCAGGACTTTTATTGGATGAATCTATACATCTTTTTAAGGGTCATCTGCTCTCATAATGTGGAAAATTAGTAAAATGGCTTCATGCACAGTATTGATTGTAAAGTGGAAAGCGTAACTTCTTGTAACCTCTGCAAAGAAAGGTGACAAAGCACTTTTTGTACAGATATACCTCCTGTTTTAGCCAAATGTCTACATAAAAGCAAGTGGTAAAACCTCTCTAAATTAAAATTTCCTTGCTGTTCATTTAGACAGAGTCTCTGATCCTCTGCCTGGTTCAAGGCTTCCTCAAATGTAAGGTAAAATTACTTTGTACTTGAAACAAGTCTTACTGTGTTTTTTGAGCAGTTAATAAATTAGAGATGAAGCCAGATGAAATCAGTAAATAAAATCTTGAGCAAGCTCCACAGCTCAATGCCATCAGTCTTTCCTTTTGTCTTCATTCAACAAGTTTTCTTTCCATCTGCTTTTTATTTCTGTGATATTCTTATTCATTTCCTTTTTCCTCAATATAAACATTGGGGGGTTCTGTGATTCTTCTTTCCTCTCTCATGTTGCCTTTCCATCTCTTTCCATTTTCAGAAGCACTTCCTAGTCAAGCACTTGTTCAGCAATTAATACATTAGAATTTCTGTATGCCTCAGAGGGAAATCCTCTGACTCTGATAAGCAGGAAAACCATATCTGTGAAGTAGTTCTCTGAACGACTTAAAAAGACACCAGAAAGAAGGTTTCTCTTACAGTGGGACTATTTAAGTTATTGCAGCATAGTGGGAGAAATGCTCAGCCATGAGAGAATTTGATCAAGAACTGTTAAAATCAGTAGGAACAATTATCTCATTCAATAAACTCTCATTTCTTCTGAACATCATGATGGAGGATGAAGTTTAAAAGCCTGCCGTTTTGTAGCTGGAAACCTTAAAAAAATGGAATGAAACCACTGTTTCTGCAGAATGTTGGAGAGTTTTTGCCATACAAGTTGCAATGCAGGAGAATTACAGCAAAAGATCTTAGCCACATAGCTGCAAGTCAATACATGGGTAACAAATGCAGTCTCCAAGATCATCTCAGTAGCTAAAATAATGGCTTTTTTATTCCTGGCTATGCTCATGAACATTTTGTTGTTGCTCACAGTGGGACAAAAATGTTCACCTAAAGCACTTAGGGCAGTAGCTATGTAGGGTGAGAGGTTTTTTCCCATGCTGCGAGGAGGGAGGGACAGCATCTCATGGGCTTGCTGCTCTGTTTCACTGGGCTACAGAGGAGCTCTGAAGAAAGGAGCTGTCTTTGTACCACACATCCTGATTAAAACCTGATTCTGTTGAAGGAGAAGGCTTGATATGCCACATAATTCTTCAAATAACAGCAGAAAAGACAAGCTCTGCAAAGTGGACCAGATCATATGTTTAGGCAGAGACCAAAGGTTCCTTTGTGCTGCTTTAGCCGGTGTCCTGCTCCTGGGTGAAATGGTTCACACAAAATCTAATGCTAGTTCCTGCAAGGCTTATCTGCCTAATTCAAGCTCCAAGAAGGGAAAGGAGACCATTCTGATTCCTGCCTTCTTGCTGCATGGGCAGAAACAGTATCTCTATGTTATGTGTATAAGTGGGTAATTAGATCCAATGTTATCCCTCTTTTGCTTTTCTCTTGTTTAAAATCAATGCCACAATGCATAGCTAGTTTGCACAAGAAGGTATGTGGAGGGCAGAACAGCAAGCAACACAAATAATGTATTTATTATCCTGCATTTTAAGTACCTTCTGACTAGCCTCAAGTGAAAACAATTAAGTAAAGACTGCAAGACAATAGATTTTTAATTTCTATGAAATGGAGAGTTTACACCTCTAAAATGGTTCTTTACTTTCTGGCTAGTACTGCCACTGTAGTGCAAGAGATACATAAATCAGGTCAACCACTTTTTTCATCACTTAGAAATTCTATAGCATGAATCATGCCAATTGAGCCTTTGGGAAATATCTCCAAACTCACAAGATGAACTCAAATAAATCCCTTTGGAAAAGACAGATCTTTGTATCTTAATAAGCTCAACTTTATATATATGTGAATACACACACATTTTTATCCCTTTGCTTTCTACAGGAAAAAAGCTGAATTCAAGGCACTGAATTCAGTACCTTGCCAGTGTGTAGATAATTATAAAACCCTAGCTTCATCTCTTGTAGGGAGGATTTTGGATAGAGAAGTGCCTTAACATTTTCTGTTTAAGAGCCGTTCTCTCTTTTTTGTATTCTTCATCTCAGTCTTTGACTAGACCTTGTTTGCTGTGAGTTATGTATTCAGGGGCTGAAGCTCTTTGGCAGTCATAGAACTTGCACCTGTCTGCACGAGGGCTGAAACCAAAATGTGATTTCCGCTAGTTTCATCACCATGTAATTAAGCACTAACCATGTTGCATGAAAATAACAGATAGGCTGAGGCCCCAAGAGAGTTTAGTGTAAATCAAGCAAATTCTGAATCAGACTGTAAAGTCTGACAAGCTGTACTTCACCTCTTGTTAAAGTTGAGAGCAAAATCTTCACAGAAGCAATTGGAATACAATCACGTCCTAAGCTTGTGCCCAGAGGTGAATTTCAGATGTGGATTTTTCAACCTAGGAGATACTCAATTTGTCAAATATTCAGCAACCTTTCTAAAAACCAATCTAATCTACTTAAAAAAACAATCTTCACACTTGCTGAGTTTGACACTTGAGTTGCACATCCATCACTTGCTCTTTGTCAGGGCATGAACTTGTCCCGGGTTTCAGCTTCCCAGTCCTAAGCAAACTCTGCTCCAGATTATTCTATTTGGTTGCAAATTTCTTGCAGCTTGAAAAAGTTTTCAATAAACAGACACAGCAGAGCAAATAAATGCAGAGATGGGGACAAGGGGGGCATGAAATCCAGGTGAGCAGCAGGACAAGATATTTGCCTTTCTTTTATTTTAGATTTGGATGGCTGAAAACAGCGAAAGTGTAGAAAGAGCAAGGGTGTGGGCTTTGAGTTTTGTTTGAAGCGCATCTTTAAAGGAGGAGGGATAATAAGCTACAGTACAGAAGGAGAATGATCCAGACCCAGTATCCAGCATAGGCAATAAAATGGCAGGGACATTTGGCAGGGGATAGAAATGAGGCATAAAGTCAAACACATGCTGGGTAGGAACCAGACTGGGTGAGTGCAGAGGTGGTGAATGCAGAGGTAAGGAGAGGCACAAAAAAAAAGGCAAAAAAAGGCTGATACAGAGCACAATATATGGAAAGTTTCCAAAACAGCTTCTGAACAGATTGAAGAGGGAATGATGGCAGGAAAGTCGCTGAAGCTCTCCATTTCACTGTCTGTAAAATGAGGATGATAATAGCTGCTTAACTCAGAGGTCCCTGTTGCAAGACAAAACTCATCCATGCAAAGAATGTTAATATATTCACTTTGCATTCTGTGAGCCAAGTGAGAGCCATGCATCTAATTCCATGAAAACTTAGTGGAGCAAAATCACTTCAATTTGGATTTGTAAATGTAAAATGCAATTGTTATTTGCTATAGGATTGTGATTGCTAATGATTTTTCCAGAGAAACTTTTTTCTTTTTTTTTTTAATGCACATACACACACATAACAGAGTAGTTTATAGTTCATGTATAAATTAGAGTTAATAGCCAATTTCTGGGCTAATCTTATATAATTGATGAGCTAACTTTAAAAGGAGAGATACTGTTAAACTATCTGCTAAAGGTAAGCCTCTGAATAATAACTCATTTGATTATTCTTTTCTGGTAAGATAATTGCTCAGACTTAGCTCTCTAATGAGCGCACTTACACTGTCTCTCAGTTGGACATCTTATGGCACGGGAGAATATTTCCCCTGCTAAGAGGGAAGGGTGGAAAAAAATGGTTGGAGGGAGTTTCCAGTAGCAAGCACTTTCATTCCAAGTAGCTCTGTAATTCTGCATGTAGATCTTATCATGTGAAAAAAATGTTCATGAACACTGTTGTGCTCCACCCTGTTCTTTTTGGTGCCATGAGCAATACCAACCACACTGAGCTTCATAAATGTGTGTGAGTCCACAGCCATACAGGCAACAGAGTGGTATGAGTTTGTATCTATAGTGACAGAGAGCAAGGGCAAGCTGCATGTTAATTTAGCTTTATTACCCTCCTACACTAACTTGTCATCAGCAACATCTTCTCTTTAAGGAAATTAGTGGGACATAGTTCCCCATTCATTAGGATTTTAAATTTCATTTTTCTTCAGCAACTGACAGGTGGGTTTTAATGAGGTTTTGTGGACCTCCTGGCATTTAAAAGGTGCTGAGAAAAGTAGGGGAGCCATCTCAAAGCATAAATCACTCCAGGAGACAGATGTTCAGATGTTTCTCGAAACCCTGCAAGTGCATAACCTGCTTGTCGTGGCACTGAACTACTTTTTAAAGACCTTGGTGACTCAAAGCTTCAGGGATGAAGCAAGGACACCTAGCGAGTCTTGTGCTTCCACAGTCCTTATGCAGTGTATCATCCTGTGCAACAAACACCTCCCCAGGCAGACAGTACTATGAAACTAGGATATCTTTTGAGCTGGAAAGGGAAACTGGGACATGAACTTTGTAGGAATAAATTTTCATTCTTAAATGGAAAGAGCTGTGAACCACAGAAAGTCCCCTTTTTCCTTAGAAAAGGGAAAAGTACAAGTCTTTGAGACAAAGATCTTAGTTATTAATCTTAACTGTGTTTGCTTCTACCATACTTCTGAGTGTGTTTTAATATTTCAAATAGTCAGCATGTTTGTTTTCAAACAACATTCTTCTGAAGTGCAGAATGAGAATAAGAACATAAACAACAGAAGGCTTTCAGGCTTTTTTCCTGCCTCCTGTTTCTCACTTTAATTTCTGTCAGAATATCAAAATACTGTGTTAATATTAATGTGGTTACTTCTAGAGTCTAATGCATATATGAATAGCTGTCTTTAAATTGCTGAGACTGCTCACTATAGGAAGGAGATGTTATGCTGGGGGAGGAAAACCTGTTAACAAATACAAATTTGAACAATATATCTTTTAAATCTCATTATATCCCGTGGCATGACTTACAGTCTTTGAATACTGTATCTGGTACTTAGCAATACTTTTCTCTGTTTTAACAGTTCAGGCAAATGCCTTCCCTATACTGCCAGCATTTTCCACTGGTCAAAAATAGATAAGAGTGATATTAGTGACAAAGAATATAATTAAAATATTTCTGGAGAATAGTTCAATAGCTGATGGATAGCAATTCCTGGTATGAAAAGGAGGTTGACTGCTGATCTGGTACAAAAGCATGGAGACAAACCTGCCCTAGAGCTGACTCACAGTATACAATATTTTAAAAAATTAAATGGGATCTATAAAATTTATCCACAAAAATATTGAAAAATTACTTTTTTTTTTTTGCCTGTGATGACCACTGGGTCTCAGGCTGGCTTAAGAGTAGCAAAGATTTTCTTGGTTCCCTTCAGGTGTCAGAAGGAAATATAGGCCACCCTTGGAAAGCCTGAAATTTTCATACCTCCCTCATGCAGGCTACCAGTATTTTCTCTGTAAGCCTGCCTCTGTTTCATCTGACTTTCTTTGCTATTTTAATAGTAAGTACCAATAGCAAAAAATAAGCCAATAGTTCAGTAATATGTTGTTCTTCTATTTGCTACAGAGAAGGTAAGAAAAATGTCTCTGAAAGTGGGATGTTATTTTATTTTGAAAACATTAAAATGACACTGTTGACTGGAATTACAGAAAATCCTTTAATTCAGTACATATGTGGCTAAAAAAGTATACTGCATCCACTGTATCAGAGCTGAAATCTGTTCGTGAGATATTTTACATTGAGGAAACGTGACCACAGAGGCCCAGGGAGACAGGTCAATAATTGCCATCAAAAAGGTCAACAATTTTTAGCTGCTGCTGTTTATGACTAGTTTTCAAACAGGGACAGAGAATTTTTCCAGTAACGAGCTTTTGAGCCCTGTCTTGACATGAAACATTGAGACCCATTGAGAGATACGGAAATTGATTCAGCCCTGACCTTTTCTAAAACTCTCTCAAGTCTGTGATGACCCCTTTAAATGAGAACAGAAGAGCTGGAGCAGGTGTACGTACTGAGGTATGCTTTTATATTTTTGACATTTTACTTGGTGAAGGTTTTTTTTATATCTTCAGAGGATGAACAGGGATGATGCTTTGTCGTAGTTGTCTGTTTCACTCACATTCCTCACTCCTCACCACGGAACAGTCACTCATTTGTCTCCACTCTCATTTCTCTCAGAGCAACGTTAGGCAGGTAGCCATTTTCCTCTTACTTCCCTCACCTTAGTTCAAGTAGGGGAAAAATAGGGCTTTTTCCTTAATCCTTGCAGACATCACTTGATAAGTAGATGCTGAAAGTTAAAGATTTCCCCATGTAAGTGTGCCGAAGCAAGATTATTGGTTAAGTGAACAGCAGTTCTGGGTTCTCCCACTGATGTGCTCACATATGGCTGGCAGAGAGGGAATCCCTTTGTGCTATAGAATCAGGCAACCTATGGCTGGCAATAAGGATCAGGTAGCCTCCCCTTGGCGTTACTCCTCAGCTCTATCTAGTCAGACAGCCTTTGGGAGGTGGTGAAGTGGCCATGACCTATGGCCCTGGCATGTGATTGGCAATGGGTTGGCAGCTCCCTGCTGACTCAGGTGGCTGATTGCCACTCATCAAGGGGGTAGACAGCAGAAGAAAAATCAGGTTGATCACTGATTAGGACCAAGCAGCTTTGGGTTGGCCAAAGTTGCTGTGGCAGATTCATTATCTATCTAAGTGATTCACTAAATTAATAACTGGGGAGGAGGGAGATGCAAGGGAGGACTCAAAAATTTAAGCTTTGTCTCATGTATGTGCTATCAGCAATCTACGTTAAAAGTCAGTACTTGTTTTCATGCTTATCAATAATAGCCTTATTTCTGGAGCATGATTTATATCTTTAGTTAACAATAATTTTTTTTTTTACCCTTCCCTTGTACAATCGTGAGGTTAATTTGTTTTTTAAATGTTGTACAGTAATTACTTTATTTAAATGAATCATCTGACAAGCAGGTTCTTCATCAAACTTGTCACTTACTCTGCTTTTTCTCTTTTAACCTAAACCTTACAATAAATTATAAGCTTGAGTGTCATTCATCAGCAGAACATTGCAAAAGAGAAACTGAATTGCTAGATTTCATGAAGAATACACGGGTGAGAATACAGCAGCACAGAACAGCCAGATTTTATTTTCTGGCTTGATTGTGATGCGATTTTATAGACTGATTCAACTCTTTTTTAGACATATAGGTCCCAACAAAAAAGTCAAGCACAAATAGATGGCAGCTCAACCTTTTCACAATGCAGCTATTCCAAACTGCACTGACAGTAAGCAACAATTTCTTCCATAAACTGTTATGCAGACTTTCTTCACAGACAGCAGGGCCCCGCTCTTTGTGCTTACTTTCGGATTTAATCAGATCAGTCAGTCAAGTAAACGTTTACTGACTTGAAAAATTCCATTTGTGGTCTGGGGGAGCAGACCTATGAGGGGGTGGCAGCACTACTTTTCAGACACTCTAAATGGCACCATATTTTGCACCACCAGTTAAACTAAACTAAATTTCCTGTGTAAAGTTATGAATCTCTTGACTACCTTTGTCATTATTATGCCAAAACTATCCAGATTATCATATCAGCAAATTAAAGCATGTAACCAATGCTGTCTGTGTTTTACTGCTGTGTTTATGAGCTAGTGAAGGCTGGAAAATATGTTGTAGGAGTATCAAAATATTGATCATACAGCTGATTTTCAGAGACCTATCTGAATATATCTGATGTGTATGTGATAGTACATATACAATTTTTATTAGTTTGCTTAGAAAAAAAACCTGTAACACTTTCCTTCTTTCCATCACTCTGCATTTCCTTCCACTCCTTCCCTCTGCTCAGTGAGCTTCTTCTTTTAAAAAGTTATCAAGAAAAAATTCTGCAAAATTCTGTTAATGAAGTATAAATAGTTCATGGTTATACATCAATTAAAGTTAATCTCCATTCAACAGGCAAGTAATTAGAAATCTGGAAAAGTTCTAGTCCTAAAATGAGAAAGTGCTCATGAATTTATATCTGTGAAGGTTACCTCGAGGGTGGCTGAAAGATGTTGATTTAAAGTATTAAAAAAAAGGAGAGAGAAAAAAAGTAATACAAACACAGGACAATAATAGTTTCCAAGATGGAGAATATTTTTTACCAAGATCAAATGGCAAGAGATCTAACCTATTGGAAGTCGGGAGGTTATCCCCCTATCTTATTGGTAAGTTATTTCAGGCTATCCATTGTATTCACTGACTTCCACCTTGCCTTACAAAACAAGATGTTGCTAATCGTGGTAGGGATCCAAGTGAAACACAACAGTTGTATCTTGCTGGCTGAAGCCCAAGTTGGCATTGTAGCTAGCTGAAAATACTTGTCTTCCTCAGGTGAGAGGAGGAAAACCAAATTCTATTTAACCAGAAAAGTAGTAAACTTCTTAGTATAATCACTGAGATGAGGAATTATAAGATCTAAAAGAACAGATTTTTTTCTTTCTGCTAATTCTATAATTTGCAAGTCTGGAATTACTGTCAGCATTCCATGAGAAGTTTTACATTTGTTCCCAAAGCAGCACTTATGCTTCTTTCCCAGCTATTTCCATGAGTCACAGTCTCCTAAAATCCTGTTTTATAATGGAGGAAGGGAAAAAAATCAGGAATTCTTTCAGGTTCTGATGCATGTATATAGTAAATGAGAAATGCATACAGTGAACAAGAAAATTGTTTAAGTTGGCAAAATTGCTGAATTCATGTTAAGATATTGTTATAAATGGGTCTGAGAGATAATATAATGCTCTGTATTCAAGAGTAGCTAGAGATTACATTGCCAGCTTGGGATTGATAGTGTTTTCAGTTTTTTCATTGTTGAGTTAAAATTCTGATCAGGTTTTAATTCCACTGTGTTCCCATTTCCTGATTGTCAGCTAATGACTGAGCTATTCCTACACTGATGACATCAAAATTGCGAGAGATTGCAGAGCATTGGCTGAATTCATTCTGATGCTCAGAAGACATAAAGCTATATCTAGGGCTAAAATTTCACATGGGGAAATGGGAAAACGTGTAACTGAGAAATCTAAAGTATTCTCTAGTGACTTACACTAAATGAGTAAATTATACTTGCAAAATCAAGTACAGAAGCTGGAGATTGCTGTTTAAAGGAGCTATTTTTTTCAGATTAACTGTGTTTGTTATGCATTCATCAAATCCCAGTGCTCCTAGACAGCCTGAATGTGTTGTTGGCATAATAAATTCTCTAGAGACTAGAGGGAGTGTAAGTGGGCCAGCCTGTTGACTTGAAACAGCCACCTTCCCCATCTCAGAGTTTATGCCAAGACATTCAAAATGCTTCCAAAATTCAGGTTCTCTTCTGGAAAAACTTCCTTCCAGAGTAAAGAAAAGCGCAGGTTCATCTCATTTGATTTTGAAAGGAGCAAAAATGCATATACAATTTCAGTTTGAAAGATAGAAAATGCATCCCAACATATTGAGAAGTACTCAAAGAACAGTTGCTCATCTGGGATTGGACAGAATGGGTTGGGATACAGTTTTGGGATACTATTTGTTCAAATAGTTGGAAAGAAAAATTGGAAGTACAATGTAAAGGAATCACAGGAAGTTGAGAGCAATCATAAGAGGACTAACACTTTCCTTTGAAGGAGGCTTTTAAACCAGTGCTGTAATGGTACTGGTGAACATTACACCACTGGAGGCATCACTCAACACTTTGTCTCAGAGATAAAATCTTATGTGGGATCAGCAAATGGCTCAGTTATGTTCTATATCAACAAGTGCATTTCATTCAGCAACAAGCTTTAATAAAGTAAAAATGTTCACCTCTCTTTGAGCAAAATGAGAAATGGCCAACTATGTTGCCTAAATTTTATAAAGAAGCAAAGCCCTACTAAGACACTGACATCAAGCGTAAACTTTCAGTCTATTTCTGCTCAAAATGTTAAGTCACTTCTGAATGTGGATCCCACATCCCCAAGATTTGCAGAAATGCTTGAAATGCTTTAGAAAACATGTCCTACATATTCAGGTTTCATCAGAAAACACAGATTAGACAGCAGCAAGAGGAATAATATCTGTGACTTTCACTGCTTTCATTGGTTGGGAATTTTCACAAGCATTAAACAATTTTTGCTTGAGAAGCCTGAGTAATAAACATGCATCATCTTTCACAGATGTTTGTCTAAGAAATATTCATAATATTGTGTTAACCTACAGTGACACTGTAGATAAAAAATAACAATCCAATATGCTTTTGCTGTAGTGCTTTTACCAGTGATTTTAACTGTTTTCCTTTATAAACAGATTTTTATTGCTCATAACTTATTTTTCTCTTCTTTATACAGTGATTAAGAGGTGAATAATGCTTCTCATTTGTCTGTTTCAACAGGAGGGATATTCGAAACTGTGGAAAATGAACCCGTTAATATTGAAGAATTGGCTTTCAAGTTTGCAGTCAGCAACATTAATAGAAACAGAACACTGATGCCTAATACCACATTAACCTATGACATCCAGAGAATTAACCTTTTTGATAGCTTTGAAGCCTCAAGAAGAGGTAATTATCTCAATTGCCTTGTCAGTAACATACATGTTCCATACTAACTTTCCTCAGTCTGGTCTATTTTTTCACTCTTGATTGTAATGTGTATATATGAATGGCAACGTAAAATTCATCTTGCAAACTTATTTGAACTAAGAATGAGGATGGACTTGGACTTGTCATCTAGTTTCCGATAAAACACCTACATGCTGTCTGCCTGCTAGGAGGCCCAGATGGAAGGTGGCAAGTCCAACCCATTTATCTTTCCAAAAAATAGATTTGCCACCTGGAATTTTGCAGAATATGCTCACGGACTAACGGGGAGCACAGTGGGATGTCACAACCCATAATTAGTATGCACACAAAGATATACATTATTCATAAGGAATTATTTTTATGGGAATTTAAAGAGCAGAGACCAGTAGTGACCCTGTCCTAAAATATTAATGCTTCAGAGGGTTAGAGACAGAAGTAAATTTCACTTTATAAACAACCATAAAAATTGGGAGTAGAAAATTCTGTTCTTCTCAGAGAGAAAAAGATGGTCCAATTAATTTGCGTCTGATTTACTTGCAGATCAAAACAGAAAGGAAAAATAAAGTATCACTTCTCCTTAAGGATGGTCTATTTCTTCACCTCTAGGAGGCAACATTGAAGTTTACTAAGATTTTGTATCTAACAATCTATTTCCTGCAATTACATGTTGTGTGCAGGATCTCATACAAACAAATCTAGTGAAAGACTTTGCAGTTTACAGTAATATCTATCACAGTAAAAGTTGTATGGCAAAAGATGTATCTGCTATAAGGCAAATGAAGGGTGATAAATAAACATGCCTCACATCATGAATTGTGCTAGAATGCTGGTGAGTTGTCACCAATCAAATATCTAAGTTATTAAATTCTGCTAACTGCAGTGGGAGTGGACTAAATGATTTTAAAGGTCTTTTCCAGCCTAACGTATTCTATGATTCTAAATTCTTCTTGTGGCACTTTCCCAAAGACTGGAAAAAACAATAAAATTTTCAAAGAACATAAAAAATAGCGTTAAATACTCTTTGCTCCATTCTTTATGAAGCATATATGCTGGAACTATATGCTATCAGAAATCTAGTATGCAGGATTTATAATCCATCTAATCCGGATTTTGCATCCTTTGTGGTGTGAGAATTCTTCTGTGCTGTTGTGATAATACCTTCTCCATTTAATCGGTAGGAAGGAGTTCATTCGAAACATTTTTGTAAACCTACATGCAAAGAATCCATTCAGACAGTAGTAATTTCTTCTCATAGTGAATTATTGATATTATTTATGTGATTTACATGTTACAAGCTGTGATCCTTTAGGAAATCTTCTGAATAAAATCTTGAAAGCCTTTGCGTTTTGTGCTGTCGGTAAGACACTTGTTTGTAGACTGAAAACAGAAAAGAATTGATTATCTATCATGTTCTGTTAATAGTTTTTTTAACATCTCAGATCATTGTGGGTATTTGTGTTCTTAGCATGTCATCTGATCACTGTAATTTCCAAATTTCCCACAAAAAAACAGTCTTAAAATTAGTACAGCACTGCAAGACAGTGCAGGACTTTTTCCTTGTCAATAAGGACCTTAACAGAAACATTTGTAGCAAATTTTACTAATGGACAAAAGTAATTTAGTATTACTTTGTCTTCTATTAGCCTGGGAGGACATGGGAGGTGAAGAAAAATTATGAGGCACCTACAGGAGGGGTTCTTTTTGATGAGACAGAGGAACCAGGAGAAAGAAATCTTTGTTGATAGAAACATTTGACTGCTTTGGAAAGGTATAAATATGTCATTGTGTTGCTTCTTTATTTTCCTTTGAGGGCTTTAGCCTTTACTGCCTGTTTTGTAAACACAGATTATGGAGCGCCATGAATCATAGTGTCCTCCACTGTTTATATTCCTTCAGTAGCCTGCAATTTAAGCAGCTCACATTGGTAGCAGCTTGCCAGACATGGAGGGAGTCCATATAGTTTCTGTTTCAACTCCATGAATGGATTTGCTGACACGGTGCCATGAAATTTAATTCACATGACATGCCTTTGCTAAAGCCTAAGTCAGAGAGCTCCTGGTTTCTCCAGGATAGCACCATTCTGAGAAAGACAATTTAGGAATCGATGTGATCTAAAGGTGACGAACAGAGAATTTGTTTTCGTTTCTGTTTGTAGCAAGCAGGTTCTAGGACACGATCCTAATCAGTAAAGCCATTTGTAGGAACAATTTGACAATCAGTGGGTTTGGGAGCAATGTGGTGACCTGTGGTAGGAATGAATGGATGGAGAATAAATGATCTTTGTAAACATCACACAAAGTCATGTGATTTAACAAACTAACACCTTCCTCCCATCCCTTCTTCTGCCCCTCAGCATGCGATCAGCTCGCTCTGGGTGTAGCTGCTCTGTTTGGACCTTCCCACAGCTCCTCTGTCAGCGCGGTGCAGTCTATTTGCAATGCACTTGAAGTCCCACATATTCAGACCCGATGGAAGCACCCTACGGTGGATAACAAAGATGCATTTTATATCAACCTCTATCCGGACTACGCGGCCATCAGCAGGGCGGTTTTGGATCTTGTACTATACTACAACTGGAAAATAGTAACAGTAGTATATGAAGACAGCACAGGTGAGTAGTACTGTTTTGTAAACACAAACTATGGAGTGCCATGAATCATAGTGTCCTCTGCTGTTTATATTCCTTCAGTAGCCTAAAATTAAAGCAGCTCACATTGGTAGAAGCAAATCATGTACTTCTATTGCTCTACATACATAAATTCTGTGAGAGAGTGTGTCTGTGAAAGCTCAGTTTGGCATATTTACAGCCATTTTACCCAGAATAGAGAAGAAAAAGATTGCTTAAGGCTCAGCTATCCCTCTGTTTCTATGGCTTTTGGAAAGCCTTTTTGTTCACCTCTTCAGACCTTAACAAGTCACCAGGAGGTAGCTCCTGCATACCACATATTCAGCTATGTTTTGCTTCCTTTTTGTGGAACAAACAACACAGCTTCAAATAGATAAATATTCTAGTGTGGAGCTGATTTTCCCTCTCAATGAGGGGTTGATCTCGAAAGGAATGTATCTACAAATTGAATGTTCAAGCTGTAGCATTTTTAATGTAGAGACTACCTTGTTCCTTGAACCTGTCTCAGAAACAGCCAACCCATTTGTCAGCTGAATTCTAAAGAATGAATCTGAAAGTTGTGATTTGTGTAAATGTTTCTAGCCTGGGACTCTTAACTCAGAGAAAATCATTTATTCTTTGTGACAAGAATCTCCTTCTGGGGCACACAGGAGTCATAGCTGTCCAGTGACATACCATGGACAATCAATATTAGTAACACATCCCTTTTCATTCACAAAGCAAAACAAAAAGACAAAAAACAAAAAAGAGAATAACAAGCTGACTTCTGGGAACAACTGATTTAAAGGCTTATCAGAGACTACAATTTTGTGAGTTTTAATACACAGAGACTGTGGAGTATTGTTAGTGTTGTAAGGAAGTCTGAGCCACTCTATTGCATGTCTTTATACATATAGGATTTTATAGCTGTGACTTGTACTGTAGCTGATGCCATATACTATACTGTATTTTTTCCGAGCAGTATTTTACTTGCTCTAGTCATCGAGAGAACTGACTACCTAAACTCATGTCAGAAGGATTCCCATCCAGCAGGCCAGTACATCAAAATTTATTACAAGCAGGACTGTAGACAATATATTCTCTCCCACAGTGTAAGCTCAGTCATGGATTAAGGTGCCATAAACTAACTTCACAAGAAAAGGCATGTAAACAAATCATTAAAAGCTCAGAGGTCTGTAGCTTTCCTGTCAGACTATAGGAAGCCCTAAGTAAGTCCTGACAACCAACTGTTTTCTGCAGGGCACAAAGTTACAGGTGAGTGTACATTCAAAGCAGCAGTCAGCAGCAAAGATTTTCTTGGAGGCATGATGTCTATAGAGATGAAGAAAACAGAACTAACTAAATAAAACTCCCACTGACAGTTACTCCAGTGTAAACTCTCAGCACCATCTTTTTATGGTAAAGGTGTAGCTGAACCCTATACATTTCTCAATAATCCTGTTGTGCATTAGTGGTCATTGGTGCAAATTAAACATTTCACTGTCAGCCTCACTCTCAGACTTGCATTCCCCTTTCTCTTCCCATTGTTTACAAAAGTGTAACACCTAGAGCTCTGCAGGTGTGCACATAACATTTAAATTGATTCTTTGATAATGGCATAAAACAAACGCAGATGAGTCCTGAGCTTGGGCATCTTGCCTAAGCCTTTAAAGAGAGTAAGCAAAAAAAATTGTGCCTATTAAAATCATCTTGTAAAAGTATGTCTCAAAGACAGATTTCTGCTTTTAAAAAGAAAATCCAGACCTCAATTTTAAGGATAAAAATATTGTATTTCTTTCTGTACTTTTAATACCACAAAAGAAGCATATTTCCTCCCTGATCCAATCGTCAGATCTCAGTACCAATGTTCCACTCACCTTGGACTCAGAAAGTACACTAGAGGGTTGGAGGTAGAAGAGAATGAGCAAGGCTTACTGCAGCAGTCTCATCACATTTACATTGGTATAACTCAGCTGGGAGCAGGATTTCTGATGGGATCCTGGCACAGTTTGCCAAAATACACTAACAGAGAAACAAATAGAGGTCTTTCTCAGCCTACTCCATTATCAAATTAGCATTCTGAAGCACTAAGTCTTGTGTACGTGGTCAGTTACAAAAATGACTGATATTAATGAGACTTAATTTGCAAAGGTATTTACAAAGTAAATTAATCATCAATCATCTTATTAACTTGCAGTCAGTAAAGTAAACAGGTCAAGTTTGATCAATATAAATAGTCTTTTGATTTTGAGTTACAGTGATGCCATTTAGCTCAAGTTTTCTTTTTTTCTAGTCTCTTAACTTTGACATTGTTACACTACAGGAGAAAGCACATTAATCTGTCTTTTTCTTAGAGACTAATTGTTTGTGAAGAGTGACTTTATTCCTGAACAAACCATGAACCCATAGTTGTAACAATGAATTTTCAGACTCAGATTATTGAGGTTGAGGTTAGTCTTGCTCCTGGTTATATTCTATTTTGAAGATTGTGTCAAATCCTGCTTTTGTTCTCCCCACTGGAGCGCTGCATCAAGCCAACATCCTATCACTGCCAGCTCCAACATGGAGGCCACATGCTGTGCCTGTTTGACAAGCTTTAGTTGCCCGTCTCCTGTAGTTACAGTTTACACTGCTGCATGGACACATCCACCAATGGAAATGCAGTTACAAATCTGGACTGAGCAATATTAAAAAAAAAGTTCATCTGAGTGAACTTATGTTTCCACATGATCTAAATAACTTGGCCCCACCCTCCTTATCTCAAATATTATTTACCGCATTGCCACTTTTGCTCATCTGTTTTTCAGCCACAACTTTTTTCCAGTCAGTGTTTTCAGAATGCATACAGAGACAAGAGCATTAGCCTGAAAGGCTAAGCAATAACCTTCACAGACCTATCTGGTTTAATAAGGCTTTCTTACTGGCATCTGCTTTTTGAGATCTGGCAAAAGATTATTTTAAAGTCTTATGTATTTTATGATCAGATTCCATGATATATGAAGATGGGTACCTCCAGGAGGCAGGCGCTTCACATCTAAGCAGCTACCTGTGTCAACAGATCTTGTAACACCAAACAAAGGCACTTGGAGTGATACAAAGCTATGTTCCCTCAAAAGATTAATGTCTCTCTTAATTATAGTCCCAAGTTTTCATTCTTCTGCATTTTATCGCCATAGCAGCTTTACTCTTGACTTGTCTAGTACTTACACTGGGGTAAGCTGTTTAGTGTTGTCTGGCATACACTTACTGATATTGAAAAAACATTAATATTGTTTTCCAATCTAATCAACTACAATTCATTCAAGGTACCATTATTTGAGTAATCTACTAAGTAGACTCTGTAAGGCTGTCACTTATAAACAAATTTTTATAAGCAGGTCTAGAAAACCTGCAACCAATGCTGCTAAAAATTGCATTTGGAACAGGAAGCACTTAATCTTATCAAAATAATCTTAAATTGTATCAAGTGCACTGTGATTAACCATGTTACTTCCTCTTCAAAGGGACCTACAGCAGTTTTTAAAGTTTGCATTTGCATTTTTTTCCTATAATACGCTTTCTAAATTCCTTTATTTTTCCTGAGTTCAGTTGATTAGATTTTTACCCTCTTGTCTCTTAGACTTCAGTATGGGTATTAATAGCAAAGTGCACTGCAGCTAATTTTTATTTCTAATTGCTGTCCTTACAGTGCCACTGAAAGATGGATTTTCAGCCAAAGTCATGCTTCTTGATTGTAAATTAATGGCTTCTGTCTACAGTGTAAATATTTATTTAAACTTCTCTTTCTGAAATAATCATGATGCTCATTACTGGCTATAGCTTTCCATTGCTAGAGAAAAATAAGATTCCTGAGCAAATGTAGTTATTTTTCATATTGAAGCTGTGCTCCTTTTTTATATTAAGCATAATCCATGTTATGTTCAGAATCCTCAGGCCGTAATCAGCCTTCATTTTTATTATTAATTCTTCTGTATTTTTTATCAAGATACTAAAAAAGAGTTAGCTTATGTAAAGTGTAATGCATAATAGAAGGCAAAACCCTGAAGTTTTTTAAGGTGATCTAATGAGTCCTTGCAGCAGACTGCACGATCATGCATTTTCCAGGTACCAAAAATTATGGTTTATCTTTCCACTTTCTAGAAATGGGCAGGCATACTCTTCTCTGAATTAATTTAGTGGATTGTAATAGATCCCTTCCAATGTCCCACTTTCTCACTTTGTTATTTGACATATTGATCTCTAACAGACTCATGACTTTGTCTCAGTTAACAACAACTCAAACAAAAGGAATAACACTATCTTCAGTTCACACTCTGCTTTTGATCTATCTACCCTGAATTCAGTAACTTTAACCTACTGAATGGTGAGAAGGGCAACTACAATAAATTCCTCTTCTCTAAGAATCCCTGACTTTCACCACTTGTTGGCTGGCTTGCTCTGCCAGCATTTCTTTAAGCCTCAGGAGAGCCAAATATTTTTGTCTTATCAATTCAATTAGTTTGCACATGCAGGCTGGGATTTAAATTAGTAATGAGTTTGGCTATTTTTACTGAGTTATAGTTAGACTTCACGAACCTTCACATAGTTTTTGTATAAAAAATGAGATATTTCTCAAAAAGCAATAAAAGCATTTCTTCAATTTTAAGTCTGACCAAACTAACAATGCATTTTTTGGTAGTTTATTAAGAAGGGAAATAGGGAGGTGAACACTTTCTACCAACATAGACTACCACACTAACACTAGTTGTGATGTGAAATCCAGACCCATAAGTTAATGGATCCATCAATATTAGAGATCACAGGATTTACCTTCACTTGATGTGGCAGTAGGAAGTGATGGGAAAGTTCTGATGAAGCAGCTATTTTGAGACACACAACATTTCCCTTCCCACAAAATGAAGGTGGAGTTGGGTGAGCAAATCCTTTTCTTCTGTTCTTCATCACACTTGCACTTAAGTACTTTTTGTTGCTCAAAAGAGAAACAACAATACTCAGTTGGAGGCTATGGATAAGATGCAGTATTCTTTGTGTGCTGGTCTGTTCCTCCTAAATCTCAGTTTTCCCTCTTGGGAGTAACCAGTTGTTCCAGTGGTACAGGCATTGTGGTCCAGAGCTGAATGCTTGACTGTGTTGTAGAGCCCACCTTCAGCTTCACAGACAGATTACATCAACTCTTTACTTGTTAGGCAGTGTTGAAAGTGTGTGACCCATTCTCATAATAATGAGCTCAAATTGTTTCATATTTACACAGGCTGGCTTCCAGCCAGGCTCCAATCTCACAACTTGTGCAGTAATTTGCATTTGAATACTCACAATGCTTAATATTCTTTATTGATTGTTTATACTTGAAAACCTGGAAAGAACAGACCCAGCTTTGAAGGCGGAGGGAAAGATTATTTTTTTCAAAACACATTGCCAGTACTTGAGTGAAATCCAGCAGTCCTCAACATAGCAGTCACGCACTAACCTCAGTAGCAGTAGTGATGCTTCATCTTGCCTTATATATACCATTGGACCATTCAGCCAAGGACATTCATGCACAAAACAAAATATATACCCACTCCTGGCAGGAAAGGAATGTTTTTTTCATATTAATTATTTGTTTTGTACAAGAAGTGCTGCTTGCCTGTGTTCTCTCTGTCTTTATGCATTTTTTAAAGCAGCCTTTTATTTTCAATCAGCAGGAGTTCATGAGTTCTTTTGTGGGTAAATTACATTCCTGGATAATGAGAAAGAGACTGTAATCACACACCTCAAAGAACTCTTAACTATCTTTCTTAGGTTTTGGAGGCAGTACAAATTACATAGGAGTGTGGAGTTAGTTAGTAGAATTGCACTGTGTTTAAATACTTGGAAAAATGTTCAACTGATTGAGCTCCACTGACTTCACATAAGCCATGTGGATTTGTGCCAGACAAAGACGTCATTTTAGAGATGTGTTCTTGTGTTTACAGGCTGGATCTCAAAATATTTCAGTTCTTTATAAGATCTTATACTTGCTGAGTGATCTTATTCAAGTTATTATGTCTTCAGAATTCTAGTCTCCAGAATGATGATCAGCAAAATTTAAGTCTTTTCTTCTGGAGGATTGCAATATATGTTGAAATTGTGACAATGAGAGCAATTATGGGTGGTTATTTAGAGTGGTTGTTGGTAGGTGCCATTCAGGCTAACCACTGGCTTCTGAGTGAGCCATGATAGAGGTTCTGGATGTTGAACATTTTTTTCCCGCTATTACCCCTCATCTGCTTATGCTTGACATTAGGTAGGGAAGCTAGTAAAATTTCTTTAGTTCTTTATTCTTGTTGTTTAATACTGAAATAATAATTAGCTGCCAGGGAAGAAGCATTATAGCCTTTCTTCAATAAACTGTAACAATATAGAATTGATGTAAACATATCCTGTAGCCAAATAATTAAAGATCCCTCCCAGAATATTTAGATGTTGAAGCCAAGTAGGAAAAGAAAGAGCTATAACTATCATAGTAGAGATTGGAAAATATGAAACTATCAAATACCTTTTGAGTGTGTGAAATATGTTTAAGTGGCAATAAATACTCATTGAACAGAACGGTTAGTTGCATAATTGTGTATCATTTTTCAGGTCTAATTCGCCTGCAAGAGCTCATCAAAGCCCCTTCTAGATACAACATTAAAATCAAAATCCGCCAACTGCCCTCTGGGAATAAAGATGCCAGGCCTTTACTCAAGGAGATGAAAAAGGGCAAGGAGTTCTACGTGATATTTGATTGCTCACATGAAACGGCAGCTGAAATCCTTAAGCAGGTAAGAAGAAGGAAGTGAAAAAGCATGATGGTCATTTGGTATCCTAAAAGTTGTCAGCCTCTCTGGTTGTCTGAGAAATTAGAACATAGGCTTGTTAATACCAGGGACAGAACATGTAGCAGCACTCCATGTTATAGAACATGAGCATTCTGCAAGACTTCAGGGCTTCACAGAGCTGTAAGGACCAGAAGGAAGATTGACATCTGAAGAGAAAACCATAGATATTCCTCAGAAGGAAATAACACACTTTTTAATACTTCAGGTCCTAGGTGACTGGGAAGATTGTTGTATTTATTTTAGCTTGTCCTGGTTTAATCAATACTGTTTTTATGTCTTTCTCAACAAAAAGGAAGGAGCAAGACCATTTAGGAGTGCTTAGGGAATGGCTCATGTTGAGCTATTGCCTCCACAGAGATAGCACATCAGGGTCAATGCTGACTACAGTAACAACGGGGCATTAATCCACTGCAGACAGAAGCATAACTCTGCATTCACTTCGCTGTAACAAAGCAAGATTTGCTCTGCTAGCACCACCTCATTACATTTTAAACTCTGGTACAGCAAGAAGATGAAACACATAAAGGCTCAAAAGAAAAATGCATACCTTAAAACAGGAAGCTATTGTGTTAGATCTCACCTAAGCATGGAAGTTGAGATAGACACAAGGCAAGGACGAGTGTCACAAAGCGTGATGTTAAGGGGCTGGGACATTACCAAGCGCACACAAAAATGGGTGTGAATTAATATTTACTCTTGTTACTTAGTATATATTTCTAGACAATGGAAGTATAAAGCACTGGAGTCTGCACTTCATAGAAATAAAAAATCCTAGAATGGTTTGGGTTGGAAAGATTTTAAAGATCATCTAGTTCTGACCCCTCTGCCATGGGCAGGGACACCTCCCACCAGACCAGGTTGTTCAATGCCTCATCCACCCTAGTCATTCATTGCCTGTAGACAATAATGCCAAGCAATACCAGTATAATACATCGTTGATAGCAGTTTCCTTTTTGCTGCAATTGTAGGTATGAGGGGTTATTGGTTTTACTGTCAGTTGGTCTAATGAGAAACACTGGTCTCAGATGACAATCAGAAAAGTTCCACTGATCTCAATGTATGGATATGGGCTATCCCATAAAAAAATTAGAACCTATGCTTGCAACTCAGAATGTTTTGCTGAAGTATTTAAGTTATGCAGGGTGGTATTCTGTATTTAAGGAAGACAGATGACTTACTATTTGCATTAGTCTGAGGAGCATGAAACTGTCCTGGAGAATCCTTGTCCAGTGAGTACAGACATGAAGGATCACACCCAGAATCAGCTGAGAGCAGCACACAAGTCCCCATGAGCTGGTAGAGTTTGATTTATTGCTGTCAGGAAAGTTGGCCAGTACTCAATTTTAAGATTTTCCTGATGTAAGTTATATATATTTAAGCTACAGCAAGGCCATATGGAGGAATGATGTGGAAAATGTGAGGGGAGAGCAAAGAGACGGGTGCACAATCAAGCAGGTGTTTTCCAATGGGATGGGGAGTGCACTGTAGAAACAACATTAATTGAGAAGGGGAGATAGGAGAGCTGCTGCCCCCTCCCTATGCTCCCTGTAGGACTGTCCAAAAGCATCAAAACATGACAGCAGGAATGAGCTGCTCCAAAATGAGAATTGCAGAGGAGGAGTTAAACTGACAACATGAATTTTCAAGGTTGTGCAAGAAGAAAGTGCAGGTGTCTGGCACGCTACAGGGGGCACAAAGCTTCAAAAACACCAGGCTCAGCATGAGGAAAAGAAGAAAAATAACTGCAGTGCCAAAAGAAGAAGAGGAAGTGCTAAAAGGTTCACTAAGACAGGGCAAAGTGTCAGAATGGCTTGTGTGGGAAATGGATCAGCTAGACAACTGACAGGTTGCAGACACAGATAATGCTCTCCCAGTGCCTTAAGAAGGATGGTGAATGGTAGCATGGAAGAAAACAGGAAAATTAAAAGAGGTGCATTTCAGGGTCAGAGCTTTGAGAAAGGAAGCAACATAAATATAGGTTGGAAAGAAAGGGAAAATGGCTTTTATATGAGATAGTTCTGTGGCTGAGTCTAGATGCTGGCAGCAGTAACACAGGTGTTGAAGTTTCTCACTGTCAAAGGCAGCTGTGAAATATGAAGGTGTGGAGTGCTCTGAATTCACATGTGACTCATCTGATTGTAGGTTAGCTACAAAACATACCGTGGTTCTCATTCTCATCACTGCACACAGAAACTCCTATATAATTTTACACTAAATGCAAACAACATATTGAAGAGAATACTTAGAAATTATTTTAAGGAAACTCTGCAATGTTAGTAGAGAACAATTTTGACTTTGTAAATGATCCAATAGGTATTTTGGGAAAAATATATATCTACAAGCATATGAGATTTATATTATAATAAGAGTAGGAATCAGAGCCAACAGTTATCTAAACCTGTCTCCAAAACAAGAATTTCTTCTCTGCCTACTGTATTTACAATAATGTAACAGATGTTTTGTAGCTCATGCAGGAGAAGATAAATAAAGAAAACAGAGATTTGCAGTGGCTTGAGTGGTAGAGGGTATTTTGCAGATTAAAACTGCTGCAGGGTCACATAAGTACATATCCACCATTGCCTGTACTCAGTGCCTGTGTCCTCTTCACCCTCTGTGCCTGCACAGGTTCCCCCTAAATAACTTTACTGCATTTTCCCCCTTCCAAAGCCTAGGATGCACCCTCTCTACCAGAATCTGGTCTGTCTCCTTTGGACAATCCCCAGCCAAGGTGGGCTGCATCCCTCTCCTCCTCTAAGCCTGTAAATAAGAGGCCAGAGGCCACCTCTTACCTGCTCTGTGAGCTATGGCAGCAAGGCATTTGCTAGCAGCATTTGTGCTGCCAACCACCAGCCCGTGTCTCAGCTGAAAGCACAGGCAGGGCAGAAAACCTGCTGCCCTTCTCAATGTAGTGCCTGTGCTGCTGAGGCTGGTGGTGGCATCAATGGCACTGAAAGTAAGGGCTGCTAACACCCATGCTCTGGGGGACCACCTGTGACATGGCTTGTTTCCCAGGGAGGAAGGGCAATGGATGCTTAAAAGCTCTTTCTGGGATCAAAAGGATTAGCACATCTGAAGTTATGTCCTGAAAAAGTCAGCATATAGAGATGAATTTGGGAGCATGGAGCTACCTGGCCCAGCAACATTAGTAGGCTGTGGAACTAGAAGAGGTGACCTCTTCACTTGCCTCCTTAAACTGATCATTTACAAAACAGCACAAAAGACAGATTTCTC
The DNA here is from genome assembly GCA_013400935.1 of Turnix velox. NCBI lineage: Eukaryota > Metazoa > Chordata > Aves > Charadriiformes > Turnicidae > Turnix > Turnix velox. The sequence continues at coordinate 83,985 of VZTY01005440.1, forward strand.
CTCTTAAATGAGACTGTCTTTTGCTTATTTATAACTTCAGACAAAATATCATTGACCCATGCTTCTTCCTTGTGCACAACAAAACCAGGCAAATCAATAACCTAATTTAAGCAAAATACAAAGCTGGTTCACAGCTGAATAACCTATTCTCTAAACTCATACATTTCACCTTTTCTCTGAAATGCTGCCGAGATAAAGGCTGTTGCAGTCCCAAACTGGCTTAATGAGGCCTGTCCCTCTCATAGCACAAATCTGAGAGGACCAACATGAAATTATTATTATTAATTGCTGTCTTTTTCCAACAGTCACTTTGAATTTTCTCTCCACATACCCTCATGAGAGTTGGTAACCTCATACAACTGATTCATGGCAGCTAAGGGAGTTTTCCTGCCTTCTTGATTGTACCAGATAACCACACAAATGGGCAGCTCTGCCACCCAAATGACCTGCTCCACAGAGATCAGAATATTCTGAAAATACTTGAACCCATATCTGAGTTTGTGTTAAGAAAGGACTTTATACAGGCTGGGAAGGGTACAACATCTGCTAGGAGAATGCAGAATATTTTAGCCTGGTTTCATTAGTTTACATTCATCTTAGTAACACAGTATGTAAAAGCTGTTATTAGACAGGGCATTTATATCAGATACATAATTATTTAAATAATTACATGCAAAGTTATTTAAATAAGAATGTGTAATGAAGTCTCATTCTAGTTTCTTAGGGGCATCTATTTACACACAAACCAATTTTTTTTGCTTTCCCTTCTCTTTTCTGTGCTGCTCTACTCATAATCTCTAGTGACAGGGGAAGCTTACTCTGTGGAAAGATCCATCTGCTTTGCCAGGTACTTCAGAGAGTCATTGCTTTCAGGAGTCATTGCTCCTTCCTTGCTTTTATTATAGCCTCTCTCCTGGTAGCTCCTAGAAGCTGCAGTCCCTGTATCTACTGCACTGCAAAACCAAAACTCCTTGCTGCTGAGAATACACGTGAGACATTAGGGGCTGGAAATAATTAATAGTTTAGGGTCTTCAGCATTCTTCTCGGGTTTTTATCCAGCATCAGCTCCTATTCCTTAACCAGAGAAGGGCATTAGAACTGTGTGTGTGACACTTACAAGCTCTCTTCTAGCTATCTGTAGCTTCGTATCTTAATTGAGCCATTGTTAATAGAGAAAACACAGACATGACATGTTAATTAAGCTATCCAAGGCTGCTGCAATCCTTTCTTTGGAAGAATTTCAGCCAGCATCTCTCATGGAGCCCTCAGGTGCAGGGTACTTGGCAAATCCATGGCACCCTTCCAGCAGTTGTCATGGTGAACCTGTGTCTTGGTTATGGTAAATAAATTTGTTGAACCTCGCTTTTTATATGCAACTGCCTTTGGTTTTCAGGGTTTTGGTTCTGTTTTATTTTCAGAGACAATCCTGTAGCATGACTTTAGAAATAATTGTTATTCACAGGTATGTTATGTCCTGCCAGCTCTGTTTATAGCACATTACTTGACAATCAATATTCTCATAAAAGACTTTAATCAAAACTGTGTTCAGGAGGCAAACACTTGGCTACTGCCCTTGGATTTCTGAGGAAAGCAATAATAGATGAACTAGCTGGACACCCAGTAGCACTGTAGCTGCAGCAACATAGCTAGATAGTGCTTCCCAAAAATCCAGTTCACATATTTTATAACCATTCTTCCCTATGTATCTGTCTAGTTAATGTAAAGTTGCATTTTAAGGTATTCCATGGCTTAGCATTGTCCTAGTTCTCCATGGCCTTGCTATGTTTACACAGGCAGACTGCAGTTTATATCTTTTGCTAAGAGAAGTGCAATGACTTAATATCAACTCTACTATCTTAAGCCAGAATTAAAAGTATAATGAATCAATAATTTGGTATTTGTATCCTCCTATTTACACTTAATAGTATGATCTTATGTTCATATTTACATAACATAAGTTTGTGCCCTATGTGATGTAATTGGGCTGTCTGAATATAGTTTCAGCTCAAAAGAAACCTGCATCATAAAAATCCTGACTGGCACTTCCCTTCCATAGCAGGGACTTTAGACACAGAAATCCAATTGCTCCAGGGAGCAGAGCTGAGTCCAGTCAGGTCAGCTGGGAAACACAGTATACACAAGTTTCCATTGATACTACCACATACAATTTTCTGTGCATAAACAGGGAAGGAAGATAAGAATTTCTAAACTGCTCATTTCCACAGGTAATTTAATAATTCTAAGAAATTGAATACAATTAATAAAATAAGAAATAAAAAAGACAATTATGACACTTAAATTCTGTACAACATTTCAATGAAATACTTGCTTTGTGTCTTGATTTTTAGTGAGTGGAAGTGGATTGGTTATTTGTGATTAACGCTTAGCTGGTTTTATTATCTGATGTGGCTTAGAAAGTTCAGGTTCTTTCTTTTTCTTATATGAGGAACTACCACACACAATCGTTCAGATAATTTGAAGCAGAAGCTGGACAGCCACCATGCTGCTAGAAAGGTATGACCTAATTGTCATTACTAAAACTTGGTGGGGCAAATTCCAGGACCGGAGTGCAGCTGTTGATGGTAGTTCAGAAGGGACAGCCAAGGAAGGAGAGATGGACGTGGTGCCCTCTGCATCAAAGCATGGATAAAGTGTGAAGAGCTGTTCCTGAACAACAGCCACAAACAGATTGAGAGCCTGTGGGTAATAATAAGAGACTGAAGCAATAAAAGGGACCTTGTGGTTGATGTCTACTATAGGCTGCCAGATCAAGGGAAGCCTATTGACAAAGCCTTCTTACTACAGCTACAGAAGCTACCGGGGTCTTCAACCACCCTGGTATCTGCTGGAAAAGTAACATGAACATTTGTGGGTAATCCAGAAGACTCCTGGAGTGCATTGAGAATAACTTCTTGAGCCAGGTAGTAAACAGCCCTAGTTTACTAGGAGGGTATGTGATACTTGATCTGTTGCTCATAAGCAAGGTCATTGGAGACACCAAGGCTGCAGTGACTGTGCACTGTTGTTGTCTGCAGCCTTGAGAGAAGTGGATGAGGTGAAGTGTAAAGTCAGGACTGTGAATTTTGGGAAAGCAAACTTCAGGATTTTCAAGAAGTTAGTCAATAGGACCCTGTGGAAAACTGCCCTCAAGAACAAGGGAGCACAAGAGAGTGGGTAGGCCTGTAAGAACAGTTTCCATGGAGTACAAGAGCTCTCAGTTCCCAGATGTATGAAATTAGAAAGGACGGCAAGAAACCAGCATGTCTGCGTTGAGAACCCCTGGTCAAATGAAAGGGCAAGAAGGAAATGAACAGGTAGTGGAATCAGGGACAGATATCCTGGGATGAGTATAATAATGCCTGGTTGTGTAGGGGTAAGATCAGGAAGGCTAAGGCCCAGATGGACCTGAAATTGGCAGGAGGTATTATTAGTATTAGTATTATTATCATCATCACAAATTGTTATTTAATATAGAATAACAATAATAATAATAGCGTCCACAGGTATGTCAATGTGAGAAAAAATGGCAAAGAAAGCATAGCCCCCTTGGTGAACAAGAGAGGCAAACTGCTAACAACACATAAGGTGGCTGAGGTACTCAATTCTTTTGCCATAGACTTCACCAGAAAGCTTCCTCCACCTACAAGAGTAGAGATAAGAAAGAAGAAGTATATAGGGAGACTAGATATGAGGTGGTGAGACAGTGGAACAGGGTACCCAGAGAGGTGGGAGATGGCTTATGCTTGGAAACTTTAAAGTCAGGTTGGATAGAGCTTGTGAGAATCCTGATCTAACTGAAGATGTCCTGCAGGAGATGACCTTTAAAGGAGGTCCTTTATGTTCCAAACCATTCTGTAAGTGTATTATTCTATGATTTTCAGAGGCTTTTGCCATGAGACTGTTTTCCCATCTTTCAAACAACTGTTCAGGCATTGCTATGTGTTCTAGAAGTGTGTTATCAATGGCAGATGATTACATTACTGTGATCAAGACTGAGTAACATTTAACCTTTGTCCATGTTACTGGCATGATAATGAATTCCTTAGTAGTTTTCCTAGCTCACAAGTCTTCCTCCACAAGATCCTACAGAGGACAAAATGCTTGCATTATAGTAATAGCATATGTGGACACTGCAAGAAACGAAGGTGATGGTCGGCTGAAACTGTAGAACATCCTGTCATACAGCATCAGTGGTGTTTTATGTAAGCGTTCCCAAAGATTTTTGAAAGGGAGCTGAGGGGAAAAACACACCTCTAGAAGTTTCCTGCATCATGAGGTCTGGGAAAAAACTTCATGCTCTTATGCCTGAGGTCAGCAGTCAGCATGCATTTAAATGCCATCCTTATCTTGCAGACCTTCAAAAGGTCTGACTCTGAAAAATTAATCCAGACCAGAAATCCTTTTGTAACAGTTGTTTTGACAACCTCCTACAGACTTGTATTGTCCAGGTGGAATAAAAGGCATTTATTGATGCTTTCTTCTTATTTTTCTTATTTACTTCAGAGAGCACTCACCAAGTGCCTTGTTTTCACCTGGTAATGCAGAATAACAAAATCTGCACCTAAGCAGTTTTCCCTACAAATTCTTGTGTCTGCTAGTAAATTCCCTTTTAATATTTCTAAAGTGCAGAGTAAGAATTTCACTTCTGAAAAATCAGCTTTTTGTTATCACTTGTAGTTGTTGTCCTGGATGTTTTGCAATCTTTAATCTCTTCCCTGAGCAGAGGCGATAAAAACGTAATTTAAATACAATAGGATAATTTCAGCTCCTGAACAAAAATGTAGGTTTTATTGTCATCAAGTTTTCATGACCTGTAACATATTGTTCTAGACTAACCCATGCTTTTTGAAAGACAGTGCAGAACACTTAAACCATCCAGAGTCAAGTACATTCACTTCTCAATCTCTTTCAACAGATTCTCTCCATGGGAATGATGACTGAATACTACCACTACTTTTTTACAACACTGGTAAGCATCACTAATGAATTAGGGCTGAATTTTCTCTGTTGCAGAAAAAGCAGGCAAAAATTTGCACTTTTTCTAGATCATTGTTACCATTGCTCAAGGAAACTCCTGGAACATGAGCATATTTTCCCTGTACTTTAACTTCTTTGCTAGATATATAAGTTTAACTCAATCCATTTAACTCAAACCATTTAACTCAGGCACATTTGCATTGCAGGTCAGAAAGGCAGCAAAGAACTAGTATTGCTAAACAGTTCTAAGGGGATGGATTATGTCATCTGCCTCAGTTTATTTTTTATTTCCTTTCCACATAAAATTTTATGTGGAAGTGAAAAGTCATAAATCCGATAGTCAATTCATTAGTCAGAAAAGACTCTCTAGCTGTTTGGAACTTGAAATAGAAGCTTAGAATGGTTCTCTTTGAGGGCATTTTAACATCAGGAAAAATGTGAAAATTTAGAATCAACTGTGGAACTCAGAGTTGCATACAATAAACAATGCATGTCTAACAACATGGTAACCACCACAACATCTAGATGAGATAGTGTGCAGCACACATTAGAACAAGTAGTAAGCAGTCCTTGTGGTGTCTTGGCATTGTAGATGTTGGCATTTTACTGTTTACTGTGGTATTAAACCATGACCAACACATTTGTCATTCTGCTGGCCTGCAAGGATCAGCAACAAGTTGTTTTGAAAAGCATCCTTCAGGCTTTGGGAAGCAGTTATTGTATTTCCACTGCCTGATAAATACAGCTTTGGACTGTGCCGCATGATTATATTCTTTAGAATATCCATTATTTTCCTGCCCTGTAAATACTGCGCACTGAAGTGAATGGACTTACTGTGCATTGGCCTGACATGCCCATCAGACATACTGGAAGCAAGTTACCTGAAGGAGGCAAGACAGGGAAAAAATTGGATACATAAATAGTAAATGCATGTCTCTCTTAACATCTCTTGGAATTTTCCTTCCCTAAGTTGAGAAACAAGCTTGACATTGGCCAACTAATTCCTCATGTTGGTTTGTTGGAGCTAAAACACTGCTAGAGGACTGCTTTATGTTGAAATTAGATACTGCTGTGCAAGTTGCTTGCAAAATAGTGTTGTTATAGGAAACTGATTTTTACATTCCAAAAAGCAGGTATGTATTTTGTCATAAGTTTCACATAGCTTTGCTTTATTCAGAGTTGTAACTGAAGTTGTGGTCAGGACTAAGCTTTAAGGGCAAGCAGAGCATTCACAGGGAAAAAAACCCCAACAAAACAGCATATGAACTTCGGATTAAAAATCAAATGCGATTTTTGATCTAATTATATTTTCCAATAATTTTGCTTTGAAAATCCTACATCTAGTTTTGCTTCTATTCTTAACAATTATTTAGGATCTGTTTGCATTAGACCTGGAACCCTACAGATACAGCGGAGTAAATATGACGGGATTTCGTCTGCTCAATATTGAAAATCCCCAGGTTTCATCAATCATTGAGAAATGGTCAATGGAGCGTCTGCAGGCACCACCAAAGCCAGAGACTGGTCTCCTTGATGGCATGATGACAGTAAGTGAACAACCACAATGATGCAAGGGCATCTATAGCACGGTTCACAATGCTGTTATAGCAGATGTGAACTGATCCCATTACTCCTTTATTTTACAATGCAAATACTGGAGCAGCATCCTCAAAACATATTTGCTTTTGATCATGTCAATGCAGGAATGCATTTTGTCCATGAACCAGTACTGTCCTTGTCTATGTGACAGCACTCTCAGGCAGCTCTAGAGATGAGTGGCAATTCTCCTTCATGATGCTGTCCAGCTAAGATAATTCATCTTATTGTTGTCAAATGTATATACTGCTGCCTCATCTCTCTAATAATGTTCAGCTTGGAGGGAAGACCATCACAGGAAATAAAAAACTTTTAGAGCGGGCATACAATTTATAACCTGCAGGGAAAGATATTGTACATGTGGATAGGTAATAGCATTTTTAAATTGGAAAAGTGCCCTTTCTCTTCATTTCTATCATATACAGCAAATCTGGCTTTTAAGATGTAATTTAAAGATAGATGAAAGGTATCATCAAGACAGGAAATTAGGATTTCCTCCCTGTCACTCCCCCAAGAGGTAAAGGAAAGAATAAGAACAATTACATGGATGACATGATTCCATTCAGATTTACGGGGTGAAAGGTTGCCATCTTTTTCCTATATGAGATAATGTATCTTATGTACTGAATGGAGTTTAAAGTGATATAAAATAGACTTTATTGCAGATGATTGCAGGGAAAATTTAGAAACATTCTGACATCCTGTAGAAAAACATGTGCCATCTCTAGCATTTTTTTTAAAAAGTTGTTTCTTTTGGCAGTGCTGTTGTGGTCACTCAAAGGCAAAGAAGAGGAGAAAGATGTCCCTGGGAACTTCTGATGTGAATACTCAAGACTTGCAAAGATAGCTATTCACATGTGTTCACCCAGCTATAAAACTAGGAAAACCAGACTTCTTACTAGACTCCCATGTTCTTCTTTATATCTCTGAGTCTTATCCCCCCATTTACATGTCTATAATCTTATAGTGTCCTTGATGCTCTGAAACAGTGTGAGCACCAAGAAAAACATCTTCCTACTTGGTTGTAATTTTTCAAACATTCAAAGTGAATTCTGCTTATTCAGCTTGATGGAGAGCTTCAATACTGCTGTTTTTCATTAGACAATAAGGCTATAACAAGCTGCACAGTATAAAGATATCAGGATTGCATGCCCTATTGTCAGGTCAAGATTTCTCCCTTCTGGTTCATGCTTTATTGTTTGCCCTGATATCAGCTTGTGGGAATTCAGTGAGGCATGACCAAAACAGTTTTGAGTTTGCATCCCACTTTAAGCCCAAATTGCACACCTAGGCATACTTGTTCTCATGGGGTTTTTGAGTTTCTTTGTGGTAATTTTAGTTGAATGTGAAAATCCAAAACAAAAGTTCCTTAAGTAACTCAGTCTCTTTCTCATGTATCAGTGCAGACATCAATATAAGGCAGTTTGCTTCAGAAAATGAGGTGGCCTTTTGTTCCTCCATGCACCTACAAGCCCTGAACCATATAATCAGTGAGTGGAGAAATAAAAGTCAAAGGGAGGTAATGTAACCTCCCAGCTGCTGCACAGCAGGGTGGATGAGTAACAAGTTAAAAAAGCACCAAGATTCAAGCAGACAAATCCGGCAATGCTGCCAGTAAACAAGCACTGTGACATTAACTACTTTATCTGGTGAAAGCATCTATGGTCCCAGATAGGAGTGCAAAATGAGAGGCATTTTCACCAAGTATCTGTGGAGTCTCTAGGCCAGAGGCAGACTGAAACTCCGGACATCAAGTAATGGATGTGTGTTCACAGTCCAATGTACAAAATGATTGTAAGTCTGTTGACATTGATGGGAATCGTCATATTGATTCTGAAGGATTGTGGATCAGCCCTTTAGTCTCCAGGTCTACTTGGGGCAACTATCTGTTTTAAGACACTTGACATTGAGAACAGCTATTGCTGTCTCCTCCTGCCTGCCTCACCAGTTATAATGTTTTAAATTTGCTCCAATTGTGGGAGCATTGTTTTGACCACGTGCTGACTAGCGTGTCAAGAGCAATTTCTCATCTGCAGTATATTAAGATTAGTTGGTAAATTCAGATTGCATTTGATTGCCAGCCAGCAAAACACTCAGATAGCGATAAGACTGATACTAGTGTAAGGTAAATGAAACAGACAAAGAATCAAATCTGTTAATTTCCCAGAGGAATTGCATGGGAAAGGAATAAAAAATGGATTAGCTCTGCAGTTCATATAAATGAGTTCAGTTTCTCATATGCAGAGTTAGTACCTTTTTTAAGGCCCTACTTAATTATTCAGTAGCTTTGCAAGGAAGATGAACCTTTTTACAGCATCCCTGTGCATTAAACAAAATCAAGCCATTCCCACCTCACATATGAGACCACTGAAGTATAGTGTAGATGAAGGTAAGATTTTTCCAGAATTCCCCAATGATGAAGGATGACAGTGTGCCTCAGTTTGAAGATTATTTGACATACTTTTAAATCAATAAACCCATTCTCAAAGGAAAGAGAGACACATAACTGGCATCTGGTAGTTTCAGTAATATTTAGACATCTGAGGGTTATATTAATCTGTTCTGTGTTCGACAAGTGGAAGTTAGAAGTGTGAGTCCAACTTAAACACCAAAAAAAGGCATCTTGAAAGGGCAGTTCACCTCTGTCTAAGATGGGAGGTATGGCAGGGGAACAGCACTGGACAAATCTCATTGGGGACATTTCATGCATTTGTGGCAAAACCCAAGATCTTTGAGAGCAGTAGACACTTAGATACAGTAGATGCCTCTTTGGTGGGATGCTTGCCAGGTGTTCAGTGTGACTGAGCTTCCTGAAGAGCAGGGCCTGCCTATCATGTGAGGAAGAAAGTAATCCCATGAGTGCCATGAGAAGAGCAGAGATGGTGAGGTTGTATGGGCCTCATGTGGGCAGCCCTCCCCAGGCTGGATAAATATAGACTGCAAAAACCTAGATTTTACTATATCTCAGATTTCCACAGAGAGCCTAGTAGTGACCTTTCCCTTACAGCAGCCCAGGGAAACACTTCTCAGCAGAGAGAAGCAAGGACCAGGCACAAAGATGCTCGTTAACGAAAGCCTTTCTGTTTCTTCTTGCAGACTGAAGCAGCTCTGATGTATGATGCTGTTTACATGGTAGCAGTGGCCTCCCAGCGTGCCTCCCAAATGACTGTCAGCTCCCTGCAGTGCCACAGACACAAGCCATGGCGTTTTGGACCCAGATTCATGAATCTGATAAAAGAGGCAAGTGTAAACCATCTGCTTATGATCAGCGTAATCCTTCCTTTCTTCTCTACTCCACTGTCTGTGGTGTTGCTCCCTACTCTTTGTCATATGGCATGTCCCGATTTCTGGCACTTAGATGTCCAATTCTTCCTCTGCTTCCTAGAAGAGAAATGATGATTTACAGCCATGCATTCTGGTGGAGGCATTATGTGGTCTTCCAAAAAAAGAAAGTGCTAAATTCTAGGTGTGATAAAACCTCACACTAACATGCTGTAACATTTCCCAGGTTTTTCACTTGGTTAGAGTTTATTATGGAAGTTTATAATTTCTAAAAATATGAGATAACTAACAGCAGCCATTCGAGAAAATGAATGAAAAGTGAGTCTCTAGCTCTGTCCTAGTTTCCCCTCTTCATTCCAATTGCTTTGGGGTTGCTTGATCAGGTCACACAATCACATAATATCCAGAAAATACTTCAACTGGTATTTCTGAAGAAGTCAATTGCTTCATGAAGTCATGCACTATCTCATAAGAATGTGTCACTAAGCTATCATGTTCCACAGATGAAAATATACACATTCTAACTGAAATGTCTTCACTATTCTAAAAATTCAGTATTTATCATGAACTTCAAATAAAAACTTTTCCTTTAGGGAAGCATGTGGAAATGAAAATTTGAAATTATATGGAGTTATCTTTAAATATTTCATTTGCTCCAGTTCTTGTCCATGACAGTGTGATTCCTATCAAAGCCACATTCATTAGCACTTGTGTAGGTAAAATAGGACTGGCAGGCTGAGGCCCAAGGTAAGTGTGGCAGCACGTCAGGCACACACCTGAAACCAGGAATATATTAGGAGGAAACTGAAAGACAAGACGTGGTAGTTACAGAACATGTAGAAGAGCTGTCATCACCTTCTACAAACCTTTCTAAGTAAAATTTTTAGGATTACCACAGGCAATATATGCCACAGAAATCATTGAAAGTTACTGAAACAGTACTCTCCACACCAGGTGTTTTATGAATTTTAAGGTTACTTGTAAGCTTCTCTCTTTGAAAATATAAGGAAAAGACAAAAGTTACCTCAGTACTCAGGGACCTGACTAGAGAATTAAGGAAGGCTGGAGATCCTTTCATCACTGCAACACAATTCTGAGAACATCCAGAGGAGAGAGTGAAGCAGCATTGGTTAAGATTATTTCTGTCACACTATCAGCCATGCTCCGGTCAGATAACTCACTGAGAATGAGGTGGGAAGAATCTAGCGGGAACAAACAGAAGAGCTATAGCAGTATATAGTAAGACTATAGCAATAAATGGCAGAAGAAAATTGCCCCACAATTGTCTGTAAGATTAAATTCTCCCTCCTTTTTCTCTCCCTCCTTCCATCCTTTCTGATTTGATCCAAGTGGGAACCTTTGCTCTTGTATTTCTCAGCCTCAAACTAAATGAGGTAGCATTGCTGCTCATACAGTTTCTGGTACATTTTAAGAATAATTGCAATGAGGATGGAAGCTGGTGAAAGATTTTGTATCACTGAATGCCCTGTGTAATTCTGTAGTGGCAACCTACTTACTCTGTGTGGTGCTAAGTATATAGCACAAGAATCCTGAACATAAGCAAGAAGTTCTTTGATCAAGAGCACCTTATGTACCTGAGCAAATCCAGTTCAAAGCTGTAGCAGTTACAGAGTTCCTATTTAACAGGTACAGCTAGCTTCTCTTGTATGGAGTAAGGTATGTGAGTTAATTAATGATTGCTTTGCAGGTAATGTCTTTCATGGTCAGTAAAACACTAATTTAAATACTCCAAGAGTCTTGTCTTTCTGGTTTTGTCCTAGTCAATGAGGATGGTTGTTAAAAGTATGGGATAAGGTTTAAGAAGACAATATTACATTTTCCATAATGGCTCTAACAGGTGTTAGAAACTAAGTAGCTAGTACATTTGGGGCTCCCCACTTCATGTTAGGACCTGGCTTGCTCAGATTTAGTAAACTAGTGGAATGTGTAAATCAAGGGAATAAGTATGTAGAAAAAATGTCAAGAAGGCAGAATGATATATTTGTCTCTTATAAATAAAATTTTGCTATTTTTTTATATGGTACTGATAATCTGTGGGGGCATTTTGCAGATTCTCCTAAATAACATTTTACAGAGCGTTCTGAAAATAAATACCTTGCACAGTAGTTGAGGTAAACAGCTTTCAGTCAAAGAGATTGCCTGTAATAAGTTCTGTAGGGTCTAGAGCTTAACAAGTACTTCAGTGGATCTGCAGTGGGATTTTGCACTTTATTTCAGTGGTGATAAGAACTGTACTCATCTTATTTACTTTGTAATCTAATACTATGAATGCCAGGCTGATAGGAATAGATAGGATCTTAGAATCTGCCTGGACACAAGCAGAGGTTAAGGTAGAAAGCTTCTGACTTGTACAGCAGCTGACAGGCTGCTTATCTATCCACTCAGCAAATGGCAAATTAATTTTTTCTCAGCCAGTCACTGGCCTTTCAGCAAGTCAAGGTTCAATTCATATCATCAGCAGGTTTGCAGATGACACCAAGTTGTGTGGTGCAGTTGACATGCCAGAAGGAAGGGATGCCATCCAGAGAGACTTTGACAGGCTTGAGAGGTGGGCTCATTCCAACCTCATGAAGTTCAACAAGGGCAAGTGCAAGGTCCTGCACCTGGGCTGGGGCAACCCGAAGTACAGATACAGGCTGGGTGGAGAGTGGCTTGAGTGCAGCTCTGAAGAGAAGGATTTGGGGGTGTCAGTGGATGACAAATTCAACATGAGCCACTGGTGTGCACTTGCAGACCAGAAGACCAACTGAATCCTGGGTTGCATCAGGAGAAGTGTGACCAGCAAGTCAAGAGAGGTGATTTTGCCCCTCTACTTGGCTCTGGTGAGGCCCCTCACCAGAGGAAATATTGTGTCCGGTTCTGGAGCCCTCAACATAAGAAGGAAGTTGTGCTGTTTGAGTTGCTCCAGAGGAGGGCCACAAAGATGATCAAAGGGCTAGAGCATCTCGTTTTTTTGGACAGGCTGAAGGAGTTGGGGGTGTTCAGCCTGGAGAAGAGAAGGCTCAGTGGGGACCTCATCGTAGCTTATCAGTACCTGCAGAGGACCTGCAGAAAGGCAGGGGTAAGACTTTTTAATAGGATATGTGGTGGCAGGACTAGGAATGATGGATGTAAATTGGAAGAGGGGAGATTCCGACTAGATATAAGAAATTCTTTACAGTGAGGGTGGTGAAACTACACTGTTATACCATGAGTTGATGCCCCCTCTCTGGAGGTGTTTAAGGCTAGGCTGGACAAGGCACTCAGCAGCCTGATCTAGCGGGAGGTGTCCCTGCCTATGGCAGAGGGGGTTGGAACTAGATGATCTTTAAGGTCCCTTCCAACACAAACTGTTCTGTGATTCTCTGATTCAAATCCTTGGGTGCATGCAAGTTAGCTTCTTCCTGAAAGCAACTGGAAATGGTTGACCCTAGAGCAAAATACTTCTTTTTGATTTATGCTGTTCTATATACATGTACATTGGAGTCTGTTTCTGTATTTTCAGAGTACAGTAAAATAAAATATAGGTAGCTCAATGTGAACCTTATGACTTCAGGTTAGTGTGCAGCTCACAGCAGTAGTAGATCTGCTGCCTGTTATTTCCTAGTAATTAATACATGAAGTGCTACCAGAGACACAATAGGAGAAAAGCACTAGTGAAAATGCTTGAGGCTGCAAAATAATCAATTATAGCAAAAAAAGGACTAATCTTTTGTGCTCCAAAGATTTCAGGAGCTAATTCTCATTGTAGGAAGCATTTGGAAATTTGCAGAGAAAAGAGAACCTGACTAAAGCACCACAGCCCTGAGGGTGGCTTTGAGGTCAGAAAGGTCATCAGCTAGTTCCTTCAGAGGAGGGTATTACATAAAATACACTGTCTGGGATCAAGACTCTTCTGTAATAACTGATGAAGATTTTTTAATGAAAAGTAAATCCTTGAGAGAATGTTCTCTGTCTCAGTGACATAATGTCATTGATATCCAAATGATATTTTAATCTTTTAGCCTTTATGAAAGCATTTGCAGGAAGTACTTCTTACCCATGTCTAGAAAGAAAAGGAGGTAATTTTTCAGAGAGGGAATAAGGATGAAAAGCATAATTCAACTTTTTCTGAAAGAAAAATGTGTGTAAGCATGAAATGTGTGTTTATAATTGAATGATAAAATTCCCCAGTCATATTCCCTTTAAGCCTGAGATAAGCCTCAGGTAATGGTTGCCTGTTATTCAATTATTGCCTAAACCAGTGTGAGCTCCTCTCACTTAAATTCAGTAACAATTAAAAGAAGCACTGTGTAGAGAAGTATTGCAGAAGATAGAGGTATGCATGTTATCTCTAGTGACTTAATTAATTAAATCTCCTCCAAAAAGAATCAAACATGCAAATCTTTACTGAAATGTATTTACTTAAACATTTCAGTTTCTGCTTTACTTCTGAGAAGATATATTTCAAGAACACCTAGTTAGGAGAGACCAGGAGTGAGAACAATCCATCTAGATTCTGCATTAATTGAATACTGCCTTTCTTTGGTGATGTGGCACTAAAAACTCAAAAATCTTCTGAGCTGGACCAGTTCTTTGTGAAGGGTAATATAATGACCTCAGAAAGCAGCATGATAAGTGGACTTGGTCAAACACACCCTACTGTGACTGTAAAATTTTCAAGCCTTTGTCTCAAGTAATTTATAATAATGCTTCTGAGCAAAGTTATCCCAGTTAGGATGTAAAAGCAGCCTCACTCAAATGCCTTCAAGCTCAAGAAATTCTTCCCTTAAAATTTATAAAAGGTGCTCCCAGCCCTCTGATAGTTGATTCTCTTTTCTGCAAGTAATAAACAGTGTCTCATAGAGTATCTCCAGCTGCTACAAAGCCAAGGACTAGTAAAATTAAGTCCCTGAAGGAGCCTGCTTACATTATTACACAATTTTTCATTGTCAAGGACTTAAAGTGAGACCTTAATTTAGCTTATTAGTATACAGGAAGAGTACTGTAGATGTTGAACACAATCTATGGTTTTTAAAGCAGCACTGAGTATTGTGGGACTTGGGAATGTAGATGATAGTCCACTTCAAAAATAACATAATAAAACAAAGAGACATATCCAATCCTTCCCTGTATACAAGAGGAAAAAAACTGGCTCAACACCAAGAAATTAAATTGTGCCACAAGGATGTCTTTATTATCTTAAATTGCTATTTTGCCTGCTTTTTGAAATAGTGATGGCAATTTAGAGTGTCATTCCTGAATTCCAAACTCAAAATATTTAAGCAAATGATAGCTCTGTATAGAAAGAAGTCTCTCTGTCAGCATAGAATCACAGAAGCATAATTAGTAAGACTGGGAAACAGGAAGGCATTACGATTTCACCAGTCACCAGTCAGCATTAAAGCAGTAGGCAAGACTGCACCACAGGAAAGAAGACTTCAGAATCCTCTGAGCAGAATCAGTTCTTCAGGTAGACATATAACCACAGAAGAACCACGATGGCTGGACTTGGTCATATTGGGAGTAAGTACTACTACTGCCTAACTTTCAAGTCCTTACCTCAATTTCTTTGTAATAATTCTTCTGAATGAAGATGATTCAGTGCATAAGTTACCTGCTAGCCCATACGTTTCTCTGAAATCATCTGCATGACTACCTAACCTATGCTGAGAGCATCCAAATTACTCAGAAATTCTCGTCTGTCCTGAGGTATCTGCTTTGTAAACAGTTCTTCTAGACCTGATTGTTCTACAGTTAAAAAAAAATACGTCCAGGTTGATTTTGTGTAAATTTGATGAGCTGACTAATGTTTTGAGGAAAGACCAGGAATAAATAAAATCTTGATTGACTGGTACTAAATCACAGGATGTAATTTTCAGGAGATTCTTGATAATAACTAACAAAATCTAAAACAAACATTGGAAGAAGAAGAAACTGCAGATTTTTCATTTCAGGAATAGTATGAATTTACAATAAGATAAAAAAGGAAGTATCCCATCTGGAGAGATCTTAATAATTTTGTAGTACAAATTAAAAACATCTCAAAACAAAGGGGCTGAAAATACCTTGTCACAGAAAAAACCCTTTCTTTTGTTTCATGGTCTACCAAAATCAATGTGTTAGAGTAGTTTCAATGGATTAAATGTCTATAGTGTTGAGCAAAAAAATAAGTGAGCAGTACAAAACTCTAGAGTTCAATAAAAGAACTTCCCTTCTTGAAGTGTGAGTGGGTCAGTCACATGATCTTTCTGCTACACAAAAATCTCTGTGCACATGACTGAGGAAAAATGGCAATATTTCAGCTCCAAAATACAAATAGTATTTCTGTTTCATGTCATTGTGTTTTAGTGATGTTTAATTACAGCATCTATATATACTTCCTGCAATTATTATCTGGAATTTGATTTGGCAATATTCAGTTAATCAAAAGAAAATCAATTACTTACTTTGGTAGTACTTCTCTCACCTGATTATTTGATATTAGACTTTGATCTAATCTCATTAAAACATTTTTTTCTTCAATTTACTTTTTAAGAAACTTCTTGGCCATAAAGTAATGCATGCATTTCTTAGCCTGTTACTGTCTGTTGCTTTGAACTGAAAACTCTTAATTAAAAGAACAAACGGAACAACTGCTAGATTCACATCCCAGATGTTTTATTAGGAAATAAATTTGGCTTTCCATGAAGACCATGTATGATTGAGGTTAATGCAAATAGGGATTCCTATTCTGAAAAAAAAAATTCCAGTGGAAAATCACTAAATTTGTGCAATGATCTATGCACAGATTGCAAAATAATGATCCTAGAACTTGCATACTAAGAGCAAATACATATTGAAATGATAAGAAATTATGTGAAAGGTTCTGAACCTGTGATATCTGAAACCATAACAAGAAATCTGAATAAAGATTACAATTATATATATTTTATTCCTTTTGATTTTTACTTTCTTAAATATTTGGTTATGAAAAATGAGCAAGAATTACTAGAAAGTTAATTTATCTGAATATATGAAGAATATTTTGATATTTGCTACACAAAATCTTCCTTCATAATCTATTTTGTGTGTCCTGGCCTACTGAAAGTGTTCATCATTTACTCCACACAAATATTTCAATTGTACTGTTAGTTCATGGCCCAAACTAGATGATATCTGTAATGGAAAAGCTCCCAGGAGCCCTAATAATTGAGCTATTCAGTCTGCAGTCTTTGCTTCAAAGAGCTTACAAGGTAGCTGTTAATTGTAGTTGATTTACATTTCAGAGTAGCATACTCCCATTGAAATAATCTGTTCCTCAGCCATGCCACCCCATACTTATTCATTTGCAGATTTGCCAACATTTGGGTCCCATTATCTGAGGATAAAATTACATAGTGCTTTGCACCATATGAAGTCCCCATGGTCTCCTTGCCATCTCTGTTTTCAGTGGGTCATACTATAGAATCACAGACTCACAGAATCATAGAATGTGTTGAGTTTGAAGGGGCCTTTGAAGGTCATCTAATCCTACTCCCTTGCAATAAACAGGTCCATGTGATTCTATTACAGATAGAACAGCTCAGTTAAGGAGGACATTTTCCACTCAACATGATGGGTGGGAGTGCTGGAGCTTTGGACTTCCCTCCAGGCTCTGTCACAGATTCAGTGCAACCATCAATTCAGGACATCTCCAAAACCTGTGCTGATACTACTTGATAAGGCAAAAATTAACATTGCTTGATAGGTATTTCTAATGTGCTAAGGTCTTGTAGCTGGCAATGCTAACTAGTGCATTTAGTCTGTTAACTGTGTGGAAAAAGATTCTTCTACACACCGTCTTGTCTGTACAAGTGATATCAGCTGCAATCCCCATTTACACAGTAGTGTAAATTTATGCTTTCCAATTTCATAGTCAACAGCAATACCACCCAGAACTTCAGTGACAGTCATGTTTCTGAATGGTAAGACAGAGTCTGCATTTTTCCAGAAAAAAATGCCTGGCAAAGTTTGACCTTCTCTTCCAATTCTGCACACCCACTCCCTCATCTCTGGTGCTGTATGTTGGTAGGTTTAAGCTTTAATGGAATTCAAAGGCTTTTCAAATGTATGCTCTGAAATGAATCCGCCTAAAGCTGTCACCTTCAAGTATTCAGGATTTACTTGTCACACCAAAAATCATTCCTATGACTGCTCCTGAATGTCCTTAATCTCTTCTTTTTCAAGGTGGGAGGTGCTCAATCTTATAACAGTTGTGTAAACAAGAACAAGCTTTCCCCACGACTCCTCTTTTCCATATTATTGCTCAGACCATTCCAGTCCTGGACCTCTTCTGAGTAAAACTATGAAGCATCATGATTTTCAGTGGGGTAGATAAAGCCCTGTAATAGCAAAAGCTGAAGTTCTTTTTTATTACATCTGTTATGCTGGATTTGGACTAGGATAATGGAAAAGTCATACACACACTGACTATATTCTCTAATCCTTGAGGATCTCTTTTAATAAGAGGATTAATTGTAAGAGCTGATAAGTTGATGTGTGGCTCAGAGCACATTATGATTTCCACTGAAACTAGAAGCAATAGCATTACCACTTAAATCTGTCAACCCTCTCTACAGTTCTAATAAAGTGGGAGTTTTCTCTTTCAAAGGGAAAGAAAATCAAAGAAATATTTAACTTTTGTTTAGTCGTTATTTTTATTTTTTGGAAAATTTTATTGTAGAAAATTGTTCTATGGTATTCTGAGCGTGTGGCCACAGTAAGTTTAGGTATGCCTACAATTATATGTTTTTCAGATGTCTGATTTTGAAGCCAAGGAGCTATAGCTTGGGATGGGAGAAAAAAATTCGCCATCAGAAAGAGCTCACACGCTCTTTTGTCCCTTGACATCAAGCAACATAATCGATGTCCACTGTAAATGCACATTAATCATTGTCAGTAATTCTGTAACCATCAGAGTTCTGCTCTGTTAATAAGTCTAAGACCAAATGGAGGAGACATCATCACTCTCCTCTGCATTTGGATGTCAGTCAGCGCCACTGCCTTCATCAGAAATTTCAGATTATTAGTTTAAAATTAAAAAAGATGCTCACCTACTTTATAAGCAGGCAATGCTGATTCAACAGAACAGATCCATCATTCTGGTATGTCTGGTATGTTTGAGATCCCTGTATATACTCATCAGCCACCTTCTCTTAAAAGCTGAAGGATGCCATCTCTGAAGTGGCACAGAGACACCAGCACTTGCAGAGATGCAGAACACATTTCTTAATCTCAGTGCAAACACATAATGCATTCCTTTGAAAAGTTATATAGATTTGAGCAGAATATGATGTTGGTATGTTTCTGCCACTGTGCAATGATGAATGAGGAAACATGTATTGGAAACTTGAATACCCTTGCTTCCTGAAGATCAGGTCAGATGATTGCCAATAATATTCTCTCATGTTCCATTATTCACTAAAAAAAAAGAAAAAAAAACCCACAACAGCATGATGTAAGTTACTGCCTTTTACTACATATCTGTTGTTATTTAGAGATATACATTAAACCAATAACTGATGTTTGGTTTTGCATAGTAACTTCTGATAATAAATAAACAGTTTACAACACCAAGAATTAAAAGATACATGTATACTACTCCTATATAGCCATCACAAAAAAAGAAGAAAAATATAATCAGACCAATTATTTGCCTTTATATGTTACCTTGGGGAAAAGGTCAAGATAATCCCCTTGACAAAAGTGAGTAGACAGGAAAATGTCCTTATCTCCAGTTAGACTTTAGTTTCCGAATGTCCTTCTCCCATATTGAACAGTCCAGATAACCAATTTCTGCTCCAAGCTTTCATCTGTAGGAAAACACTGAATGCCTTGAGGATAAGGTTTCAAGATGTTCAAGTTACACATAAACAGCAAAAGAAAGGGGGAAAAAACAAGAGACATAAAAATACAGAGACAGTTTGACATAATAAAGAACTACATATGGCCCATTGTCTACTTTGTAAATTTGTGAGGCAATTGCACTATGGGGTTTTTTTGTGTCCTGATGCATTGTAAGGATTTTGAATAAAGAAGACTGTCATTTCCCATTGCACTTCTGTTCAAAAATAGTCTTCATGTAAGATGTTGTTTATCATAAGTTTATGAGACTTTCATATTAAACAATTCTGGCATCAGTGGCAGGTGCAAAGAGTCTGAATGTCTTGCACAAAGTCAGGCTTGGGCTTGACATACTGCAGGGTTTTGGAGTCACACAACAGAACAGTCCATTTTCTGCCACAATACTGTGCTGAAATAGTTTCTCTTGTTGGCTTTTCACTCAGAATTTTTATCAGCTCCTTTTGTCTGCGTATTTTTAAAAATGTGAAGAGTTATGACAGTTTCTCCTCAAACTGTCTAAAGTAGATTCAATTTGTGCACAGATTTTGTGATGCAGTCACAGTTTTATTTGCATTTGTGGTTGCATATTTGTGCAAATATGCAAATGTTTTTTTCTAACATTCAAAAAAGGTGGTCTCATTTGTTGAATAGTGGGAACAATAATGAAGTTAAATGGGCATTTGGAACTCTAAGGATATTGCTTGATTAATTACAAGTGGACATCCAAAAAACAGGCTCATAAAATCTTTATTTCTGTCACAGGTTATTGTAATAAGTTTAATATTAATAAAGGAGAACAAATTCCCTCACATTATGGAAAACTATAGTTTATAAAATTAAAACAAGATTATGGTCTTGCATATTTTTTATTGGGTGGGCACTTTGAAAACTTTACAAAGGACTTTGAAAAAATTAGTTTTCAAATCTGAAATACAACTATCTAGTGTTTGTCACTGTGACATGCATCTCTGAAAGTCAAAATATTCCATGGGCAATAACAAGTTAACTAAAAAAAATTGGAGAAACTTATATTGATTAAGAAAAAAAAGAAGAAGAAATCATGAAAACACAGTCAGTTACTCTGAAAAAGACTGAAATTTTTATGTGGAGTAGTGCAATTCAGATCTACAAAACTGGCTACATCTCCAGGAGGCTATATCCCACTGAAGCTATATCATAAAGCTGAGTATTTATTCAGTCAATGCATTATATACACTGTGTATCATCTAGTTATATCTTGCTTATACAAATCTGGAAATGAGAGGTCTTATAGAGAAAAAAAAAAAGTGAATATGAAATGTACCTGTTGTTTTATCTTCGAAGGTCTGTTAGCTGTACTAATTGATTCTGTGATTGAACTGTTGATTGGGTTTGGCTGAAACTAAGGCTGCTATAGTTATTGATTCAAGATGATGGAATGGAAATTGTTATAAAGACCGCATGATGGTGATGTGAATTGATAGCAAGCTTCCAGAGTATTTGCTCTTGGAAGCTGATTCAGCTCCATTTTCCAGTCATTATAATTCCCTATCAATGCATTTAAATGGAAACCAATATTCTAATTTGAATAATTAACCACAGATGTCAGTTTGCAGTTTACCCACATTCTTTTTTTAAAGCAGTAAAAATAGAAAGTTTTACTGTTTTAATTAGGTTGCTTTGGATGTTTTTCCTATGTCAGGAACCTGACAGCCTTCAGAGAGGACTGAAGACTTGCCTTTAATCTGTTCTGTTGATTGTCTTTTCGATGCTTAGTAACAAAGGGTCCTAGTAGCTGCTGGTTTGCTTCTCAGCTACCAGTCAAAATCAAAATGTTTGGTTTAATAAACAGGAGGAAGACTGGGTTTACATCTTAGAAATAGGAATAATAATTATATGATATATGGTATTGGAGACCGTGAGACCTTACTTTGAACACAGCATTGCCCTACTAGTACAAACCAAGGTCCCAAAAGAAAAGCATTTCTTCATGGTTCTGTTGTCAGAGACAACCTGCAACCTTGTATAAATAAGATCTAAGACAAGGAAAGAATGTTACAAACAGAAGCCACTGAAAAACACATTTTTAATTAAGGTGCAAGCTGTACAAAAAATTATAGAAGCAAAATTAAAAACACATTCTCTCTGCTTGAGTTTCAAATTGTGCCCTTAGTTACTTTAATATTAAAGCAAGGACAGAATGCAAAAAAAGTAATTTCTTTTGATGAATTACATGATTAGGTTCTGATTCAACTTGTATTTTACCCTCTAACATTTAACATAGCATGTCACCATAAGCATTAAAATTGCTATAAATCTTGCATCTAAAAGCATAAAATCTCATTGCTGTGTTATACAGTTGTGCAATTTCTGACTGCTCTGAAACTTCAGCTTAATATCTGTTTGTTAATTGCACTTACAACTGTGCAACTGCTGCCTATTCTGTTTGCCTGAACATAGTGCCTAATAGGCACCTCCATCCTTGATTTCCCTGACAGGCTTCCAGAAGTGGTGGTACACAGCTCTGATTTTGAAATGATACATTTCACTGACTTCACACTCAGCAGGCAGTTGTGCTTTAGGACTCAAATCACATTAAAAGCTTGGAATTTTTACCATAGACTTTGGGAGGCCTGAGGTCAACATTGCTTCATTTTTTTTCTCAAAGAAAACTTGTTTCTGATCAGGTTTGCCTGGACATCCTGCACACACAGCCACCTCATCTATCTTGAAGTCAGAAATTAAAGTAAGTTCACAGGACTCAAATCCCAAAGTCTTATTTTTATTTAGGATGAAAAAAAGAAAAGAAAAGAAAAAAGTAAATAAAATCAAATTTTGAATTCCAGTGTTGTCCAAAGCATGGGCCTCACAATTAGGGTTTGAAGAACGCCTTCACTATTTAACTTTAACTCTTCTCAGAAACACTTCCTGAATCTTGTTTATGATTTAAGTCACAATTGGGTCATTATTTCATGGTCTAAATGGGACTTAAGTTAGAGGAAGGCTACATGCACATCTCTTCTATGTTGAAATTTAAGAATATGCCTATCCACCTTGTAACATCTTTTCCTTACATTTTTTTTGTGTGGGGGTAGACACACCAATGCCTAATTTAAAAAGTGAGCCTGCATTGCACCATATAAATCTTTTTTGCAAGAATAGACATGTAGGCTCCTGGTACCATTTCCAAAAATAACCTATTAGTTATTTTTTTTGCAAGATCATATCACGTTAGTAGAGAATCTGAACATCTGATATGGAATCAATAAATGTGAGCGTTTCACAGAAACAAATTGCCCTCTGAGGAGGAATTGATCTCTAAAGGTCGTATTTTAAAAAATGCTTTATCTTGATGAATAAGAGATAGGGGTTATGTCTGAGTAATAAAAAGACAGACTGGAAAAGAGATACTGTGTGATGAAATGCATTTATACATGCCCCTTCCTGCTATCTTAATTATATCAGCATACAAAATCACATGTATTTCACTGTTTGTAGCTGAGATTTTCACATGTTCCCATGTCATTAAGATGGAATGTCCCAAATTTGTTGCATGTGCACTTTTCCATACTTGTGTTACTTAAGCATGCTTAAAAAATCTGCTATATTTCCCCAAAATTCTAGATGGACTAAATTTGTTTGAGGCACCCCAGCACCTGAGGTTAAATCCTGCTGATTCCAAGCTAGAATTTAGGTTTAACAGGAAGGGAGGAGACCATTCTGTAAGTCTGCTGATTTTTAATGCAGCTTTCCTTATGTCATCTGTCTACAACAAATTGAATGAAGCAGATAATGATGCTCAATCGAAAAGCTTGTAATTTAAGAATTATATGGCTGACACACATGAAAAAACTCTGCCATAATTTATCATCAACCTTTCTTGTATCTTTCAAGAATTTAATCTAATGTGGGAGCTCACAAAAATAGATTAGAAAAATCATCTGCAGTTTGAAATCTATCAAATGCCTTCTTTTATAGATAAGCGTCAGCTTTGGGGGCTATATGGGAGATAATTCCCATTTAAAAGAAAGCAAGCTTGCTGGGAAGCCTACAATGTACAGAAAAAACTTATTGCAGAGAAAGGCACTTGTGGACATTGATACTGCTGTACTGAAGGACAAGAATCCTTCCTAGCACAGGGAATCATTATGATTATGCAGGCTGATGTACAGTCTGCCACTAACTTATTCCTGCTGCTGAAATTTAAAACAAGAATAATGTGGTTTCACTTTGCTATGATAGAACATAGCGTCTGGACCAAACCCAAGTAGAGCATCTTGTCTGCTCTACTTCAAGCACTCACATAAGACCTGCATGTATGTTTTTCTCCAAAGTTGGGGGTTTTTTTCATCTATCTCTGTAACTTGGTGATTTTTTCCTGATAGCTTGCTTTTAAAACCATCACCATTGTGCCATCAACATCTGTGAGTGCAGGCAGTATCTGTGCTCCTATTAGGAGTGATACACTTCATTTGGTTGCTCGGGAATGTGTGTCTCCTCCCTCGATGACTCAAACTGAGTAGGGATTAGTGAAACAATTCAGGTAGGATTGGCAGCAGCACATGGGGAGACTTGCTATTGGGGGAGATCTAACCACAACCTTCCCAGGCAACAGGCAAGAATAACAAAAGCCCTTTTTTCATTTATAACTTCCTGGAAAAATCTATATTCTGGGACTCTGAGAAGCAGAGGCATTATTTATCATGCAAGAGTAGGAAATGCACAATTAAAGCATCTCAGAGGCAATAGGATGGATATCCTAGTGGTGGGTGGATAATTGATTGAGAACAGCCCTCTGAAGTGCTTGGGGGTTGTTGGTTGATGAGGAGCTCATAATGACCTGGCAATATGAGCTGGCAGCCCAGAAAACCAACCTTGTACTGGGCTGCATCAAAGGATGCATGGCTAGCAGGTCAAGGGAGTGATTCTACCCCTTTACCCTACTCTTGTGAGAACACACCCAGAGTATTGTGTCCAGCTCTGGGGCCCCCAACATGGACCTATTGGGATTGGTCCATAGGAGAGAGAAGTTGTGGATGCCCCATCCCTGGAAGTGCTCAGGGATAGGCTGGATGGGGATTTGATCAAGCTGGTCTAAGTGGAAGGTGTTGCTGTCTATGGCAGGGAAATCTCTAAGGTCCCTTCCAATTCTAACCATTCTATGATTCTATGAACTGTTGAGAAAGCTTTGGTGGTCACCGTTTCCTATTTGTTACCTGTTCATCATAGAATCATAGAATAGTTTGGGTTGGAAGGGACCTTAAAGATCATCGAGTTCCAACCCCCCTGCCATAGGCAGGGACACCTCTCACTAGACCAGGCTGCCCAGTGCCCTGTCCAGCCTAGTCTTGAACACCTCCAGAGAGGGGGCATCCACAACCTCCCTGGGCAACCTGTTCCAGTATTTCACCACCCTCACTGTAAAGAATTTCTTTCTTATGTCTAGTCTAAATCTATCCCCCTCTAATTTATATCCATTGTTTCTAGTCCTCCCATCCGATATTATGTTAAAAATTCCTTCCCCTGCCTTTCTGTAGGACCCCCTCAGGTACTGATAAGTTACTATGAGGTCCCCTCTGAGCCTTCTCTTCTCCAGGCTGAACAACCCCAACTCCTTCAGCCTGTCCTCATAGGGCAGTTGCTCCAACCCTTTGATCATCTTCGTGGCCCTTCTCTGGACCCTCTCCAATAGCTCAATGTCCTTCCTGTGTTGAGGGCTCCAGAACTGGACGCAATACTCCAGGTGGGGTCTCACCAGTGCCGAGTAGAGGGGTAAAATCACCTCTCTTGACCTGCTGGTCACACTCCTCTTGATGCAACCCAGGATTTGGTTGGCCTTCTTGGCTGCGAGTGCACACTGTTGGCTCATGTTGAGTTTGTCATCAACTGACACTCCCAAGTCTTTCTCTACGGAGCTGCACTCAAGCCACTCTCCACCCAGCCTGTATCTGTGCTTGGGATTGCTTCGACCCAGGCGCAGGACCTTGTACTTGGCCTTGTTGAACTTCATGAGGTTGGCTTGGGCCCACCTCTCAAGCCTGTCAAGGTCCCTCTGGATGGCATCCCTTCCTTCAGGTGTATCAACTGCACCACACAGCTTGGTGTCATCTGCAAATTTGCTGAGGGTGCACTCGATCCCACTGTCCATATCTCCTGCGAAGATGTTAAATAGCACTGGTCCCAGTACTGATCCTTGGGGAACACCACTCGTCACTGGTTTCCACTTGGACAATGAGCCAATCATGGAGGACTTAAAAAGCCCTGTCTAGAGTAAAGAGGTTCACTTCTTCGAGCCTGGTGGATTTAAACTGTCACATGCAGAGGTTCAGACCCAAAGCCTGTCCAAAGCAGACTCCTTTTTCATTTTCTTATTGCATACTTATACAATGCAAAACTGTCTTGTCTCAGGCATGTGTAATACATGTTTCATTCTTTTTTCCTCTCTCTTCACTGTATGTTTATATAAATAATACTAGACATATATATTTATAAATAAACTGCCACAAATCCATGTCTGATTTTAAAGTGCAAAACATGCTGTAGAGATATTAGATAACAAGCTGAAGAAAGTGGTTTTTTTAAATGGAAATAACAGAGTAATATATGTTTAAAAATTATTTGGAAGTTATTCAATGCTACAGTTAATTTAGGATTTAATTTTTTATATTGCTGTCGAATAGTTCCCACTAATCATTACAGGGAAGAATGTTTTGTGTTCACACAGGCACGGTGGGATGGTCTGACAGGGCGCATAACCTTCAACAAAACAGACGGCTTGCGGAAGGATTTTGATTTGGACATTATTAGCCTCAAGGAGGAAGGAACAGAAAAGGTAACTAGATCATTCATAAGACAATGAGAAAAAGCTAATTTGACAGGAGCACAGGAGAGTCCATTTTCTGCAGCTTGAATCTCTCATGCTTGATGCAAACCCCACTATTTGCAGGATTATTAAAGTCAAATTTAAAATAACACCACTGAGACTTTTTTATTATTTTACAATGTGTAGCTTCTATTTCAAGGTATGGGGTAGAATTTTGGGACTAGCAGTAATTATCTGAATGGATTAATTATTTTAAGTGCATATTACCTTCAGTACATGCTACTGTAACTTAGAGTGGCAGGAAAGAATGTGCTTGAGTAAAAATCACAAAAAATAGTCAAGATATTAAAAATTTTTCATTCATTTTTAGATTAAATTGGTTCTTTATCATTCACATCCTTGACTGTTTATCATAGATTGGGCTGAAATGGTGGGACTATAGGGAATTAAGTGAGTTGTAGTGTCTTTGAAAACACAAAGCTCTGCATGATACAATTTCAGAAACTGGTTTTGCACTCAAACAAAAGACAAATAAAATTCATATTCCTTCAGGACTCTCAGGGAAGCATGTCTCTGGGGAAAAAAAGTGTTAAACGATTTTGTTTTCCTTACTTTACTATTTATAAATTCTCCTGAAGATGCCAAGGTGCAGGCAGCATTCCTTGACTTCCAGAGACCATAGGAAAGAGAAAAAAACCCATGGATGCTTTTGGCCATATTTTACACCAGCTGGATGGTGCTGCTGCTGGCAACTGAGGCCCACACTGGAGACAAAGGGGGACTGAGGGGCTACAGGAGAGATGCAGGATGGCCTTAGCCACCAAAGTGCTCCCAAAGACCATTAGAGGACTGTCTCCACCACCTCTAGAAGGTGGTTGCTGTGATTGTTCAAAAATCCCTAACACAGGTAACACCACTGGCTCATGTCAACTGGAGACAGTGTTGTCCTGTGCCCTGTATACACTGGTTTGATTCTGAATGATAATTGTTAATGAGTTAATTGAGACTTTAAATGTAATTGCTCCCACACAGCTCTCCATGCTGATTCTCATTTCATTTTTAATGAAGCACTTTGTTTATTTTTCTCTGTACCAAGGCTGCTGGCGAGGTTTCTAATCATTTATATAAAGTGTGGAAGAAGGTTTGTACACAAAAAAACCTTTGGGCTGGGTCTTTAGATTCATCCTTTGGGTTTTGACAGTGACTCTCATATTGCAGTTTAGAGACAACAGTCTGTGCCTGAGTATGAATTTTCTTCTCAAATGCTTTATCTTAAGACGGTGTTCATTCCAAATAGTAAGAAGATCTTGCCAGTCTTAAGATTTTTCACTAAAATCTTCTTACTTAGTTTGATTTTTTTTAAATTACTCTTTTATTTATTGGTAGCTGTAACTGTCCCCTCTGAGTAGAGGATCCAGGGTCCAGAAAAAGCAGTCCTTTTCTCAAATATCAGGAGGGATCCTGATTCACCTAAGATTCAGCATGAGTGGTAAATTTACACCATTTCAAATGTGTATCAGCTTCAGTAGCAAGGACTGCTTGGACATGCAGGCTTAAGGGATTTTATTTGGTTCCCACAAAATGCCTACCATGCTGTCACACGCTAACATATGGAAGCTGGAACTAAGCTTGTTTATAAAAGTTCTAAATTATCCCTGGAATCTCAGCCCTCTTTTAACATGTCTGGTGGAAAAGGCACCAAAGAGGGAATCAGAGACCAGCTCCATGAGCTGCTCACCACTTGAGGTACATCCCACAGTAGCTATGCTATAAGAAGAAAACAACTATATTCACCTTGTTCAGGTGCTCAGGAGTCATAAGATAAAAATTTTTTATAACACCTAGAATTTTATTTTGCATATGTTTCACACCAATATTATTTCCCACCCGTCCTACATGCACAGTTAAAAAGCAACAGTTTTTGTGTTGTTTTGTGTGGGATTTTAATGCTACAGAGCAGACCAAACTCTAGCGCTCCTTTTGTGTTCTTATAAAGCACATGCTTAATAAGCATGTTTTAATCTTAACTGAATCAGTCTAAGGCACTAAGGCTTCCCATTTCTCTAATTACTGATGAATGGATCATCACACCTGACATGCAGAACACTATTGAACCAATCTTGCTATTAACTCTAGGCATTTTGTGCTACACTGAATTGATTTAAACCAAATTACAATTGGTTCAAAGCACTGACTTGCACAAAAAGGGCTTATGACACCTCTCAAGCTTGTCACTAAACTGCAATAAATTCCCTGGATTCATAGTGATGTACTATCTTGGCCTCATTCTTCCAGTGCCCCTTCAACCTTCTCCATCGCTCTAATCAAGGTTGAGCTGCAGTGTCATTATTTTTTCCAGATGTAGAGTGGTCTCCCGCTGTATTTTATAGCATTGTGACTGTGTCACTCCATGTTCTTCATGGTTGTTCTCCTCTTCCCTGCTGCCAGCTGATAAAAACATATCAAGTCAATAACAAAGAGCAGAAGAGCTTTTTGATTAACTCAGCCACCTTGGTGCAAATTCAAGGACACTTATTATTTACTGTATTCCTGGCACAGGCTAGCGTAATATCCAGCATTTTATTTTGTGTGTACTTTCCAGATCAGTTTCCCAATCTCATCTAGTTTTGGAAACAAGGGAATGACTGTTAAATGCTTGAAAAAAAAAAAATTAAATGGCATGACTAACCCCACTTAGTATACTTTGGGAAAAAAAAGAATCTGTGAAGGCAATGGCACATAAACATAAAGTTTATTTCAAATTGGATAGTTATTACTCCAAATCCACACTCAGCAGGCACAAACTGATTTGCTGGGTTTGGTACAAAGGTAACACCGTCTCTGCCCCACTTAACAACCAAAGAAAAAGAGTCCAGCTTGGGTCTGAAATGACTGAGTACCTGATGCAGATAGAGACCTTCAGTACACAGGAGAAGTCAGCTTTACTTTAGATTTACTTTGCAGCTTTGCTAGCAATACCAGCAGGGAAGACCTGAAAGTCTTCAGGATCCCTCCTGGGCAGAGATGAAACATAGTCATAGTCATCTAGGTTGGAAGGGATCTTTCAGATCATCTAGTCCAACCATCAGCCCAACTCTGACAAGCCTCATACCTGGACGGGGACTCGAACCCCTGACCCTCAGATTAGGAGTGTGATGCTCTCCCAACTGAGCTATAAACATGCTGGCGGAGAAGCTGGTGATGAAAACAACTCTGTGGATGGCCAACGTCAGACCCCAAGCCATTCATCTGGTGCTCTCCAAAAATGTCTAGTATAAACCAAACTGCTGATGCTCTCCAAAAATGTCTAGTATAAACCAAACTGCTGAAACCAGACCCTTGCCTAGAGTTTTCTCTTATCAGCTTACACCCTGTGTAAGTCCAAATGCAAAAAAACCCTGAAAATGTTTTCAGGTTGTGTTTATGTTAAGTAAATATTTATCTGAATAAATCAACATGGTTATAATTTCTGCCCTCCCAAGGTGTAGATCAAATTCCACGGAAATCATTAAGATCTTTCCTTTGAGGCTTTGAGCTGGCATTAAACACAGAAACTCTTCACTATCTCTTGGGCTACAAAGGAATCTGTCCTTGGCCACTTGTGTTTCCTGAGCAAATACTGATCAGTGGGTGAAATGCTAGTCAAGAAATGACAGAATAATCTTTGCTAAACCTGCTGAAGGCACAGTGGAAGCAAAAGGCCAGTGCATCCATCAATCTGCTTCAACGTATTTATTCAAACTTTTAATCTGTTGTATTGGAAGGGCAAGGTCTTGCCATATGTTTCAACTCTACCATTTACAAAAGTTAAAAAAAAAAATCCAAAACACAAAAATAGATATTTGATATTTTTTAACAGGAAACAAAGTCAACTTGTTCCACTTCTGTAGCAAATTGGCTAATACACAACTTTATTGACATGCCTTACACTCTCAAAGCTTATTCATTTCCACCTGCTTTTGAAAGGGCAGTATGTTCACTGTGTTTTCTGAATCAGACTTTTTGTGTTGCTGCCTTATTCAGATCTACAGCTGTTACCCTTCTCTAGCATTTCATACTGCTGGTGTCTCTTTCTGTGGTGATTAGTAGCAGTGTGCTCTTCCCAGTCGGGAAGCTCTCAGGGAAATGTTCTGACTTGCTGAGGCTGAGCAGACAGTCACTTGCTCTCTTCTGCACAGATTGGAGTCTGGAATTCATACAGTGGCCTTAACATGACAGACAGCAACAAGGACCGATCGACCAACATCACAGATTCTTTGGCTAACCGGACACTTATTGTCACCACCATTTTGGTAAGTCCCACTGGGCAGAGGTGGCACCTCCAGTAATGCTATGTGATGCGCGCATTGCTGATGATGGGTTGTGGCCATCCTTGCCACCTCTTCTCTGTACCCCACAGCTGTTTTCCTCCACACTAAGCAGTGGTTTTTAAAGGACTCAGTTCACATGTAAATTTTTTGATTTAGATCAGAATCAACACAGACATTCATCCATCCACAATATAGATTCGAAAAAGCCCCATTACCACCTCCAAAATTGCTTAGCTTATTTAAATTTTTCAGAGGTGATCCTGGCATACTTTTTTTCCCAGAAGAGTCAATCCATGAAAACACTCAGTCTGTTCTTTTCATGGTTGCTTTTTACTGAAAGTAGGGTGAAGAGAACTGAACGAAAGTAGCAAATGCTGGATAGACAGATTGAGGTATGACCTATCTGGTAAATGGAACAGATACCAACTGGGTATTTATAAATCTTTTGGGCTCATGCTTTCTGCTTGGCCAGTAATGTCACTTTTTTCAATTAATCTACCTGAGTCCTCAGGAGGAAAATTGCTTGAATAGTCCCTTTACACTCCTATTGCCAGACGTCTTTTCCCACATGAAATTGCAGAAACCTATTTGCCCTGACATTCTCCCCAAATTTGTTGAAAAGTAAAAGCAGTGAGGTACTTTGAAATCAACTTGTGATTATCTCCTCTTTTTTTTCTCATAGAAATACCTTGTCAATTCCCAGCTATTTTATGCATTTGAAGATTTTTTCAATAATTTTTTTTTCTTACATAGTATAGAGTTTTGGGTTCGCATTTTTCTGTTACTTAGCTTTCTTTCTCCTTCAGCACCCCTTCCTGTCCCTTAGGGTGGGACAATGCAGAAAACAGTCTTTGGATCTGATTTTGGAGCTGCTAACTACTTTAATTAAAGCTCGTGGGAGCTTTGCATGGTCTGTTCCACTGAAAACTGGGGCCTTTTTTTTCCTCATTAATTATTAACAAGTCAGCTTTCTAACACACCTAAAACAGGTTTTAGTGGGTGGACACGGTAAATTCTGGTTTCCGTATAATTTACAAAATATTCACATAATTTAGAGAAACCTATATAATCTGAAACAAGCTTCATACCTATTGCTAAATGCCTCCTGTCTTTTTCTATAGGAAGATCCATATGTTATGTACAAGAAGTCTGACAAGCCCCTGTATGGAAATGACAGATTTGAGGGTTATTGCCTGGACTTACTAAAGGAGCTGTCAAATATTTTAGGATTCATCTATGAGGTCAAACTTGTTTCTGATGGCAAATATGGAGCCCAGAATGACAAAGGAGAGTGGAATGGGATGGTCAAAGAACTTATAGATCATGTAAGACTGAATCTTTCTCTCTTTATTCTCTTTTACCTGTGGTATCATATATGAAGCTAACCCAAATGAAACATTTGCACTAGAACTTTTTTTAGAGTCTCTGATCTCTCTTTATTGGCACTTGTCAGAGTAGGAAGTCACTTCAGTTCATGTGAACCTGTTGGGGACCTCCATATGCAGTGGGACAATGGGTACTGAGCTAGCACAGGTTCATCCCACCCCTAGGCTACAAGCTTCAAGGCCAACGGANATGTAAGACTGAATCTTTCTCTCTTTATTCTCTTTTTACCTGTGGTATCATATATGAAGCTAACCCAAATGAAACATTTGCACTAGCACTTCTTTTTTTAGAGTCTCTGATCTCTCTTTATTGGCACTTGTCAGAGTAGGAAGTCACTTCAGTTCATGTGAACCTGTTGGGGACCTCCATATGCAGTGGGACAATGGGTACTGAGCTAGCACAGGTTCATCCAACCTCTAGGCTACAAGCTTCAAGGCCAACGGATGAGCTTCCAGCTCTCCTCTGATATGTTCATGTAGAACCTGCCCAGACTAGTGCTGTCAATCCTCATTGGTAGCCTGCCTCATTGCACAAGACTGAGTTCCATGTTCCTAGTCACATCTCTCCTGCTCACATGAAAGTAATGAGTATGCCTCTGCTTGAAAAAGGAGTAGATTAATATACATGGTAATATACATGGTAATAGCCTAGCAATGTTAATTTTATTGCACTCTTCATATTTTTAGTCAAACTTGGTTCTATTTTTAACATTTGGAGGGAAAAATTTGGAGAGAATAGTAGTGTGTTTGCTGAACATGAAAAAGAATGAGCATTTTCCCATTTGTGTTTTCAGAAAGCTGATCTGGCTGTTGCTCCTCTCACCATTACCTATGTCAGAGAGAAAGTAATTGATTTTTCCAAGCCCTTCATGACCCTGGGAATCAGTATCTTGTACCGGAAGCCAAATGGGACAAACCCTGGTGTTTTCTCCTTTTTAAATCCTCTTTCTCCTGATATTTGGATGTATGTTCTCCTAGCCTGCCTTGGAGTCAGTTGTGTCCTCTTTGTCATTGCAAGGTAAGTCAGACAAGTAGTTCTAGGTGCATCCACATTAACTACTTGTCCTCCCAAAGGTGTTGCATGCACTGTGAAAAGTAAATACAGGATAGATATACCGTCCTAAGGGCTTTATCCAGTTCTGAAAAATTACATTCTAGAAGGTCTTCTGATATTGTCACATCAACACTGCTATCTCTATTATATATTGCAATGTGATGAGATTCTACTTTTCTTAAAGGCTGAATGGACAGAAATATCCAATGAATTGCATCAGCTGTTCTTTGCTAGTACACAACATCTCTGCCAACTACATGTCAAAAAGCAGTTTATATTACTTGCTTGTAAGCACTTCTCTTTTACACCAACAGTGCATCCAGTTAAAAGGTAAGAAAGAGGATGTGAGAATGTTTTTTTTCTGAAGGATGTTAATTAGCTCAGCTAACTTCCTCTTGACTTAATTTCCACTGAGCAACGTGACTGGGAACCTAAGAGGACAATCTGCAAGGTGAAGTATATTCCAGTCTCTTTCCTCATGCTGTTCTGAGATGCACCCTGCCTGTCAGTGGCAAGGTCCCAGTGATGTCCCTGTTCAAAACTAGCAGAAAATAAACACGCACATACCACTTTCCCAAAGGAAGCCAAAGCTCTTAAAGTTCTCACAGGCAGGTGTGCCACAAAGTTTTTTTTGGCCAATGGACTACATTCACATCTCCAGAGGGGCAGCAGAGCCGTAACCTTACCACTGAACTTTACCATAAAAACTCCTAGCAGCTGATACGGTTTCACAAACTGGATACAAGCTACTTATTGTGGTTTCAGAGACCATGGACAACAGTGTAGGAGTCAGGTGCTCTAGGGCTCTGAACAAGAGCAAATCAAGCTCAAAAGTGAACTTAGAAACTTGTTAGAGGAACATTTGGGGGAGTCATTTGGGGCACAGTTTTTTTAGATACTCCTCAATTAAACTGGACTCTGAAATGGAGTACTTCCTGTCCTTTTCTTCAGATAGTGGCCTAGGAATTTAATTTCCAACTCTTTTTATTTGATCCCATCCCATTCTTCATTTTTTTCCTTTTTGTAAGTTAAAAGGCAAGTGTTTTACTACTGCTTCCCAGACATTCTGTTTACTTAGGATTCCTAATCAAGCTTTTCCCCATTTCTGTTACATATTGATTTGCAGAATATGCATACCTCAACAATCTATTCCAGATAAATAAAGAAAAATAACCTCAGAAAACATTTATACTATGAAATGTAAAAACTGAAAGTCCATGCATTCACATCACAGCAAAAGTAACAGAAATGCTGTGGTTTTTATTGCAAATGATAGCATCCAAGCTTAAGAAGTAAGCAATAATGTGTATATTCCAGTGTATTAATACATATACCTCTTTCAAAAGTAATAAAGTTATGGAATCATTAATTCTGATAACATAGCAAGTTGTGCCTGACTTCCACTTCTGTGTGAGCCAGCTCAAACAAAACTCTTGCTGCTTTTCCTCCAACTTACTGTTTTCTTTTAATCAAGATGCACAGCCCTGAAAAACCTTTATTTATTTACAAGAGAGAGTCTGCTGAGAGTGACTGGACTCAAACATACTCTTTGCCATGGTCCACTGAACAACCACATGGACAGCCTATGAGAATATTTTACTTGTTTGTATGTTTCCTTACTGGTACCAAAGTACAGAGATTTCTGGGATTTGCTTTTTCCTTTAAGTTGCTGAGACTGTGAAGAAGGAGGAGGAAGTAAGAGGAGGAGAGGTCATAGGTTAACTTACTAGCCCTAGGTAAAAGAAAGAGTTCATCCATTCCTGGCAGCTATGGGACAATTAGTCATTACTTCCCACAAGCTCTTGCAGTGGCTTATTGTGCCATAAATAAGAACTCTTACTGTACTCAAATCATGATCTCACTCATGACTAATATTAAATCTGCTCGACTGTGACAGATTGACTTTTCTGCAGTTGTGTGCCAAGACTAAGACATCCCACACTCCTCTACACCTCAGAACAGGCAGAAGGGAAGACAAAGCCTGAGTTACCTTTGGCACTTTTATTTTTTAAAATAACACAATTGAGTTTGCAAGAATAAATAAGTGTCAGGGTTCATCTATGTGCTCACAGAGCTGCGTACATGCAGATGTGTGTCAAGGGACAAACCAGAGGGAATTGCACTGGGAAACGCACAAATCATAAGCTGTTAAACCTGTTTGCTTTTCTCTTTTGACTGTTAAATATTGCTCCAAATCACAGCATAACCTTTGGGTAAATCCGTAGTTTTGCTGCACATAACTGTGTCATGTTTTTTTTATTAAATATTTCTAAAAAGCAGTAGTTCCAGGAGCAGCATAACTAACGAAGGCTGATTTCCCTACAGATTTGTGTCTCACGGTAAATTGTGATTGCCACATGAAGTTTGTTTGTCTGTTTTTTGGTTTCCCTGCAGCTGAAGGACTTGTAGGCAATCCTTCCCATGCAGATTCACTAATACATAACAAGCTGTGAACTCATCCTGCAGCTTCTCTCCTAGTGGGGCTACTATTGCAATGTTTCACACTTCAAGGAGTATAAAACCCTCTAAGGCCTGTACCTATTTGTCAAATGTGGCTAAAATTATCTAAAAGGCTTACATGTCATAGCAAGTACAGACCCACACACAATCATGATACACTGTATGCACCCCAACTTAAAACAACTTTTATATGTAAAGTTTGCTTGTTATTCTTACAAGCTGCTTATTTTAGGAAAATAAGAAAAGTACTCAGTAGTTTGGTAAAATAGTCAACATAATTTTATGAATGCTTAATTTTTTTATAACTGTATTTTTTAACCAATGCCTAAAACTGATGCTTATTTAGATAGTGATTTTATAGACTGTAGTACAGAAAATTATGTTCATATGTTGTCCATCTTAGACTTCATAAATTTTAATTTACTACAAGAAGTTAAGACATTCTTAGGGTCCATGGCTAGACCAGTTCATGTCTCTGAATATGTTAAGTTTTCTAAAAGGTTTGTCAAGTGTTTCAGCAAATACTAGGTATTGGTTTTAAGAACCTCGGGAAACACCCCCTTTTTAACAGTGCCATAGTAAATTGAATGGTTAACAGTATTTTGACATCACCTCATGGAAGACAAACACTTGGGAATAATTTTCGTAGACTGGGATAATCTTCCTATTATTTCTTCAGGCTTTTTGGCAGCTGAATAATTTCTCATTTTTCTTTGAGCCTTATTTAGGCCTGTCACTGTCATGTTAATTCTAACCCTGAGGTTTTTATCAACGTGAAAAGTTACAGACTGACAAAACTCTTTTCCTAAGTACATTGGCTGTGAATGAATAAAGTGTTTTCTGCCAAAATTTCCCTTTACTGTTAATGCTATATCAGCTGTACTGTTGATGGCAGAGCTGGGTAGCTGAGGTAACCACCAGTGCTGAATAATATCACACAAAGCCTATATAAGAAGATGCTTAGGTGACCTTGAGCATTTCATCTTTAGCAGACACCTCAGCATAGATACTGCTGAAGGTCTGGAATCCAGAGGGAGATAAAACCAGGAGGAAATGAACAGACAAAGAGAAGGTCTGAGCAGTGAAACAGAACAGAATTGTAAGCCAGGCTCTTCTCAGAGTTTAGGCACAACAGAAGAAAATCAGTTTTGTTTCATGGTGAAATATATGTCCTAGCACTACATTAAAATATATACCCAGAGCTATAAAAAACTGCCCAGTCTGGCAGAAAGAGATATGCTGCCAGAATTTCGTTGTCACTTTCCAGCAGCTGCCATTTTGCCCTTCAGTAATGGAGATATCTTTGTCCAACCTGCTGAATGTTGTTGTTGCCGGAAATGATACAACATCTCAGCCTTTGGCTTCACAGTCAGGTCAGGCAGAGTTATTTGTCCCCCTTCTTATGCTCCCATGCTATTCTGCAACCCTGTGAGTGAATGTTCAGTATGGAACCTTTTCACTTCCATGGAAGTTGGCAGCTCAGGCAACCCACTTATCTTAGTTCTGCATCTTTTGTTAAGGATGTGTTTCCCCACATATGCATGAACCGATCTGGCAATGATTTCTGCTACTACACAGCAGTTATTTCTATTATTTAGCATGTATTTTAAGCACATAGCTTGATAACTGCTTTTTTTTTTCTTCACTGGTGTTACAGAATTGTGGTATCTTGAATCTGAAAATTGCATCTTTTTGTTACAGTTTCTAACACTGTGATGCTAGTAATGGTAATATG
Source organism: Turnix velox (assembly GCA_013400935.1). Lineage (NCBI taxonomy): Eukaryota > Metazoa > Chordata > Aves > Charadriiformes > Turnicidae > Turnix > Turnix velox. The sequence continues at coordinate 121,429 of VZTY01005440.1, forward strand.
GTGCAGCTAATAGTGCCCTAGGCTACATACCATTTCAGTTAGTGGGTTCATTACTATCAGAGTTCATTACTTCAGCTAAGGAAGGCCCTCTGCTTACAACTACCCATAAATTCAATACTTAATTATATCGTTGAAACAGTAATTAAAATGTTTTGGCATGACATTGTCAATTAAAACTATATTCATAAGCTTCCTGAGAAAGCATGCAGCAAGTCAGGCAGCAGGAGGAGGCAACAGCGGGCAAAAGTACCTTGGGGAGAAGCTCTCCTTGATGCAGCTTTGACTAGTGCCCAGTGGAGCAGGAGGGGTATAGCCTGTAGTTGCAGGGTGGTCTGAAGGTAACAGAGCCAAGTTCTTCCATTAAAGGCAATCCTCTGCACAATTGTTTCCCCACAAGGCTAAGAATGTGGTCCTGCAGCTTTCAGGCCCTGCAGTTGCTTCCAAAAGCCTATTTTTTCTGCACAGCCTCGCACTGGGAGAACGTGTTCAGCACCCAACATCTCGACTGCAGACAGCTAATGATGGTTGCCTTTAGAGATGGCTGCTACTTCTTCATTATTTTTCTAAAGGCCTTACCAAGGAGCATCTACATGGCTTCCAGTTGTCCCCCTGCCCTGACCCCTGCAAATGTCTGTCTATCAGTGGTGTGTACAGGAAAGCCATTGGGCACTGCAGCAGCCTCTAGCCTCAGCATGGTAGGAATGTGGTGGAGGCTTGGGCTCGGTCTGGGGCTGGGCAAATGGCTCTTGGAGTTGAAGTACTGCTCCCACAGCTTGCAGGAGGTAGCTGCAAGAAGTCCTGTGGACAGCCTTTCAGCTGAGGTTTTCTTGGTTTTTTTTTCTCATTTCCTTCATTAACCCCCTCGCTTTGTGCGTTGTTCAGCAGGTTTGCTGCCGCTGTGTGTACTCTCTTTGATGTTTACGGATTGTTTCTGTTAACTGCCACAGGTTTACACCATATGAATGGTATAACCCCCACCCGTGCAACCCAGACTCAGATGTGGTGGAAAACAATTTTACTTTACTAAATAGTTTCTGGTTTGGAGTTGGAGCTCTCATGCAGCAAGGTACACCGGTTACACTTCGTTATCGCACACGTCCCACAGTCTGCTCAAGGGCTTCTGTGCTGGTAAACTCCACCCTCCATAAATACAACATATACTGTAAAACCTGAACTCAAAAACCAAGCAGGAGAAGAAAGGAAGACAATGAGGTGCCACTGCAACTGGGAGTAGGCAGAGGAGATCCTGCAAAACCTGGAGCAGGGATGTAGCAGGAGGCAGGAGGGGAAGCACCTGAGAGAAAGAGAAGCAGACAGGGCCACACTGGAAATGTGAAATCATCACAGGAGGGATATAAAGTGCTTCATGCTGAAGTTTATTGGCAACAAGGGAATGTTGGGCTTCATCACAATGAAAGCAGTGACAGCCTTAGCTACCCTAGAAAAATTAACTACCAGACAAAAAAAACATGCTCCTTCTTCAGAAAGGTTAAGTTTGTTGGCATTTGTCAAACACTTTGTTTAAAACCAAAACCAAACCTTTCTTTTTATGGCTTTTCTGCAGGTATGAGTCCCATCCTTCTGTAAATGCATCCAATCCTAGAAGCATTAACTTAACTCAGTCACAAGTCCCTGTCGCTGGTGATTTTGGAAACAGCTGAGATTTTACTCAGTTGACAAAGAAGGGCAGTGAAGCTTACTCCATATGGGAAGTCAAACAGAGATGTGTACTAAACACAGTTGTTTATGGTGTGTATGTTCTAAGGTTTCCAGTTAAATCACTGTTCACCAGAGCTGGGGTCCACTGAAAAGAATGAAAATATTCTCTGGCAAACAATTCAAGTTGAATCAAAGCTGAACAAAAAAAAGACCCTTACCCCACGACACCAATCAAAAAGGTAATTCAGAGGAAAGCCCAGCAGTACCTTGATATTAAATTCCTAAACATTTAAGTAAGGAATATAAAACCATCTCTACGTTCATCCAGGTACAGTTTATTCTTCCCTCTTTAACATAAATTAGTAGCAGTAAAAAAAAAGAAATTGGAAGATTTTTTTTTCCTAGAGATGTTTGAGAATAAATTTCACCTTATACCTAAGATGCACTGGCTTTTATTGGTGCACCTGTGTTTTGACAGGATATGAAGCTTCCTCACTGAAATTGCTTTAAAGGAGGTTGGATGAAGGAAAAGCTGTTTTGTTTCACTTTTTTGGTTTGTTTTCCTTACAATTTATCAGTAAAACACAGGCTAAGGTTTTACAGTATCAGGCAGGTGTGTGTATATAACTGTGATTGCCCTGTGTGTGAAAGTGCCCCAGGATCCTGTGTTCCCTTGTACTGCCTTTTTTGGAGTTTACCATCATCCACAGCAAACTGTGGGATGCAGTGTCTGCTCGTTACCACTACCTTGGGTACATGACAGTCAGCCCCAACCAGACTCTGCTTGTCTTTCAAGAATATTAAAAACAAAACAAAAGAAAGAAAGAAAGAGAGTAAGAGAGAGAGAGAGAGAGAGAGAAATAATGAAAGAAAGAAAGAAAGAAAAACATTTGAAAGGCAACACAAATGTTTCCATGTACAAACTTGTGCGTGTGATTGTAAGTACATCATCATTAATGTGAAGAGTTTGAACATGATGTGAATGGTTGTGGAACTCTGCATCTACCGTCACACTCTTTCTTGTTGGCAGCAGCTGCTTGTTATGCTTGATTGGAAGCCACTTGTTATTAAATTTTAAAATGTGATGATCAGACTTTCTCTTTTCTACAGAGCGTGAGCAAAGTCTGGATCAGGATTGGCTGTCATGTCTGCCATAAAAAGGCACTAGAGAGACTTCAGCAAGTATTGTCTCTGACCCTGAGTCTTGCTAGCAACATTTTTATTTAGATGTTACTTCCCCTGTTTTTTCCCCTGAAAGTCTCGGATATGTTATCCATACTCTGCAAGCATCCAAACAGGGCACATTTCATACAATTCATTCAGGAAAAACTATCACTGTCAGAAAGGCAAGCTGTCCATCACAGCCCCAGTTCAGCCAAGTGGTAGGTCAGACTAGGAATTTATCCCATTAAGGAGAGGGCTTAGGGCAAAGTCCATGAGCATGGGGCACGTATCAGCACTTTTTACTGGAGTCTTGAAAAGGCCCTCGAAAAGGTGAACTTCAGAATAATCACAAGAGTGATCAAAGGAGATGCTGGGCTGACTTGGTTCAGCAGGGAGCAGTGTGCTCAGCAACTCACAAAAGCACAACTATAGCTCACTGCATAATTAATGGACTCTGGCATCTTGAGCTTAATTGAACTGAATGTATTCTGCTGCTTTTTCACAAACAACTTTTTGCTAGAGGAAATCGCAGGAGGTTTGTCATCTCACCCCACAAATTGAGCACACAGGGGCTTCTCCACCCACTCTCTTGCGCCCTTGTAGGGCTACACTGGTAGACTTCATGGTTGCTTATTAAGATACCTGCTATTATGCATTAATGGGATGTGTATGTCAGACTTAGGTATTACATCAGGGGCCAAATGTATAGTTATCTAAACTTAAAAAAAATATATATAATACCTTCAAGGCTTCAGTGTGACCAGAATCAGCCCTCCTAGAATACAGCTTTTGCAGATCAACTCCAGCTTAGAAATAAATTCTCACTTTTTCAGAGAATAATAATGCAAAAAAGGAAAATATTTCACTGTATTGAAAGTAAAAGTAAAACCTGAAAAGCAAAAAAGTACAACAGATCACAAACATAAACTCAGATAGAGCTGCAGCTCATGGAATGGTTAGATTTGGACTGGGAAATTTCAAGTGAGAGTTTCTGCTTTGAGTCTGCTGGCTTAATTTGAAATCCATGCAGCACCAGGGCTGCACGGGGTTGTGCAGGCAGAGCATCTGCTCTCGCAGTTTGGCAGTTCCATCATCCTACTCAAACTCTTGGGCTATGCTTAGCTTTGACCTTTAAGAGAGATGTCTATATGTTTACAAAGCTAAGTTCAATCTGTTTGCTGGTTGTTTGGAAAGTTTTCACCCTTTTGGTCTTTCCCCCTGGAAGTCGCATTCAGAGGTTTTGCAGTCTGAAAATATTCTCTGTTAACAAGCCTAATTTTTTTACAGAAATCAATAGCTGGGGAGAGATAACACATCAACACATTTTTCCAGTAATAGAAATCTGATTGTCTCATGAGAAGCTCTGTGTGCTGAGATGTCCAATCACAGGCACTTAAGTACTTTCTTAAGTTCATCCTTCCTCAACAACGAGATAATTATGCAAAGACTTAATTTTGAAATCAAAGGTATCCTAGTGCCTGTCTAAGTGCTCTGCTGAGCCAGCTCCTTTAGTTCCACATAAATTGCTAAGTTCAGTGGGGACACCTCCATAATAAAAGAGCACAAAGCTTTCATCAGAATGCTTAGAAGTATGGTTACCTATGAGGCTTAAATACAGTTTGACTGAGAAGATTGGAAGCCATTTCAGTGCACTTAACACCCATCTGTGCCGTTCTCTAGGGTTTTATGACAGATCTCTTTGATATTTGATGGTCTGACCAATGCGCTGAAACCTTTTCTGCTAGAATGAGCTTTAAACACTGGCCAAAATTTTGCATTGCCCTTATAGATCATTGCATTTTGCCATTGTAGATCCAAAGGATATGCCCATTCACCCTCTGACTTTTCAAGGCATTTCTGGGTTGTGAGCTCAGGTTCACACCACTCACTGGAACAGTTATTGATCCCCCTGTCTCTGATAAGGTGTGTTGTCAGGAAGCACAGGGCAGGTTTGTTTTGTAAGGGGCTTCTGCCAAGCAGCTTGTAAGCAGAACAACATTCTGCTAAAGGTCTCTAATTAAAAAATTGATTACAGTATACTGGCAAAAAAGGAAACAGGCAAAAGTACTAGTGGTACAGCTTGCTGGAGGTATAAGAAGTTAGTATCACCATGAATATTAGCTCAGAGGTATAATGGGGCTTTGACCCAAGGATAATTCCATTTGTCATGTATCATAGCATACATCTCTGTCACAATGTGTTACCATTATAAATGTTAGCTGTGCATCTGTGCAATTTGTTTAAACCATTTTATCATGCTACATTCTGTGCCTGAAAGCAGTCTGTGGTATCAGGAAAGGCCTCTTTCAGCATCATTTTAATATGATTGTTTTGATGATATTGTAACAGGATCAGAGCTGATGCCCAAAGCTCTTTCTACCAGAATAGTTGGAGGAATATGGTGGTTTTTCACCTTAATCATAATCTCATCCTATACTGCCAACCTGGCTGCCTTCCTGACTGTGGAGAGGATGGAATCCCCCATCGATTCAGCAGATGATTTGGCAAAGCAAACCAAGATAGAGTACGGGGCTGTTAGAGATGGATCCACAATGACCTTCTTCAAGGTAAGGTGGTATCAGCCAGCATATTACAGCAGGACTTACTCAGACTTCCAGCAATATATGGTGAGGCAGAATCGCAACACTTGGAAGGATTAGTGTAATAGGCAAATACATCATTTGGCCAAATCCAAAGAGGATTTTTCATCAGTATTAGTCTAAAACAGGGGAGATTTTCCCCTAAGACATATGGAGAAATAATCTAATGCTATACTGCTGTGAGGGGCAAACTTGTGCCTTTTGTGGGAGACACTAAATGGGACCAGGGCAATGACATGGTAATAATGTGCTCCAGGTTATTTCTCAAGGCAGGATCTCAGCTTCTCGCAGCTACTTGGCTAAGATTACTCCTGAAGGTCACATTTCCACCAGAAAAATACTGCACTCAGTCAAAATGTGAAGTAGTTTGTCCCTTTTTCAAAAAGATTCATGGTCAGTAATACATAGACTACTAATATATGGCTCATGAACAGATCTGTAAGTGTAGGATCATTTTCTGTGGCTAATCGCTTTGTAGATAACTGGATTCTTTCTCTTTTTTTTCACTATTAGTATTAATTACATTTAAAATGGATTAATCTCACAAAATGCCAGCATAAAAGCCAAAAAGCTAAAAATGTAGTATACACGCAGAAAAATCCTGTGACAATTAGAATTAATTAGCAGATTTTTTTGTCAGTCTCAGGAGGGGAGTTAGGCACTGAATGAGCCAGTATCACACTTTTCACTCTAGTGTTTAGGAATGGCGTTTATAGGTAGTCAAGTGTGGCTCTGAAGAGGATGAGGCACTATGGGGAAGTAGTGCAAGGAGCAATATAGTACAGGAGTGAGCAGCTTCAGTCCCAGTCCTGCAGCCCAAGCCCCTGATGCTTCAGACTGAGCTTTACCCACAAATCTTTCTGCTTCCACACAAGGTAAAGTGCATACACACACAGGCAAAAAAAAATATTGTGGCAAAAGTATTTGGGTCATCTCTCAAAATGAATAATGCTCGTCAAGGATGTTCCAGTAATGTAGTAGATCAAATGGTAATCTACCCCTGATGGAGATATCAAAGGTAAGCTGCCCTTGTAATGGATCTGTGGCTGAGTAGAAATGCTTCCGTGGTGAAAGGAATGCACAAGTTACAGCATTTTTCAGAGCCTCATTATAGTCAGTTCTTGAAATTATGAGCTGGCATTTCTATTAAAACATGCTGGGAAACCCAGCTGGATATAATCCTGGAAATTGCATAAGGCAAGTCCTGGACTCCCATTGCGAATATAAGCCAGTAGGAAGTAGCCTGTGCTGCCTTCTGCAGGACTCTGGGAAGCTCCTTTGGTCTCCTTACCTCACAGTCACTGCCATTGCTATTCTAAAGTCATATTCAGTGTGAGAGGGAAATCTTTCAAAAATGTTGCTTCCATGATTTTTCAGAGGAAGTAACTTCTTCAGCACTTGGGCTGTTTCCAGCTTTATACTGATATTTTTGCACTATGAATCACTGAGGTTAAAATCTGTAGCCTTAAAATAATATAAGCTTTCAAAAAATAGTTTCAAAGGGATTAAATATTTCTTTGCTATACATGCTTGCTTTCTTGTGCCTGAAATGCATGCGTACTCAGAGATGAGTGAAAAGAGACTAGTTTTAGTAATGAATGGAGATGGATTTTGTGTCAGAGTAAAGGTGACATAGTGAAAGATAGATGAAAAATACAATTTATCATGCTTGTAAACCAGTGAGGTACACACAGGGTTATATAAAAGGTATTATGTTTTTGTTACATAAACCCTTCAAGACCCTCCCAAGAATGGCATTTCTTTACACTTACCAAACTCAAAAATAGATCTAAATCACAGAGTAGGTCTATGTACAGTAAAGACAGCAGGTAATTATGTAAGCAAAAGCAAGATTGTGTGCTCCCTGAAGGCATGACACTGCCTGCCTTGGGCTGGAAAACACTACATATACATCTCCAGCTTAAGTAAACACACACACACACACCCCAGTGAGAGGCCTGGGAATGAGAAGTCAGGCATAAGGGTTTATGGGGAGTAGTTACTCCCATTCATACAGTGCATGTTCGTTACTATATGTATAGTTCAAGAAAAAATACCTTTGCCATAATGACTGTAGATAAGACACCTGAAATAACTCTGGCTCTTTCTGGGGAGCTGTGATTCCCTGACCTGTCTTGAACAATTTCTCCCAGGCTGCCCAATGCCATGATGACTCTGAGAGCACAATCCCTGCCATGGGGTACCCCCTGGCAGCCATGTTCCTGCTATTTAGAGGGCTGGAGGAGCTGGGCTGGGGGGAAAGGTGCTTTTCTTGATGGGCAGCTTGTGATGCAAAGGCTGTTCTGCCATCTGGGAGTGCTGATGTGGTGGTAACAGGGAAAGAGAAAGAAGGAATCGGCACAATGAGATGCAACAGCTGCTAAATGTCCTGCAAGAATGTAGTTCAGGGTTGGGTTATACTAAGGAAGGGACTGATTTCAAATGCTATGCCTAGACTTAAATAAAGAAAGGCCAAGATAAACAGGAGACTCTTTCAGGATAAGACTTTCTAAAGCAAAACCATGATGCTCTGGGTGGTCCTCACTATAGAGGAGGGAGGAATAGACCACCTGTCGTGTAGAACATGAGATGCAAAGATTGGAAGAGTCTGATTTTTGGGACTCTTGCACACACGGCAAAAGGATTTCCAAAGACATGAAGTGCAGAAAAGACCCCAGCAAGAAGCAAATTCTGAATAGCTTTTATTTTGTACTTTGGGCTTGAAGTGGCAACAGGAAGCCTGTAAAAGGTAATATTACACAGTGTACCTACTGGATGGGATGCAGGTTGGGAACCATTTGAGAAAAGCAATGTACTTCCACTGCTTCTCTGATAACTCTATTTGTATTCATTCAAACACAGACCACTTTTTATTTAGTCCTGTTTAATACACAGATACTAACATTTATGATTTATGATTTTCCAGAATGCCTTATGCTAGGGACCCTGTTGTAAAAGTGCCAGCATCCTACTTTTACATAGATTTTAGATCTGGCCATACCAGTTGAAAATTCCCAGAAAATGGAGAGGTGAGGCAGCATGATCTCAGGCAGGATTCATTATACATCTGTATGTCCAAATCTGGGAAAAGTCCAGTTGTAGGCAAGATGTTTCACATCCACAAATAGTGACACACACATACTTATCCAGGCTGCTGTTCTACTCTATTTTCAACACAACTGTAAATTTTCCATTGCTTTCTTGCTCTTCTGTGATAATAGATCTTAATCTCATGTTGCAACTCTTGCCAGCTCCTCTCTTCTGACGTGCAGGCATGTTTCAACTGAAATCAATGAGAATTCAAAGGGCAGAATTTGGCATTAAAAAATGGGAATTGGCAAATCAAGAAGCTAAGCTCTTTCTTTCAAACTCATCTGAATAAGGAATATGTCCTTCCAGTAACTTCAATATCAGAGTCAATCTACTGCATAAACCTATCAATTAAAAAAGCTATTCCCAGGTCAGCAGTAAAAATTGGTTTTACTAGTAAAGAGACACTTAACCATCTTCAAAGTTTAGCAGTATCCTGGGCTTACCAAACTTAGATGGAATTTAGGTGACTTTCACAGGTGTTGAATTTACAGGTGAAGGTCATTAAGATTTAAAGCTCAAAGAATTAGAAAATCATCTCCCTACAAGAATCCCCCAGCCACTGGTATTTAATAAGCACATATGGTCTCCACACAGTGAGCCTAAAATCAGCTGTGGTGGCTAAAAAATGACAGAAGTGAGGTTATACTGACCAGAACTGAAGAAACATAAATATGTGGAGGATCTTCTACTCATGTTTACCTTAAAATGTTGGTTTGTGTCCGACCTGTGCTAGGCTACAGCACTGAGAGTTCAGCACTGGTTGGCTTTGCCATCTTGAGACAAAATGATTTCTATTGTTTCTAATGTTTCTAAAAATAATTTCTATAGTTTCTAATGGCCCGGCTGCCTGTAGCTCTACCTTGATATTTAATACGAGAAGCAACATTGTGTGCTCAGTGTTGTTTGAGAGAATACAAGGAAGAGAGAGGCTAAATTACATTAGTGCTATGTGAATGCTTGAAAGCTTTTTGATTTGTAGGTAGCACACTTTGAGGGTAACAGGCACAGGGTTCCAGCATGTCCCCGAACAGGTTCAGTCTTTATTTCCTCCAGTGTACTTATGTCCCTTACGACATGGGGAAAGGAATAGGGAGGAAGGAATTTTCAACACTTTATGAAGGTGCATCTCTCTTCCATCTGGACACATACATTCTCCTCCTGGAAAACTCCTCCTTAACTTTAGTGGGAAAAGGAGGAAGTCCTAAAGTCTGATGCAGTGGAATGCAGAAAGCTTTGGGCTTTAGGTTTCTTTCTCAAGCTGTATCCTTGAAGTACATGACTTGAAGTGCAAAAGAGCAAATACTTTATTCATCAACAGGTTTTTGGGGTAGTGTGTTTGCTCTGACAAACAGAAGCACTGCTTCTGAGTGCAACACTGTCCAGCTGCACTACAAGCTGTGTTATCTGCTGTAGTCCTTGTAACAACAATAACTCAAAAATTTCAAAGCACCCAAGGGTTGTGCCTGTAATGAAGTTCCTGGTGCAAAGGAATTGAAAAAGGGAATTCCTCTGTATAGAGTTAGAGAGAAAGGCTACAGGAAGGAAATCCCTGCTACCAGTTCTTTTTCATTCAAGATGTAATATTGGTATCAGTCACAAAAAAAGGCTGAGGAACATTTTACAAGTGTCATTTGAGTGCTGGTATAATTTTGTGCCCTAATTTTCCTTCCTTAGAAATCCAAAATATCAACATATGAGAAGATGTGGGCATTCATGAGCAGTAGGCAGCAGACAGCACTGGTGAAGAACAATGATGAGGGAATCCAGCGTGTCCTCACAACAGATTATGCTCTGCTGATGGAGTCAACCAGCATAGAGTACGTCACTCAGAGAAACTGCAATCTCACCCAGATCGGGGGACTCATCGATTCAAAAGGCTATGGTGTGGGAACCCCTATTGGTAAGATACTCTCCAGTACAAGTGTTGTAGCACACCTAGTAATGGCCCCTTCAGAAATTTAGATGGCTGTTTGAATCATGTCCTATTTTTCTAGAATCTTTTCTCATTGAAACACACCTTAGGGGCCTCCTTTTATGCAAACCATCTACTCTTCCCCTGCTCATCTGCAAGTAGCCTCTGCAAGCAAGAGGGAATACAGCAGTGCAGGCTGCATGTGCAGAATGTGATTGAGCGAACTGCTTTGCCTTCTGTAGCATCATATCCTTAACAAACTGGGTATCTTCTGTGCTGCTCAGGGTGCAAGTCACTTTTGTTTGAGAGACAGTGTCTCTAGAAAAATGGAAATGGTTAGGATAAGTGTCATGTAATGTATGCATGCCCAGAAAAGCTGGATGGAAGGAGACGAATTTCTGATCTACTGCATGACCTCAGAGCAAAACAGAAGAACAAAGAGAAGCAATAGCAAGTTTCTGCATCAGGGATTCCAGTGTTTTGAGATAAGAAGACTCGTAAGACTCCTAATTTCTATCAGCTCTTTCCAGTAGACTTTCTTTAGCTTATCTGGTATTCTTTTCAAGATTTTCCATTTGTAGAGAATGAGAAAGAGAACCAATGTTTTTCGCCATGTTATTGTGCATAACATAAGCCAGATAATTTTCGTATCCAACATATTTCTCTACACTGCTCACACATGCATTTGCCATGCCATGTTCAGTTAATAGCTGTGCAATTTTATTCACTTCAGGGAAACTATTCAAGGCAATACCAGTTTACAGGGATGTAACAGGTGAAATATTTTGTCCGTTGGTTTCTCGGTACATCAGATATAAATAAGGGAGAAACATCACTTCACTTTGAACTGTGATTCTTTATGCTGCTGAGTACCTCAGATGCACTGTCATATAGATAACATTTTGTGTATATTTTTTTTTTACTGGCTACATGAGAACAGCCTTCTCACTCCAAGGAAAATTATACAAAAGCTAAAATCATGAATAAAGACAAATGTTTCATTGCAGTTATATAGCTGCCACACTTTAAACCAAGAACAATGAAGGAGTAATTGGAACAGATGGTAATCCTCAGAGAGAGTGCATCCATCGGAAATACAGCTGTGAAATATATTTATAAGATGTTTCTTGTATGATAAATGTGCCTTATTTTTTTCTAGCAAATCTAGCAAAATTCAGGGGAACTGATATCTCAAAGCAGTGTGGAATAATTAAGTGCCATTGGGCATTTTAGATTCTGAAACTGTTGTTTTCAGAATCAGACTGAGAGATGGAGAACTTTATGTTATTTTGATGGACCCCAGAGGCTCTGTTATTTTTTTTTCATTACATTAAGGACTATTGATTACAGAAACTGTTGAAACTCTTGGGAAAAAAAAAAAGAAGGCTTGTCTGTGATTTAACACAAAAGATTCAGCAAGTCTTGACTGGTTTGCATTCTGTCCTTCAGCAGCAGCAGGTTTGCAGCAGCAAAATTATGCCTTGCACTCTAAAATTTCTGGTGAGTATACTGCATATCATCATTATTTAGCTCAAAAAGAAACTGGAAAGAGAATTTTTGAAAGTTTTTTGAATCCAGGAAATGTACTATTCTTCTGCAGACAAATAAATGCAGATACAGGCTCTCTTCCTACTCTTTAGTGCTGAGTTAGGACAAAGGGGATTTAGGTATATCAAGAAATTTCTCTGTTTATGTTTATTACAGACCTGATATGCACTGTACAGAGAGGAGGGCTTTTGTCATATCCTTGGCAAAGACCATTACTAATGAAAAATCTGAAGTGATGGTTGGTGGTAAAAATAAAGTGCTCTGGACATACTGCTGTAGCAAAGGCACCTCTCAGCCAAACCTATGTGAAATGTCACCCTGGGAGGAATCAGGCTGAGTAAAGCAATAATATTATAGATGTCAGGAAAGGTATTAATTCCAGTATCACTGCCAGAGCTGATGCTAGTAATTTTAATACTTAAACTATTACCAGTTACTTGGGAGACTGCTAAGAAAATAGAGATGTGCTTCTTGGCCTGAGAAGAAGGTTGTTAATAGCTCAGAGGCCATAAATGACATGCTGAATATTCAGGTGTTTAGATGGATTTGTGTACAGTTTTAGTGTTCTCCCATAAAACATCACCAATCTAACACTCCAGGCGTGCTTGACAAACTTAAAAAGCACACACAGAAAAATAGATGTACCTGTTACCCATAAGATGAATTGTGATAATCCTGCTGGCAACATAAACGTCACAAGAAAGAATGAACATCCCCACAAATCCTGTGTTGCGACTGTGACTGCTTCACTTTACTTAACAGATACGTTGTTTCAGACAAGGAAAAATAAATGCATCCTACAATCTAACAGACTCCAGCTATCAGAGCGGCAAACCTCTCAAAAGATAGAAACAATTCTGCTCTTTCTCCTGAGAGGCACTGCCGCTCGTAGGTAATAATTCACTCCTCTGTGTAAAGATAATTTTGAAGGAGTTTCTGTTTTGTTTTCTGTTGCACTTATTTTTGGTTCTTTGATAGCATGCTTAGAAATCATCTATTCTTACAGCAGGCATATTTTCCTTTCAAATCTGGCTACCTCATGCCATGGCTGCTGATTGCTAGCTTCCCAGATGGACTTTGTATAATCTGACACATGTCTTGGCATCTGTGGTCACAGCATGTCCTAGTGCTGGCAGTAAGCTACACTGAAATATAGCTGAGTGTTGGCACAACAGATGAAGAATGGGAATGTCTTTCACACTGAATCTCCTCAAACAGTGTTGCAGGCTAAAGGAAATGGAAAGCAGAGAGGGGGACTTTTATTCATGGTACAATTATTTTTAATTATGTCCTGTGTAGCAATATAAGAAAGAAAATTGAACCTGTGAGGCCAAAATTCCAAGGCAATTTGTATGCACAAAGACACTGAAGTGGTGCATAGAGTTTTCTTAAGCATCTGTGTTTCTGTGTACCATGCTGTCACTGAAATTCTAACACTTGTTCTGCTGTAAAAAATTTGATTGATAAACGCAATTTGCAGCAAAATGTGACTTTTGGTGAACTTACAACTTGAGGAAATACTCTCACTAATGTGCTGAAGGGGAGGAAAGGATAGGTAGAGGTTAGTTACATAGGCTGGAGACACTGTATTTCAGCCCAAATGCTAAATGCTTCCAACTATAGCAAGTCCAACATGGCAGCCTTTCTTGTAACACTCACCTGATTGCACTCACGAAATCCTTGCACTATGAAGAAAAGTCTCTTAAGAAATGCTCAACCCAGCTCTAGCTTGTCGATTATAATTAACAGCAGGAATGCTCCTGATGTTATTGTTGAGAACTTCAGCTTCTGGCAATATGGAAAAAGATAATTGGTAGCAATTTTCTTTAACTAGGTGCTGCTATGGAAGCTGGGTGAAGGGGAAGCCTCTCCCTTTTCCACCTTTAGGGGTACAGACTTGTACTTCTGCAAGAGCAGAATTTAGCTGAAAATACTTGAAGGTGGTGAAGACTTCTAGAAGATGGAGAGCCAGAGCAGACTGCGTGAGAGGCAGACCTAAGCAGGCTGAACTGGCCAACGTGACCCCACTATTTGCCAGATACTGCACAGGCTATTAATTCTGTTGAGTCTGAAGACACATCATTTAGCAAGCTGCTAGCCTACAAATAAAAAGCACAAAATAGTTGCTATTTTCAGCTTGCAGAGCCAATATTGTTGCATGTCACATCTGCCTTTTGTTCTTTTAAGCTGTAAGGTAGCTGCAGTGGAGTCATGGGCTTATGCAGGTGCAAATGAGAAGAGAATGTACCTGATTGGTTGGGCTTTTCTTAGGCTGTATTTTTCCTACCCACAGTAGGAAAAATAAATAGATGTTGAAGTAGACAGAAGACATGCAAAGCAGAAAGTCTCAAAGGATGTTCAGAGCAATATTCAAGAATGATATTGAGGAAAGAATTAGCAAGAAAACCCACTGCCAAGGCTCAAATAAACCTCAGTAGGAGACCCTAGAAATTACAATGAATTCTCGAACAAGTAACCACACCCAACAGAGCCTTCTGCTTTCCAGTCTCCAGGGCAGGCACCAATGAATCATCAGTCCTCTTTTATTTCCCAGATGAAGAGAAGCCAAGACTTTCTAACCGGTATAATCAATCTTGTGTTGAGGGAGCAGTTTTCTTTCAGGTATCAACAGTTTGCCTTTGCTTTGCTGCAACCACCACTGATGGGTCTTGCTCTCTCACCTTGCAGGATCTCCTTACAGAGACAAGATCACTATTGCCATCCTCCAGCTGCAGGAGGAGGGGAAGTTGCACATGATGAAGGAGAAATGGTGGCGAGGCAACGGCTGCCCTGAGGAGGACAGCAAGGAAGCCAGTGCTCTCGGAGTGGAGAATATTGGGGGCATCTTCATAGTGCTTGCTGCAGGGCTTGTTCTTTCAGTGTTTGTAGCCATTGGAGAATTTATATATAAATCAAGGAAAAACAGCGATATTGAGCAGGTGGGTCATCCATTTCCAGCTTGCTTATGCTTCTGGGACACTGAGGTTTTTGGGTGTGGAGGAGCCTGCCTTAAAATTCTCTTTGTTGGGGTGCAGATTTTGTTATGCTGAGCTCTCACCATGCATTTCTGGCACTAAAGACAAATAATTTATTTAGAAGAACAGGGAAGTATCTCTTCCACAGTCCAATTAGTACTGTTTAGTATGGCAGTTCAGAACAAGAGCAATTAATTTCTCAAACATTTTCGGCTTGATCTTTAAGACTTCAAGTATAAATTGTGTTGGAAAAGAATGAAACACAACTGGGTATTTCTATATGGCATTTGCATCAGCCCTTTGATTAACAACAGGAATGTACTTCTAAACCCTCAAGTATAATTTTTCTCTTGCCCTAGAAAGCATTTTCTTCACTTCAAAGCAGGGGAACCTACTGAAAGGTGATGGATGCTGCAGTAAAGTAAGATTATAGAGGCAAAGAAATTCTCGTTATAGCTTCACTGAAGCGTAATGAGCAATTTAAGAGGGCAGAGGGAAAACAAAGGAAATGCTGTGTATAAATCACGCCTTGAGTATTACAGCAGTTTGTGAAATAGAATCAATCATTAAAATAGTCTGTAAACACTCATTTACTGGACCACCAGCCACTGCAAAAGAAACAAGGCATGAGCAGCAATTCAGAGTCTGTTCTTGAGGTTGTCTGCCAGCCCTCTTACTCTGCCTGCCTGCCCTGGTGCCTGTTTGGTTCTGGCCATCTCCTAGACCCTGATGCAGCCATGTTTGGCTCAACTGCTACAGGTGCCCTACAGGGTTAGCTACAGCTAATGCTGCTATAGCTGATAATTCACTTCAACAGGAATTAATCTAGGTTAGAAGGGACCTTTCAGATCATCAAGTCAAACCATTAACCTAAGGGTCACCTTGCACTGCAAAACTAATAGTTCCATTGCCAGTCACCAAGAGGAGGCTTTGTATCACCTACCTTCGGATTTCTAGACATGTGGCATCTACTTTGAAGTGAGTTGTTCACTTTGCTCACTTTGCACGTTTAGATAGGAGAGGCAGGAGTATTTCCCTCAACAATTCATCCTCTTCATCCAAGGTGTAATTCTGCAAGGCTGATGACATAAATGCCAGAAATTACTGTTGAGAAAAAGAAACAATCATGGCAGTAGAAATGAGTACAAGGAGAAGAACATTTTGATCCAGTCTCAGAGGTGTAGTTTACTCTGCATACAGTGCTGGTGCTGAGTTGTAACAGAGGGATTGACACTTAAGTAAAAATAAGCAGCCAGGGCTGAAGGTCTTGAGAAGACAACATCTGATTTTGGCTGGAATTTATCACTTGTATCTCCATGGTAAGGGATCACTGTAAGCCAAGGCTACATGCCTGCTGTTCAGTCAGCTGAAAGGAAGTGAACTGAGTTCTACTGTGTATCTTCATCTTCTAAATGGCAAACAGTGTTATTTTGAGTCCATGACACCTAATGGCAACATTAGTGGACTTGGTCTTTCCAGTATCCTGTTGGTGAGGGCAGCTTCTGTCTATGCAGACATCTCAACATATGTCTGAGAAAGATGTCATTAAAGGCAAAGCCACTTTCTATGAGCTGATGCTCACATGGAGCATTTTTGCAGGCCTTATTAATGGAAGTGTCCCTGTTTTGGAATAAGCCAGAGATTAAGTGTGAATGTGTTTTGCACATATTGCAATACTTCAACCCTTTATCACAAAATACATAAAGAATGTATGAATATCTGTTTCATTTGCATTTCAGGAGATCTTCCATTCAAATATATCTTGAAAAACAGTTGTAGCTTATTAAAATACCTAATTTATATGCTAGAGTGGTGCAGAATATCCTGGAAACTCCTCATAGGTCTAGGAAAGGCAATGTATTCCTGAAGTTAAGCAGACCTGAAGCTTTCCATCATGAGGGAATATTAATTTACTTAGCAATATGTTGAGTGACTAACATAGTATTCAGGGATACATATACCATTTATGAAACTGTACTACAGGTTTGCAGCAATGTGTTACTTATTATAGTTGATCTAATAATTAAAATCTTTGAAGTGAGTTAAATTGTCAACATCATACTTCTTTTCCAGAGGTAAGTTTACAAAAAAATAGAATACTAGTGATTCCAGTGTTACCTTCTGATTTCACTGTTCATTTCATTTGTACTTTGGTCAAATAAGAAACTTAGACAGAAAATGCTATGTAGTGTATATTATCACCTAGCTAATCCAAAGAATGAGTCAAATACAATCTGTGACTTTTTCCACAAATAGAGTATCATTTGATTTAAATAGCTTTCGAATCTCATTCTCATCTTCGTTTTTAATTTTGCTTCTCTCATTTATTTATTTCCTCCATTTTTCTTTTCTTGCATGCCAAGGCCTTTTGTTTCTTTTACGGACTACAATGTAAGCAAACCCATCCGTCCAACTCCACCTCTGGCACCACTTTGTCTACGGAGTTAGACTGTAGCAAGTTGATCCGAGAGGAGCGAGGAATTCGAACACAGCCCTCAATTCACACTGTGTAGTCAGGACAGAAAAAAAAAGGTGTGTCCCATGGAAAGCATTAAATTTAAAACACTGTACATAATGGCAAAGGTTGCAGTCACCAACACATCTTCAATGACTTCAAGGTGCCTCTTGCTTGAGCAGGAGATAGGTTGTCTAACAGAAATTGTTTAAGTCCTGGAAATTTGGGTCCTTTAAATGCATATCACAGAAAATAATTACACCTACAATGAAGTGTGAGTGCATAGACTGCAGCAGATTTTAAGAGTGATTATCACTATAAGCATATTGTTATCTTGTCATTTCATAGGGTAATTCATCTTTTTCAGGTAAGAAAATTGTTTAACTCCTTTTCATCTCCTTCAAACCTGAGTAAACCGATGTCAGTCTCATTACTGAAAGCATGGAGAAAAATTTTCCTTGGGCTCTGGCAAAGCATTTGGCAAGTGGGGTGGGCAACTCTTTAAGAATCTCAGAAAATATCCTGCAGCGCTCCATTAACTTTTTGAACCCCTATTATAATCAGGCAGAGATTTTTAGTTGGCGTATCTTATTCCTAGTGTCAATATTTAATGAATTTTAATTCATCCATTTAAAATTCATTAGGCAAAGCCTCTGAGTAACTATCATAGCCCAAAATCATATCTATCAGTTAAATTTTATGGAATACAACCATTAAAATTGGAGAACATTCGAAAGCACCCTCAGGCACCCTCAGTATATGCACCTTTCAAAGAATAACTCTGTTGACTTGACTTGAGCAGTTCATGGTGTTTACTATTGTAAGGCTTTGTAATGTTGAAAACCCTTTTATGACAAAATTGGGATATCAATTAATATGAAACAGTAAAGCCTGAGCGTGCTTTGCATATTGAAATACAGAAGGAAGCTTTTGTGTAGGAGGTTGGTACCAGATGCTTTATATACCCCTAGAAGGATAGTATTTTCCTCTAGTTTCCTCTAGTCTTCAGGTACTCTGGCTACTGACAATGGACTGTATCTGTCGTTGTCACCCAAAAATATACGACAACAATTTGAGTTACCAAAAATGTATGGAAATGCCAGCTCATGGTGTGTGATGATCCATCACAAACCACCATGTTTTCAAAACGTGATTACCTTTTATTTCTATTTCATTATAGCCCAGCTTACCGTCAGTTTCACCAATTCTTTTCTTATCCCTCACACCTACTTTTTGTTTTCTTGCCCTCAGCAGTTCCTCTCCATTAAAAGAGTTAATGATCTGTTTTATTGAGGGGCCATTTCTGGACTCTGCTGCAATTAGAAAACTTGTTTGAGTGGATGCTTTCTCATATCAACGAAGTGCTCTCCTATACATGGCTTCTGAGAAAACTCAGAGCATACAGTGACCTGGGTTTTCTTTCTATTAATGTTTCAGTTTTTGGTAAGCATTATCTATGCTGGCAGTAGGCTTGAGTTTCTTGTGGATTTTTTGACAAAGATGTACTGCCTCCAGCTAGACAATACTAATTCTTCTCTTCTTCTTGCTCATCCATGTACATGAGTGTTTATGCTCAGCTCTAGATGCAGCAAGAAATTGCCTTGCTCAAAATGGCATTTTAACTTGTTTCAAACTTGAAAGATTTAGTTCTTCATGAAATGAGCATTCTTGCCAAAAAGGACCTGAATTAGATCTTCTATATCCTTGATGTAAGATACACTTTTGCTTGTAGTTTCCTCGTAGAAGAGACTTAAAACTAATTAAATCCAGCTTCTCTTGACTCTCAGAGGAGGAGAAAAATTCCCAATGTGTTTATTTTCATCATGGCTCTGTGCAAGAAATCCTCCAGATTGCAGCTTGGACGAGTTTTCTAATTGCTGTTTAGATGAGCAAAGAATCCAGAAAGTTTCTGGTACTTTTGTTGTAAAGATTTTAGTATCTCTCAAGGAAAAAGTTACATTGTTAGTAACAGTCACCATTAGCTGTCCCCGTAGACAGCCTCACAGACTTCAGCTTGCCTGTCTGTGAGGAATTACAAAGCAGCTTCTCCTTTCCCTAATGGAGTTTCAATCCTAGCTATGAAAAGAATTATTAAAAAGCTTTACTTCTCCTTACCAGCCATGCCAGCAGCTGAAGTGAAGAGCCAGCATGTACTTTGGTGATTACAAATCTATGCTTGTAAAGATGTTTATTGCAAGGTTTGCTATGGATAGAGGAAAAGGCAGGTGCCTTCAGGTTAATGGCAAGGCTAGAGGAAGACAGAGCCCATAGCATCTCCATTGAAGGGCTTAGCAGCTGGGGGGACTCTTGCATAGGCATAACCAGCTTCAAGATAAAGCATTCAAAAGTTTTCCATGTATCAACACTCTAAACCTCTATGACTGTTACTTATGTTTTGAAATGTGGCCGACAAAATCCCACTCTATTTGCAAATGCAGGTAGTCACCATTGCATGTTCCTAACCTGTGGCCTTGCAATTGCATCTAAGACCCAGCAATCCAACTGGGTCCTTTCTTAGGTCTATGTCAGCATAGAGACCTTGCTGTGCAATCAGCACAGAGGCAAAAATTCTGCCTGTGATGGATGAGGCACAACAGACTCCATCAGTTCTGGCACTGCATTACGCATAAAGCATAGCCAGAGCTATTCTGGGTGTAAAAAAAAATCACTATAAGCATTCCCTTATGTCGCTTTATATTATTTTTTGTTTTACTGTTGCTACATTTTACTCTTAGTGAATAAGCGTCTGCAAAACCCACCATATGCTTTCACACACTACCTACTATTGAAAGCAAAGGGTCCACAACTGAGTTAGTCCCAGACCATACCCAGGCTGATTTGACCTGGTCAGCATGCCTACAAATATTTATCCTCCAATTCATTTCTGAGACCAGCAAGTAGCTTTATTGACTTTTTTCTTGAAAACAGAAAAATGAGGAACAGTTTACTTGTAAGTGAGGAAGAGTTAAAATAATCCATCGGTTATTGTCATACTGTTTTGACACTCACAGTTCAATAGACTCTGACAGTTTAAAAGACTTAATTTAGTGAGCTCCTCGTGAAATTAGCCATCAGTGACAGAATACTCAAGCAGATTCTTAATGTGCTGCAGCAGCAGTTTGCTCACTAGGAAGAACTATTTTGGATATTTTTCCTTTGGTGCATTAGGCACAAACAAATCACTTCTCTTTCAGCAGAAGACATATGCCAGGGTCCCAGCTATGGGTCCTTCACAGTGATAAGAGCACTGCAGAAGAAAAAATATGAATCCTGCAATTCCTCCTCTGTGCCTCAGCTTGTCATTTGTTCTTCCAGAATAAAAGCTGCTCCACGTGCTTCAATTTTTATAGTTCTCAGTTCTCCAACACAGACAGATGGATTTTATTTTTTTATTTGTTTGCTTTTGCAAGGCATTCGTAAAATGCAACCAAAAAATCTTTTCCCTGGTGGTCACCTAGCAGTATAGACATCAGAATGATAGAGCCTGATGACAGATTCTTCCATTTCAGTCTTGTTTCTACTTTAGTTCATCTTTTTTTTTTTTTTAATTACAAATCTATAATTATCCTAAATCTTAACAAGAGATGATGTTTTCTGTATGGGAGTTTAAGGAGGGACTTGAGAGCTTCATAACCTCTGTAACCTGATGAAACATCCAAAGGGCAAAGAGAGTGCCTCACATCACAAGGAGAGCAAAATCTATTCTGTTTTTAAAGGGTAGCTTTTCTTTTTAGCCTCACATGCCATGTCCTGCAGCATTTTGACACAGCTGGAATGTTGTTAAATGTATTACTCTCTGCCTACTCTGCTGTCATTCTCAGCAAGACCTCAAAAGTAGACTTAATGGCCAGCAAAAAAATAGCTTTTTAACTAAACTCTTTAAGTCTGGCTATCTGAGTATGAGGCTAAAAGAAGAGTGTATCTCCCTTTTAAATGTAATTGTAATGTCACCATCCCCTTTTAAAAGACCACTGTACTTATGCTGCAAACATGGTGGTGTTCAATGGGCCATCTTGGGAGTCCTGTCTAGATGTGTTTCTTGCCTGTGAATTTACAGTAAATCCTACAGCCTTCTAGCTGGGTTTGTGCTCTCTCTGTGCCATGTTTTATTTCTACTGTCTGAAAAATTCAGGCCAATTCCAATTTTTAGACATTTGTTCAGCTTTGTGATTTAAAGTTCCATGTGAAGGCAACAAGACAGAGAAAGCCCCATGTTACCCACATTTGCAATGCTCTTTGTCACCTCCAGCTGGCTTTCTCATGGGTGGTAAGGTCTCAGAAAGAAATATGTACAAAATTAATCAGAGTCATAGTTATGCCTGTAGCCATTGAAATATCTTTGAAGGATCATTTCAGGGTCTTACATCTACATTTAATTCAATGGTTTTGGTTGACAAAACTCATGCCAATAGTGATTTAAGTCCCCCAAGAGTAAGCACAACACAACTGTAAAATTGCTTCCAGGAGCAGGAGCTGCAAGGTGTAAGATGTGGGAAACTATCCCTGCAAACCCTTCTCCTTCTCCTCTCCCAGCCCACTGCCCCTGTAGGATGCCCAACCACATTCCCATCTGTGTTGAGTCCGTGTGTTTCAACCTCTCTCATTATACATTGGGGTCTTGCATTTCCAGCATAGGATGGAAGATAAGGCAGAGCCATTTCAGATTTTGGATGGCCTACTTCCATACTTCATTGAGAGGATAAACTTGATCCATTTGCAGAAAGACTCATCAACAAGAAGAGTATTGGTTTTACATCCAGTTTTAAAAGTAATGGTTTATTGATGAGCAATTAGGTGAAAGTTTGATTCTTAGACAAGATATGAGCATCAGAGACATTCCTAAGAGCATCTTGGAGCCTTTCTGATAATGTTTATTTTTGAATCAAAAATGGAGTTCCAAGTGGAATCAGTAGGTACTTCACAAATCATGTTGCCAGATATTAAAGGCCTGACATACCTGATGTCAGCAGTATGTTTTAAATATATATCTGCAGATGTGAAATGATCTTCATGGGACTGTTTTGTTGATATGAAATCAAAAGGCATTGTGATAATTGCACAGTCTGAATAATATGAATCAATTAGGAAAATTAAAATAAAAGTCTGTTAACAAGGCAGTAAAATGTACTGTTTCACCTGCAGAAATCATCCCTATATGGATATTGCAGAGGCTAATGGCTGTTATTAAATATTCACAAATGTAGAAGTTAGTAAGAACAACACAGAAAGATAATAAAAATAATCTGTCCTAAAAATGGTTAATGTGATCCTTTGCTTATTTGCCATGGAGCTGTGGAATCACTTTGCAATCTAGTTTTTGAAAGCTCAATTGAAACTAACATAGCAGGGCAAAATTATACAGGCAAAGTCAGTTTCTTAGAGCATATAGTTATTAGTTTGATGCTCCTCTTTAAATTGGCCTGAGGCAATATAGAAATAGTGTATGTATTAGGATGATATCTGCTTCTTCTGGTGCTTCCAGAGGGTGTGGGGCTGCAGCAGACACCTTTGACTCTCAATGCCAGTAATGCTGAAATCCCAATATTATATTGTCAAAGGGAATATTTAAATGATAATTGCACCTGCAAATAACTGGCTGTTGCCAGATATTAATTTGGAGAAAAAAGCAGTACACTGCACTGGCCTATGTCCATTATATCCTGGGTCTGACATGTATTAATAGTGGTTTATGTATACATAATAATTTTAGATGGACAAAAATTAAAAACTCAATGAGTATATTAAAGTATAGATTTAGCATATTATGATATTTTAGTCTGTATGCAGTCCATCTGACAAATGATCATGATGGTAAACACAATATCATGCACATTTAAAATACACATACAGATTGATACACTGATGTCTTCAGCTCATTTGCAGAACTTCTATACATTATAGGGATGGTTTATACTGGAGATGAGGAGGAATGCTGTGTGGAATCCACTTCCCTGGGATTCCTTTGCTGCCTTAAACAAACATTTTACCCTTAATCCAGATTTCCCTCATCACTCTTCTGCATTTGAAAATATTCCTGTAGGGCAGCTGGCTACTAGAAAAACTTGAGTATTCTCTTTTTTGAGCAATATGCCTGTTTCACTTTTTTTTTTCCCTGTATAACTGTGGTCACTATTGTATTATTACTGATTGAGAGCTGAATGCTGCTTACCCTGCAATGTTATCACTCTAGAAGTGGATCTGTGTTTGATACAGAGATCCATGTCTGTGTGTTGTTGCTGGCATTTCACAAGAACTGTAGTTTTATCCTGTTGTTTTAAAGCTGGTCAGTTCTGAAGTTCTAGAAAGAGTTTATGCAACCCGATAAAGGTAAGGTAGCTAATGCTTTCTTTCACACTGCTACCATCACATAATTTTATATATATAAA
>VZTY01005440.1:145263-176117 GCA_013400935.1 Turnix velox
TTTGTTAATGTTGTGATGGTGGAAAGAAAAAAGATTTCTGCAATCTTTCTAAACTATTCAGCTACCTTATTCTTGTGATAATTTTACCCTTTCTTCAAACACACAGCATTTGAAAAATATTGTTTCTGAAAGAAAAAGAAGATTGAGGACTGAGCTATATTTTAAAAATATCTATTAGCTAAACCATAAAGAGATTTTCAAGAATGGTGTTCTTTGTTTGCACGCATATAATACCCTTTATTTTGTGGTTAAGGTACATGTGATTTAAAAGAGAAGATCTTTTTTCTTTTAAGGTCACGAAGAAATTTACCTGCTTAAAAGGGGTAAGTTTTATGATATAAAGCCACCAAAACATCCCAAATGCATCTGTGTAGAATTTCAAAAACATCCATAATCGGCTTTAGGTAAGCCAAAGTTAAATTAAATTCAGTGAATGCCAAGTTAGGCAAAAACAATTTTGTATATAGAGCCACTTATTGTACCTTAGGGGATTATTCAAAGCTGACAAGACCCACCAGAGCAGCTTTCTGAGCCCACCAGTTAGTGCTCAGGTCCTTCTTTCTAAAAGCCAGGGTATGGTGAAACTCTGGCTCTGATGAGAAGTGATTAACGCCATTTCTGTCTTCCACCAGTGTCTTTCTTTCAATGCGATAATGGAGGAGCTTGGAATTTCTCTCAAGCATCAAAAGAAGTTAAAGAAAAGGTCGCGAACAAAGGGGAAATCTTCATTCACAAGTATCCTTACTTGTCACCAGCGGCGGACGATGAGGAAAGAAACCATAGCGTGAGCAAGACAGACCCCCTTTGAGGAAATATCAGGAACAAAAACATTGCTGCCTACAGGTTGATTGGGGTGGGATTTCTGAAATATAGACATCTACCTTGTTCTTCAGAAATTCTCCATGGTTTCTTTTTTTAATCTAGAGGTACAACAGTTTCAATGCTCACATAGACTGATGTACTACTAATCATCTGGGAAGTGTCTCACTATTTCTTTTGAGATGGATTTGTATGCTCACCTGTTTTGCATCTCTCTTCCCCTCCCCGTGCATTGCTGTATGTGCTTTCTAAATAAATAAATAAATGAGAGACAAGGTTCTTTTTTTCCAATAATCTGGGAGTGGAACTTTGTTTTTCTTTTGGAGAAAATATTGCAGTTCTACCGGGCACAGTAGTTTAGAAAGTAGGAGCCAAACAAGCAACAGTGAGAATTCATACAACTCATAAATAGTGACTACAAAAATGTATAAAATATAAAGGTGTCCAATAATGAGTTATTTTTATTTTCTCTGATATTGTAGGGAATACCCCTTGGGTTCTGTTCTGTGAGAAACTCGCTTTCTTTTATCTTCTCCCATTGAGTAAGATTATTAGGCAATGCCATGTCTCTGGGAGCTAGGTGATTAAAAAGTCAAAATCACAGAAGTAATGATCAGTGAGAATCACAGAATGACCCGGGTTGGAAGGGACCTCAAGGATCATGTAGTTCCAACCCCCCTGCCTAGCAGGGTCACCTAACAAACACATTTACTAGATCAGGTTGCCCAGGGCCCGGTCCAACCTGGCCTTGAACACCTCCAAGGACGGGGCATCCACTACCTCCCTCGGCAGCCTGTTCCAGGACCTAACCACTCTCCTAGTAAAGAACTTCCCCCTAACATCCAACCTAAATCTTCCCTCCTTCAACTTGGATCCATTTCCCCTAGTCCTGCTATTGTCAGCCCTTTCAAGAGGAAGGCAATACTGACATCATCACACTGCCATATCTTCCATCTCCAGATACCAATTAAATAATTCTTTACTTCAAAATGGAAAACACTTATAAATTAGAGTCAAGAACATAAAATTTGTAACAAATCTTGACCACAGAGAGACCAACATCAGGCAGGAACACAGCCAATCCTTTGCAACCTTTTCTTGCAACAGCTGGCAGCACCAGCAAAATATTTTAACAGTGAGGCAGAAATTTAGTCTTTTTTGTAAAGAAACCTTTGTCTGAACAACAGTGATGCATTATAGCAAACTATTCCTTTATATTGTGTTGAGGTGAAGCACACATATATGTATTGCTATCTTGTCTCGGTGATACATTCTGTTGTTCCTGTGGCTTGTATTGGTGCTAGCGAGTTAGATGCAAAAGGAAATGGGTGTAATGCAGACACATACACCCTTTCAAGGGATTAGGTTGGGTGTGGGATATGGGAGTTCCTTGTGCCCAGCAGCTGAGAGCTGGACCCCTGCCTTCCTACACAGCAGGACACATATATAGACCTGGTCTGTTTAGGGCAGTCCCACCACTATGACCACCTTTGATTCCAAAGCAAAATTAGAAAAAGAGAAACACAGGGCTGGAGCCACCGATTGCTTTTCTGGACAGCCCATGGAGCAGGCAGAGCCTGAGTAGTCTCAGCAGTATTTGCTTCAGTCTGCGACAATTTTCATTGCCCAGGTGCTTCAACAAAGTGGTATGTTTTCTTGTCCTTCTTGTATTCACCCATGGAACTCTGTGCTTACCATTAGTTATGTTTCCTTTGAATTTATGGTCTTTTTTTCTGAAAAAGGAGAAAGTGACATAAAAGCCTCTGAGTCAAGAAATCTCTCCTACAATTTTACCTGAAACCATTGCACACTGCAGCCTCCTGTAAAATTTCATGCTGTGCTGCTTGGCAAAGTGAGTCTGCAATGAACAATATTGCTTACAAAAGCCCTGCCTCATTTATTTTGATATTGTTATAGATTAGAGGGCATCTCCATTTCATTTCAATTGCATTTAGCCCTTTCACAGGGGTCAAGTTTTCTAAACCTCTTGCCACTGCTTTCCCCAAGGCTCTCTGTAATTACTCCATATTCTTCTCAAACAACAGTGCTTTTTTACCCATGCTGAGTTAGGCAGAAAACATCTCGTGGCTCCAAGGCCATAGTGCTGCTCACACACCTTGTGAGGAGATCTTATCCAAACTTTCTAAGGTGGATGATGCTTCAGAATTATGGACAGTGACTGTTTCAGGATGATTCTAGGGCTTGGATGTCATGAAATTGCAATTTTTGTGATTTTTTTTTTTTTTTTTACTGGACTTTTTCTCTAGTTTATCAAGGTCATTTTGTCCCCAGCCATGCTGGATGCTTGGACCAGCTTGGTGATACCTGCAAATTTAGCAAACATACTCACAAAAAATCATGCTAAAAGGAGACCCAGTTGGTGGACAGATCCCATTAGATCCCATCTGATTTTGACAGTGAAGTTCTGAGATGTAATAATACAATTAAAAGCACTTTTGGCTACGTCACCTGGCCTATTGCCCTACTTGTTTATGAAAGTGCTGCAGAGTACAGGAGCAGAGGCTTATTAAAATTGAAATAGGGGACCCCTTCCCTCACCCATAGGGCCCATTAAGCTGTTATGGAAAGAAATTAATCAGGTTAACAAGACCTGTCTTTGACAGATTCGTATTAACTCTTGCTCATTTCCTACCAAGTACTTGGAAAATTATTTCATGCAAGCAGTTTGCTGACCAACTAAAGTTAAGCTAGCTGTACCTAAACTCCCTAGACTGCTCTTTTCTCTCCTTTAAATGCTGTTTTCCAGCATTCTTTTGGATGTGTCTGTCCTCCCTGCTGAGTTTATCTCAGTAGGTTTGGAGTAACTGTGGTAGGAAGCTTTAAAAATCAGTCCTTGTTCTGGGGAAGTTTGGTCTCCTGAGGACTGCAGTGATACCTCCAGCTGATGAGCAATAATTAAGAAAAACAGCCCCAGGCCCTGAAAGCTCATCAAGGATTTTATAATGTTGTTCTTTTGTGCTTCCAAAGTTAGATTTTTTTATTTATGTCATCATCAGGTTACAAACAGACCATTTGGTTTACCAGCATCATTCTAGTATGTTTGAAAAGCTTTTGATTACTTTTCATGCAACATATGTCTATCGCTCTGCCATTCACAGCCTTCAGCTAAGATATTTTTAACTAAGTTCAAAGTGATTAAAGATTCATTATCAGGCTATTTTTTTTTAAGGAACAGCATTCTACAGCTTAGAACTTGAAGTTGAAGAATTCCGAGTTCAACTCTTAAAAATCTGCTAATGTTTTCCTGGACAAACAATACTTTGATAAGTTCTTACATTTTAAATACACCTCCATGGTACCTCTAATGCATTAGTACTAGAGATGCTGGGAAAAAAAAAAAGGCAAACAAAAAAAAAATAGCTCTGCTGTCTGGGAATAAACACAAGATTCTAAGCCAACAGTAAAGAAAGCATATTGGTTTTTTCTTTGATTTCTTTTTTTCATCTGTAGTAGCTTGAGAGTGTTACATCATATCAGGAAGTTTCCATATTTCCATCTTGCAGCAAAGGGACTAACTAACCTGTTATGATTTCGTGAAGCAGCACATCATGATGTGTGGTTTCGACCTTCCCTGCCACCTCCAAGGATGCAGTAACTGGTTATAAAATCCCCACCTCCTTCCCTATATAAATTTTCCCCAAAACCTGGGTGGATTTGAGGCACAAACTACCCTATGAAAAGTAGGCTCCCTAAATCCTCCAAGCAGCCACTGACCAGTAGCCTTACAGGTTGTTCAGCTTTCTGCCTTCACATTTAGAGTGACAGAGACAGTCTACCCCATCAGTTTAACCCGTCCCTCCAGGCAAGGTTTTCTAAGTCAGCACCTCTCTCATTCACTCCCTCTGTCTCTATTCATCCATCTACTGTTGTAGCCACTATATATATGAGCCTCTCTCTCAAATGAACAGCATGGCACCACTTTGGTGACCCGTGGCTCTCATGATAATTGGCCTCGTTTTAAGAAACCATGGAAAGGATTAATAGGAGACCTTGAAGGAGCTCAAAGGATTCTTTCTCCCAGTGCTTGGTCCCACCTAAGGCCAGGGGTAACCCACTGCCCCTCAGGAGCTGTTTCCTTGGTTTCTGGGATGTCCCCATATCCCGTTGGTGTTGTCCACAAGCACAGCTCAGAGCACTGACAGACCTGTGGGTAGCTTATGCCATGTCACTTACCTTGATACAGTATTTCAGCTAGCTAAAACTGTAAGTAAGGAAAATGCTTAGGGATACATTTAAATCCTATTGCCTATATAGTATTCAGCCAAGTACTGGCCTGCCTCAGAACTGTGACCTGTTCTACCCTCTGGTCACCAGCCACGCTGCTCATTCACCACAAAAGCAAGACCCAGCTCCACACAGCCATGCATGTACAGTCAACATAACGTGGCTGGTACATTCACAGCCACACTGCACTACATATTTTCTGTACGCAAGTGTGTTTAAAGCAAAATCAAATCCTTTTCTTCAGCACCTTCCCTCCTCCAACAAATACTGCTTTCCTACCTTTCTTCCTATGTGGCTGCATGCATAGCAGAGAAGCCTGATTAGAGATTATCCATTAAGAAAACCAATGTCCTCATTAGATCTCTATCTTGGCAGAAGCAGGCATGCATCCTCATTGTTTATCAAGGAGAAATACAATATTGACAGATGCTGGTGAATGATTTTAATGTGCTTCATTCCAGACATGGCCTTGTTTTAGTTCTACCTGCTGCTACTCTCTAAGTAAAGATAATTTAACTTCGTTGAGAAAGTGAGAAGATAGGCTCAGTGGAAAAGAAGGAATATTGGAAATGCAGAAGCCTCTGTTTAAGATTTGTGCTCAGGGGCCCAGTCCAATAGCATGATTGATAAGCTACAGCATAACAAATGAGGATCAGCTTACTACCTTTCAGAGCTTTTGTCAGAGGATTGCATCTTATGGGTCTGCTGTGAACCTGTAATCCCACGGGGCATTTATTGACTACCGATCTTGTCCTTTAATTACTATCTGTCAAGCCTGCAGAAGTCAGGATTTCTCAGTGATCAGAACTGCCATTATTTAGAGATACATCTCTTACAGCTGTCAAATGACTGCAGTATTATTTTAGCCCCATCGATTGATGAAGATGCATGTGTTTTTGCCTGCTGATGAATTTTGACGCGAGCCACACTCCTGTTTGCCTCTCATCACCTCCCCTAAATCCAAACTCTGTTACCACTAGCACAAACATTGCACAGCAATCAGTGTCAAGACATGAAGCTCTTGCTTGCATTTCCAAATTTTGATGGCAGCAACACAGCCCAGGATATGACACTCATATTTGAGCAACCCATCTGTGTGTGTACATACAGCCCAAATGCACATGCTGGCTCAGAAATGGTAGCACAGAGCAGCTTCCTACAAGCTGAAGTGTAGGGAGAGACAAGATTTCCAGCCTGACTTGGAATAATATGAAAACAACAAAAAAGCTCAGCAAAACTGAATATCCTTTGTCCTCAGTGGAGGAGAAATGGGCTCCCTGTGTGGAGAGGCTCTGTCAGCACAGCTGGTAGCTGTATTGGGACCCTGCAGCACCCATGCACCACTGGGAGCATGTGGGCAATCCTGCTAGGGAGGATGACCAGATAAAACTTACCACACCAGTCACACCCTGGGTCATTTAAAGGCTGCTTGCAGCAGCACCACCTATGCTGTAAAGACAAACAAAATGCATTGCAAAAAGACTACAAAATCATAAAAAATCTGGAACCAGCCAGTAGAGCCGTATGTTTCCTAACACATCTGAGAGCCCTGACACCAGCCCAGCAGGAGCCCACAGGTGTTAGCCACCAAACACTGCAGTTTTCCTAATGAATCACAATTACAGAAACACCTGAACCACATAATACTGCACTCATCAGCTTTGAAATGCATAAATAAAAGTATGCAGCAGCTCATCAAGCTTCTTGACTCCCCAGTGGTTTCAGCTAAGTTGCTGTTTGGTAGCTGCTAGGTTTTTTTTTGCTTTAGACAGACCTTCCTTGAGCTATGCAGTAAAAATCTTTAGCCGAGGCTTTCCAAAGCAAACTTCTTGGCTCTGTTTTTCGGGAGCTGGGCTCCCAGTAAGTGTGGAGCCCTCTTCCATTTCATGTAACTCAGGCTTTCCAAGGGAATGGCACCCAGAATCCTTACCCACTTTGGCAAAATGCAATGAGTAAACTGGCTTTATGCAAGCTACAGCTGGAACCTTCTGGTTCCCCTGAGGACATGAACAGGTTCAACTCCAGGCAAGTATGGCCAGCTGCCAAACTCCTCCTTCCCTGCTACAGATTGCTGTGTTGCTGGGATTTGAGGAAATGTCTGATATCCAGTTTTTCTTCCCCAGGCAACCTCTCAACTCATTCCTTCCTAGGAGGGAGGACAGGGCTGGCCTTGTCCACAATGACTCCTCCAGACTTCAACCACCCCACTTCAGTGTGCAGTGTGGCCTCTCCACCATAAGGCATGATCTTAACAGGTTTTGTGTTGCTAGAGGTGCATGTCTCAGAAAACAGTGAAGCAAGACCATCTGAGAGCACTGTGGATGGTGGTTTAACCTTGTGAAGGGTGAGGCAAACTAGACCAACTAGAAGGAGAAAAGCCATGTACAAAGAGACTTGTTCCTTTTTGTTGCAGAATGGCAACAGAGGTAATAAAGGCTTGTAAAGCTTTGCTCTGGCAAGTTGGTCGTGAGCTTCTTAGTTCCTAACCAGGGACAGTGGAAAATTTTTAATGAACTACCCACGGATGCAGTTGAAACCTCTCCCCACAGCTTTTTACTCATACACACAGCACCAACTGAAAACACTAACTGGAGATACTGCTCTGAGTGATGTTTGAAATGTGTTAGTCACACTGCATGAACCCTCAACTCTTCCTATCAATGCAGGGAAAGACATGTCTCGTTTTTTAGAGGTAGTGAGCCATGGAATGATATCTAGAAAAAGCTTCTGTTTGTTAAGTCAAGCACGTGCTCTGTGGTTTAAAGAATTTAGAAGCACAGAGCTAAAATTAGCAGAATATTCCAAAGTAGTTGCTTGAATCAAGTTAGTTTGGGGCAATTTTTTTACCCTATAATGACACCTCAGAGTGTGAGTTAGCTTAATTCTAATGACTTGCCTATCGTGTCTCAGGTAAAGGAGAAACATGGAAAAAAAATTTAATGCTGTATCCCTAATAATCCTCTGTGAAGATTTTTTTTTCCTATTCTATATTCCTAGTTTTCATTTTTTAATCATCTTTATTCTGTACAGAAAGGGAACTTGGTATAAATACATGAATCCCCAAAAGCTTTCAGTTCAGTTTTCCACAAATTATTAATATTTCCCTTTCATTTAGTAGTTACCACATTTCTAAGTTCTATGCACACATGCTTTGAGCAGCAGAGTGCTGAATTCTCACCTGTCAATTGGAAAGAGATGCAGAAATGATTGTGAAAACATTTCAAGTATGTTTATAAAGCTCTTTCTGGCCATCTCAAAGCAAAAACTGAAGATCATATCTATATGGGATTAAACTAGTCAACTAATTTAATGGTGTGTATTAAAGCACGTATCATATTTCAACAACTATTTTTTAAATTATAGCTTTTGAAAGTGCCACTAGAAGAGGATGCTGTAACCTTTAACACCCAGTGACAGATTACTAGCAGGCAGCTCAGAAAATTGTGGGGAACTATTTGATCTTTGCACCTGTATTGTTCCTTAAAAGCTATTGTCCTATACCTTATGGAACGATAAAGCCAAAGTGAGGAACTTCTGCTACTTGTGGTAGCCAGTACTGAATCTCCATTTCTTCAAAGAAAACAGCATCTTTTGAGAAAGCAAAGGCTTGAAAGTCTGGAGAAAGAAAAGTGGGTTGCCTAACAAGCAAACAGTAATAAATACTGCTACCAAAGTTATCTTAAGATTCAATCACCCTTTCTGCAGATCACCGCGTTTACAGTTTCCTAATTGCTAGTGTAGCAGCTTTTCACGGGCCACCAGCTCTAAATGAAAGTGAAGGCTTTATATCTGAAAGAATGATGTCTTTAGCAGTTAATCTCTCTAATCGTAAGGTTTCCTAACTGCTAATCTAGCATTTTGTTATCCAACAGGGATTTATCCTGCTTCATTCAATCAGATTGCATGTCAGATTAATGGCCTGCTCAGAAAGCAGAGGCTGGGTATCAGTCCCCCATGGACCAGGGCAGAGGGATGGGAAGAACATCTGCATCCTGCAAATCCTTCCAGAGGATTTCACACTCAAAGGTGTTGAGTAGGCTGCCATTTATTTTTAACAAACATTCTGCCTCTCCACCAGAACGACAACAAAATTAAGTGGTTCTACTTCTTTTGAGAGGGAAGAGACAATACAAGGAACAAGTGTCACCTGCGCTTGACAGATTATTCTATTGTCAAGAAGATATCACTGCATTAAATCTCCGGAAATGACAGCTTTCTTTACAGCCACACTTGTTTTCTGCTTCCCTAGTTTCCCTTCCAAAATAAATAGAAAATCACTTATCTTGAAAAAACTGAAACACAGGTTCATGATAGATTAAATAATCTTCCTGTGGGTATTAAATCAATCTGAGTAACTCTAGGGCATGCTCTGAGGGAAGCTTTCCCTGTTTGCTGTCACTGTCCCTGCATTTCCCAGACTATTATCTACCTTCCTGCATGTAGAAATATTACCCTAGTCAGAGACTGAACCCTGCAAGGTGATATTTGCTATCCACTAGATATCTAAGTTATCTGCTCATTTCAGTGTACATCTGAAGCTCAATGACCTCAATCTATTTAGAAGGTTCTCAGACCGTCAAGTGGTATGAAGTCTGATGCAAAGTTTTATCTGACAGCTTAATTAAATTATTATTAAATTGATGGCTAAATTATCTTTTCCAGTTTCTATTCTTAATATGCAAATTAATCCCATCCCCACAAACCTTCACAGAGCCCAGCTGTACACCAGAGCTTGTACACTGTACTTTCTCACCTGCAAAGGAAAATTAACAGGAAGACAGTTTCTGACAGTAGTGCCTACTGACAGCTGGTATTATGAAGATTAAATTGTTTTAAATAATTTCCTAATCAGCACATCCTCTTTGACACAATTATCAAAGGTCTAAATTCAGTGAATACATGTCCTTTTGTTCTGTATTCCTACTAGTTATTTCAATGCGACCTAATGCTAAGTAAGAGACATTCAACCAATGTAACTACTCCACATGCATAACTTAAAAAATTAAAAAAAAAACCTGAAAAAACACACCTATGTGGGTCTACCTCTGTAGCAAATGCCATCATGAAAGCAATTATTCATAACAGGAGTTTAGGCTACTTCCTTACCATGAAGTAGTAGGTAATGAGGCTGGAGGGGGTTTTCACAGGTCTTTCCTGTGAAGGTATGGACCCACTAAGGTAAATTTCCAGTGTTCAACAGGGACACTGGTCAAGGATGCCCATGCCACCAGAGAACCTACTAATGCCACAGAAAGAATCTTCCCTAGGACAATGTCCGCAGGATAGTGTGATAGGGCCAGAAGTTCTGGAGCTCCACATGAATGCTCCACCACTGAGGCTGCCCTGGAGTCAGGCAGAAGCTCCATGCCAGTGAAAGAGCCCTGAAACTGATGGTGAACTACCTCTGGTGGTGAATTTGGCTACCTAAATGCACAGGGGAAGAGGGAAATTACAGACAAAGAAGCAGCAGTTCCGAATGAGGATCTGCAGGAAAAGAAAAGCCACTGAAAAGGAGGCAGAATGAGATGCAATTTCAAAGGGCTAAATAATAAGGGAGAAAATAAAGGAGGGAAGGTGCTGTGTGGGAAGAGAAAACTATGTCTGCATGTAAGAGGAACATATAGAGAACATATATAAAGAAAATTACCTTCACATGAGAAGGAAGTGGCCTAGACTATGCTGTTGTAGTGGAGAAATCAAAGAGAAGGGGTTTGACATACTGGAAGGAGAAAGGGACTAAGGAAAGGGAAGCAGTTTCCAAAAATCTGAGTGCAAATTACTGTAGAGCTGGTATTGTTTAAGGGCTGTATTTTGACAGACCCAGAGAGCCCCCACAACTCCTATTGCCAGTCTCTATCCTGCAAAAAATGGGAGGAAATCCAAGTTATTGTAATTACTCAAATATTTTATTTTTCAGGGTGTGACCAAATTTAATCCCTAAGGAAGTGACATGAATCAGAAAAGATGCTGATTTTATACAGCAAGCAACTACTAGGTAGAGCAATAAAGAGTACAGTTATGCTAATAAGATAAAATATGACTTTACAGTATAGCCCACATTTCTAAAATGATTTATATTAGAACTTTGCCCAGTTTAATTTAGCCAAGATAGGTGAATGAATTTACTTTCCATGAAAAATATTATCTACATTTAGCTGAGGTCAACAGTTTCCCCAAAGTTTACATGAGAATCTGTATGCCATTTGCAATTGATTAACTATTATTTGGCAAGATCTTTGTGCAATGAATTGCTGGCATTTTGAAAAGAGCTATTTGATGATTTAACATAGACTTTGAATGTGACCTTTGATTTATACAAAATGCATATAAAGTGGGTAAAATGAGTTGTTGAACTTACTGCACTAGTCTTGTCTGATGGCTATGCATCTGTTCTGTTTCTGCTTTTTTTACCTCTGAGGTGCTCTGAAGTAAAATTTTTTGTGGATTTTTCAGGTACAGGTTTCATCATTCTCAACTAATTTTTTTTTTTAAGTTCTATAATGAAAAATGTTAAATTATGCTGATCTAGAGCCAAAGCAGCAGAAAGGTGTGCCATTCTTAATAATAACAGACAGTCAATGTTTATTCATTTTAGCCAGAGTGAGGGGTTTTTTTTAAATAAATGACCAGAGTTTGACATTTATTTGAGAAATCCATAGCCTCTGTAGGAAGCAACTTCCTATGATTGCTAAAGTCAAATATTATCTTTCATTTGAAAGTAGATGAGGAAACGTGAGGGTTTCTGAGGATAGGTTTAGCCCTTGAGGAGAAAAAGCAGATGGGGACAATCTATTCTGAAGCATCTGCCAGACTGACTCCCAGCTATATCATCTGAAGAACTATTATAATGTACAGCACAACTGGAAAGGAGTGAAACTTTTGCATTGTAAGCATACTAGAATTTGTATGCATTTTTCTTCTGTATGTTTGGCTTTCTGCTTGTTGAGCTGTTATCTCTGCCTCGGTGGTTCCATGTACTTCCAGGTGATCCCAAGCAAAAGTACACATTTCCTATCTATGAAGAACTTCTGCACAGTAAGACTCTGTTTTTCTTGCTGTTGTGCAAGAGCTCAGAATTCTGTTCTTGGTGAAATATCTGAGTTACCTCCTGCAGCTGTCATACACCTGCTTTTGTTCTGCTGCTTTGTTCTTTGTGGTGATCTTAAAAAAACTTTGAAGATTAATGTATCGACAGCAGCATGGTTGTTAAAGGTTGCATGGGGATTTTTCTCTTCAAATCTGACCTTTCCAGTGTTATTAAAAAAAGACCAAAATAATGGGATATATGTAACCAAAATATTTTGTGCTCTTTCTACATATTTTGCAGTGCTATATAGGTAGACCAGAAAATTGAACTGGAAGGAGTGCTGAGAGGTCACCCAGCTCCCCTGCACCAAAGCACAGCTGCAGATATCCATATATTCCTGACAGGTGATCTTTATTTCTTTCTATCAGGGAGAATCATAAGTGTCTCAGGACAGTCCTCTTCTGGGGAAAAGTAGGAACATTAGTGGTTTCCTAAGGGTTTTCCTTTGGATACAAATATAAGCAAGAAATTTTATTGCTGTTGATTGGATCAATAACAAATGAAGGAAAAGAGATACGGTGCCTGTGTAAGAAATCTATTCCCATAAATGAAGGCAAGCCCGTGGGAACAGAAGTAGCTGACATAAACTTCCATCAGTTTATGAAATGCAGTACATGGAGCCAAGCCCATTTTCCCAAATAAAGCATTTCAGCCTTAATTGTGATTGCAAGAAATATTGCAGCTACAAGACCTGGACCACGCATGAAGTTTTTTAATTGTAACAAGTCAAGAATTCTTCTCATTTATTCAGATCTTGTCCTTTCTATGTCTAGAACCAGGTATCATCTTTGAGATCTTCATATTGAGCAATTAAGGAATCAAACAGTCTGCAATGCCAAAATATAGAAACGAAGAAGAGACTTTAAAACGGTTTTTTTCAACTTATTTAAACAAGTGAAACAAAACTTGATTTCACACCTCATCGAATGATCCAAGAAAGACTAAAATAGCCAATAGGCCACAGTAGATTTCTACAGTTACATAAAAACCTCAGAGGTGATAACTACTGATAGTCACGTGCTTTCCCACAAACTCTCTGAGGCTGAGAATCTAGTCCACAAATTTCGTGGAAGAGAGATTCCTCCTGAGATTTTCTGCCTTATTTTGGCTAGATCAGAAAGATCATAATTGAAAACAGCCTCATAAGAAACCCGACACTTCGAACCTGCAGACTGCTTCAGGTTAGGTAAAGGCATGAATTAATAATATTTTATTGAGTTGGGTACGCACTAAAATTAACTTTTTTCAAAGAGGATTAAACTGTGCTCATTCACATCAGGTTTTCAAGCAGTTGTCATTTACGACATCAATTAAACAAAACTGCTCAGTCCCCTGTCATAATAGTAGTAGAAGTCTACCAAAGGTTTCAGCTGAAGTCAGGTCACATTATGCTAAGTACTGCTCATGAGTAAAATATAGAACCAAAGAAATCAGATGACACTTCCTATCCACTTAAAATAGAATTTGCAAGTGAAAGCAGAGAGAAATCTATTACCACTAATTTACACAGAGCGACCCATTTCAGAGATGTTAAGCAATTTGATCAAGGTCACACAAGACATCTGTGGCAAAGCCAACAGCAAGGTAAGAATAGCAAAGTCTCAGAGGAATTCTGGAAGTTATTTGTCTTCTCATTATTTAAATCCTTAAATAATAAAGACTAAAGCATAACTAACATGCTCAAAGACTACAGATATATGCTAGATTCTGTGCCGTGTAGACTTTATATCATACAGACAGGCATGGTTATACTGCATCCGTCAATGAAGTCTTCCAACTTAGACAGATGCTTCTATAAGCAATTAGATGAGCTTCACAAGTTTGAAAAAATGTATATTGTCACTCTTATTGACATTAAGCAGTACTCTCTTCAGGAATGATGGAGTTTGTGAATCCCTCCTAAAGAGCATCGTACCAGCTAGCAGACCTCCTTCTTTAAAATTATGAAGTACTCATTCAACAAGGCAGAACATATACATAAAACCAAAGTGAGGATGCTTGCAGAGTGATGTGCCCCATGCATAAATGGCCTTTCTCTGCCAGGAAGGAAGATAAGCAATGGTATCACTTATGTCTGCATGCATGTGTCCATGTATCTTCAAGACATGCTTCCCCCTCTGCTGGAGCAGCACCAGGCTTTGCTGCTCCCACCTGCCGGGGTCAGCTCTGCATCACCAAAGGATGAGTTGGAACTAGTGACACTTGAACACATTTAGGTGTTTTAGGGAGAAATTTCATGTGTGAAAGGCGAATTTAGATACTACCTCCAAACTGCACAATCTATGTTGGAAGATAGCAGTCAGTCAGCTCTAAGATGCATGGATTTTAGGAACAGATATAGGTCTAAACCCATACACTCTTATCTTTCACTCCATACTTCTTCTATTGTAGCAACATTAGCTTAGCCCTTAAAGCCATCTTTTATGATTAAATATTTTTCCAACAGTTCAAATACATGTCCTTCCTTCCTTCCTAGCTCCACCATTGTGCCAACACCTTTGCCAAGGATGGGAAATTTTTAAGAGATGCGGGTTGGAAAGAGGTGGGAGGAGAAGAGAACTTTTCTTAAATCTAGGGAGAATGCATAGGCATTGTTTATCTTGCTGTAGTTGAGCAGTGTGACAGAGGTGAAGGAAAAAGAAATTCAAGCCTGCTTCTTTGAAAAACAAACTAAATAACCACGAAACTCCATGGTTTCTTGTAAGAGTAAAGATTTTGGTTCTTTTAGAGGCAGGCCCACCACCATGATTTGGGAAAATACCACAGCTCAGCACAGTCAACACTTAGCCCCCTGTGGTCCAAAAGCAATAACTCCTTCCTCCTCCTCTTCCCTTAGCCACCTTTCCTGGACTAAAATCTTCCCTCATGTCTTACTTCTTGCCTTCTGTCTTTATCAGCCTAGCCATCAGCAGAAAGAATTAAACTCAGAGCATTTGTTTACAGTTTGTATGTCACTTTGAAAAACAGTTTGGTTTTTTTTTGTTTCAGCAAAGGGCAGTGTGTATTTCAGAAAACATTTTTACATTTCCCAGCTGTAATATTTTGTCAAGTAAAAGACTTTATCTCTGTTCCCAAGCCCCACCTGTCTAATGTCCTTAGTTTGTGACAGCCATAACAACACTATCTCTCTTCCTATCCTCACAGAATATTACCAGGGAGTCTTTTATGTTAAAATTGAGCATCACTTGTGAGAACACTTCACCAGCAGGGCAATATTTCCTATTTAGCAGTACAAAGGTACTGAGAAAAGATAGATTCAGTCATGTTACTCAGTGACTGAAGCTCTGCTTCAAATGTTAGAAGAAGACACCATCTCCCTTAAAGACCCATCTGTCGGCATTGCTCATATGACATTCCTCACCCTAACATCTGCCTCCCTTTAATGGATCACTGCCCACTTTCCTGGGTGGAGCCTGGTCATTTCACAAAATGTGGAGCTGGTTTTTTGCTTGAAAATGGCACTTACTGTATGTAACACGGTTTGAGATTCATGCTCTGGCTATAGCTAGCAAAAGAAAAATCTTCCTGAAAATAATGAAATTAGTGGGGAGTTTGGGACGCAACTTTTGGAGAAGACATTCCAAAATCAGCAGGAAAGAACATTTTAACATGCTCACTGAGTTTTGGCAGCCAACCATAGATCTTAAGAAACTATGTTTTAGAGGAAGAAAATGCATCATAAGCTGCAGTGGAAACAAGATAGTGGGAGATGCTGTGAAAGTCAAATATGGATTCCAAATTAAGTGTCACACAAGTTTATGTTACTTGTGGGGATTACTGCACATTGTCCTGCTATACTGTCATTAAAGAATGAACCCAGAGAGTGATTCTCAAATGGAAATTAAAAAAAGAAAAGGGAAAAATAAAATGCAAAGGATACTGTGAAAAGCACATGACAGCAGTATCTACCACATGCTTTCTGAGTGACACTGGGCAACTCATGACTTCTTCCTGTGACACCCAATAGCAATGATCAGCTGGTTTTTGACTTCTCCCTTAAATTTAATGTTCTTAAGAAAAGGAATTTCTCCCCTGTAGTACAGATCTATGGTGTCTGGTGATAAAATAGTGACTTAAAGCCTTCTCCCCAAAAAAGACAAAGATATCCAATTTCAGGGTAACGTCCCAAGTAAGAGCACAAGCAAGGAATCTTCCAGACATATTCTACAACTAGAAGAACAGTGCTGTGATTAAAATAAAATGCAAATTATTAGCAAAATATAGCAGTTATTTAGGAAGACAGAGACATCTTGTTCGGATAAATTGATTTTGGTGCCCATACTCTTCAGCCCTGCCAAGTCAGATGGGATGAAACAACAGTGAAATAGACTGCCAGCTTGTAAGCAGACATAGCAACTGCCTTTGTTTCTAAAAAAGGGAATGATTCATCCTTGAAAAGTGCATTTTAAAAAAGAAATTATTAAAAAATAGCATTGAAAACCCTATATTTGAATGTGCTTCCTCTGTGACTTGTTCTAATAAACTTACCCCACAAACATTGCAATGGGTCTGAGATGTTTCCAGCTCCAGCCCTGTCCTGGTGGTGCTCTCAGGTACAGAGCCACTGTGGAGGGCAGAGATCTGCCCAGCTGTAACAGTATGCTCCACCAACAATCTGGCCCTTATCTCCTGTAACCCTGCCCAAACACTACCTATCAGTGATGGCTTTATCTGCTCCTGATGACTGTACCCAGCTGAACATGGCTTTGGGGAGACCAACATCACAACAGCCAAGGAGTGACTTGGAAGGGGTGAACAGGTATAGCCCAAATACTTACTTACTGATTAATCCACTTCATTACACACACACACGAAGTGAAATTGGATATTTCTCATACGGCATCAAGAAAATTCTGGAAAAATTATTAGAAATCATTTAGGGATCATCTTAAAAGTGCACCAAAGAAAATTCTTTGTTATTCAGGATATTACATGTACTTTGGGGGGAAACAAACACAGGCATCAGAAATCAGAGTGGTCTCTCTACATCTGTGTTCCTTGTATTTTGCTGGTCATGAACTTATTTTGCTTATGTTCTCTCAGAGGCTTAAGAAGAAAGGCAAAGATGGAAAATAAAGAGGTGATAAATGCAGATGTGATCTGAACTTTTAGGGAACTAAACCTCTTGGTAAAATACGAAGAAATTAAAATAATCTTCCCATCACATAAGGTTTCAATTTAGGATTAATGTTTCACTTCCAATTTTGATAGAAGGCTTCTTTTAAAATAATAATATATTAAGAAAAGTAGTCAGAAAAATAAATTTTATGGTAGTTTTGTTACTTACAAATGTAGGAATAGTTAAAAGAAGCTCAATTTTTCCACTTAAAGGACTTTACACTGCAGCATATTACTGACATTTATCTAACTATAAACAAACAGCCACTGAAGAGCAGCATGTTATGGTTAATTAAACAACAGTTGGGTGGGGGCAAGGAGGAGGGAGAGGAAATAATAGTCATTTAATTTAACTGGAAAAACGTGAATAGACTTGTAATATGGCTACAAATTCAATGAGTGAACACCACCAGACTCTAAAGTTAGTGCTCTAAGTACCACCACTAGCAAGCAGTGTCAGCAATGCAGGGCATAATCTCACTAACTGATCAGTCATCTCTTGTTAGTAGTATCATACAGAGAGATTTTTAACATCTATAATTTTAACAACATGATTATATCTAATAAACATTGGTCTTTCCACAGAAGCTCTCCTATTTATTTTTCTTCGAAATGGTGCAGAATGGGCTTCCTAATCCATCCTGCCATACCTGCCCAAAGAGGGAGACACAGTAACCTGGGAGGGGAGGACTCAGCATCATCCAGGGAAAGGCAATTTAAATTCATGTTAAAACTCATTCCTAGGTACTGCTAGGTGCTAAGAGCACTGCTAGGCAGACAGATGTTGCTCTGGACTCCTGCTCAAATTCCTCTGTGTAGTCAGCAAGGTCTCATTTTTGAGAGGTCTCAGCATGCACCTGTGGATGAGCTGTGGTCTGGAGCTGCTGTTCTCATGGTGTATACAGTTTGCATAAGCCTGAAGTCCATATGCAATTAGCCAGGTGCCTTTGGTGTTAGGTTTCCTTTGAGGACAACTTCCCAGGAGGATCCGAGATGTCACCACCACACCAGATTCGGTGTGGTGGCAAGCACCAGATTCGGCAGATGCTGAGGCTGGTAGCTCTCATTTTTTAGACTTTATGCAGTTCTGCTGTGGAAGGGTGAAAGTGGACAGAAAAACAAATAATGCTGCCCTGCATTTTTTCTGAGTTCTTATCTGCCCTTCTTTTTAAAGATATTATTACATTAAAGATACATTATGTAACAATTTAATAATACCTCTTAATTCCTAAAGTAAGTAAGCAAAACTTGTCAGTTTTTAACTGACAACACATGGAGAAAGAGGGCAGATTTTTCAGCACAATGCTGAAAAATCAGCCCACATTGCATCACTCTGGACTATACCCATCCATTGTCAGAAAACTGTACCTGCATCATGATGCCATAGTACTCAGCTCATCTCTTTTTTTTAATCTTACCTCCAAATTAGGGGGCCAGAGAGAAGGGCAGCAGTGCAAATGGGAAGGCAGAGACTGATATCTTGTGCCTATGGCACCCAGCCATCTCTGCATCCACTGCATGCATACAGAGGGGGACCCTTCACTGCCATCTTTGAAAGTCAGCAAAATTCT
This sequence comes from Turnix velox, assembly GCA_013400935.1. Taxonomy (NCBI): domain Eukaryota; kingdom Metazoa; phylum Chordata; class Aves; order Charadriiformes; family Turnicidae; genus Turnix; species Turnix velox. Next base: position 164,104 of record VZTY01005440.1, read on the forward strand.
TTGAGCACCATGGGTGATTTGGGTGGCTAGAAGAACTCTAGCCCTACATCTCACCCAAAGCAAGGCCAGCTCTGTAATTACACCAAGCTACTCAGGGCTTTGTTTGGGTCTTGGAACCAGCCCCCTGAAAGGACAAAGGTTGGGCTGAGATGCTGCTGGGCACTGTGAACAGAAAACTCCAAGCTTTAAACTAAAAAAAAAAAAAAAAGGAAAAGAAGAACCAGGGATGGGAGCTCTGGGTGAGAAGTGATCTAGATCATAACCTCACCCTTGCCAGAAGTTCCTTGCACAAGAGCAAGGATTCTGGGTTTTGAGTGTGTCAGTTGCTCCATGTAGAAAAGACAAGTAGTCACTCTGAAAGGAACATTTAAACTTTGCTGCTGTAGTTATTAACATTTCTAAGAAGTTTTTAGATTTTACAATGAAAGATACCACAGATGAGATTCAAGTTTTTTCTCCTGTGAGATATAAACGAAATTATCAGTCAAGGAAAAATATTGCATCTGAGCATTTCTGTCTTCAGAGTCACCTGTTAGCCTGTGACCAGCATGCATCTTGAGTTTTATAGAAAATGTATAATTCAGCACTTTTTCCAAAAATCATTAGCTCAATCAATTTGAATCCATTTTCTGTCTTTCCCCAGAGGAAACAGAGGAGGAAAACATAGATAAAGGGAAGAAATTTAAGCAATATCTGCAGACAATATCTTCTAGCTATAGCATTTCTAGTGTCTGATAACCTCCAACTGACAGTCTTTATTCCGGTAAAGGCTGTAACAAACTGTTGCTGGGCAGAAGGAAAATGTCAAGTGCATCATAAAAGTCATAGCAAACGCCTATACCTCAAAATGATCCAGGATTTATTTCAAGTGTATATTTCTCCCTTGTTTTGAACTCCTTAGGTTGTTCTGAAATGGAAATTAGATGTTGTTGTATTTATAAGACAAAATATATGCCTTTATATATAATTTCTTCAATGATTCTTTTGATACCAATGTACCAGAAAGAGTAGTTGCAAACTCAGTTGCCTAGAAGGTTCTATCCACTCTCAAATTCTCAGCATTCTGCTGCCAGTGGAGGAAGATAATAAGTAACAAGAGGCTGTTTTGTCCTGCATCTTCTTTTATTCCTCAAGAAAAAGGTTTTTATGCTTTGTTTGTGCTAGTGAAACTGTGCCACTGCTTGTACTGAAAAGAGCAATATTAAAAAACTAGAACTTTTAATTCTTGCTACTATTTTTTTGGTCCATGGTACATGATGTACCACTGATCATAAAGGAGCAAGTAAGTGCAATATGGTGTGTGGTTGTGTAGAGAATACAAATGAATGAGTAGTCTTTTGGAAAAGATTAAATAAGAGACCTCTATTGTCCAGCAAGACTGAGGGCACTTGAAAGAACTAACACAATGCAACAGTTAAATCATACATACTGTGCATTTATTAATATAATTCAATATAACAAAAGGCTTAATTATAGTATGTTTTTCTAACATTAAAAATATTCTAATGAGAGCCACACTTGTAGACTGCGTTTTAAAAGAGGAACTCAATGTCTTTTCTCTCAACTTTCTCACTGCAGCTGACTCCACCAGGAGGAGAGCCTAGAGGAGAAGGGACAAAAAAATCCCAACACCACAAAAAACAAACAAAAGAAACCAACCAAAGAACCCCTCCAAACAAAACACAAACCAAACAATGAGCTCAGGGAACAATATTCCTTAAAAAGGCTAAACTTTTCTCAACACTTGCAAGACAGCTGGGCAATCTTGAGTATAGATAAGAGCTGCACCATTGAGGCATTCATTTCCCTGAGACAATTAACAAAGAGCAATGACTTCCTCAGACAGACTGTAATCTGACCTGAAGTAAATTTGTTGAAAAGTAAAAATTGATAATAAGTAAATTAATTATAAAAACCTCTTCATAAGGAATATCTAAAAGAAGCCCCACAGATAGTATTTGGCTCTGAAATCCCATGGCCAAATTTATGCTGCAGAAATGCAGGCTGCAACTTCTGTGTTTTCATAGTCCATATTGTAGATGAAGGTTTGTGACAACCCAGTATAGCACATAGTGCTCACACATACGGATTTCAAAACATGTCAATTACTGTGAGAAGCATCAAGATGAATGAATGAAGAGAACTACATAAGTTACAGTAAGTTTTGAATAGACATGACAACCAGGATCCAACGTTTTTGTTTTCTTTATTCCAACTAACTTATCTTAGAATAAAATTTAAATATGCAGGAGTCTATGGACCACACCATAGCACTTTTTCTGCCCTAGGAATACAAAGAATGAAAATGAGCTTCTAGGTACCCCTCTATGCTGAGGGGTGCACCCCTCAACAACTACCTCTTATGTTCATGCCTTAGTGTTTGCCTTAATCTTCCTCTCTTTGAATTATCAGACAAAGCAGGATTGTTGATTGTGAGAAAATGATGTCATGATAAAGTTTATGTCATGATAAAGTTTCACCACATGGCATGACTAAACCAGAAATGGTAAGAAGATATAAGCAGCTACCCTGGGTCAGACTAAGAGACCATATAATATACTGTCTCCAACAACAGCCATAAGCAGCTACAGGGGAGTGCACAAACACACGATATGCTTCTGCTGATACTCTCTCAATAAACTCCCTCCCATAATTGAAGCTATGAAATTTCCTAATCTAGGTGTGGTTGTACAGTAGACTTCTATGGAGTTGCTTCTTGAAGCCCTTGTTCATACACTCATTCTTCCTTTGTACCACTTTCAGTACTTACAAAGACTATTCTTATGTGTAAAATCATTCAGCTGGTAGAACCTGCAAATGAAACAGATAGAAGAAAAAAACACAAGGAAGTTAAAGCCAGTGAAGAAATACTAGATCGATTCTTAACATCTTTTTTCACCACAGAGAAGAGCAGAATTGCCTCTTTAGGCTTGTAATCATATGGCCAGCTTGAGAAGCCATTAAAAAGAAGCATCAGCAGAAGACTTGTAGAATAAAACCGATAAAACAAATACATGTGGACAAGACATATTTTGTTCAGGTTTTAAGGATCTCAAATACTAGATCTCGAAGCAGTTAAGTATGGTGGGTCTCCTACTACATAAGCATCAGAGAAAAGGAAAGTGATGATAATCTGTGAAAAGAGCTATGGGAAGATGCAGGAAGCTGGAGTTTAGTAATTCTGCTGCCTGTAGAGATCAGATTAGTTGAGAACATAACAGGGAAGGAATTAAAAGAAACGAATGATATGATGAGAAGGGGAGGAGGAAGGAACAGATCTACTAGGTTCCTCAAAGTGGTCACCATACATATGTCTGTGAGTGAACTATATTTGGCTTTGCAAAATGGCTTTGTTTAACACTATCTGAACACAGCCTTTTGCAATAAATCAGTTAATAGCATGTTAAAAAATGGAAAAAATAAAAGGCAGGAATAAGTTATTAGCCTTCACCATGAATGAAGTTAACACCTGGGTGCCTTTGCAGATGAGAGAGGAGCCACCTCTCAGTTTAACAAGCTCACAATTTGGAAAATAAAGTTAACTATAGGATAAAGATTGTTGATGATAATAATTCAGTACAGTAAGAAGACAAAATGGACTGTGAAGAGCTGCAGAAGAAGACTTTGCAGCTGGATACTGAATGGCAAAATATGTTAAATTCAATGTTGTTAAAACACAGTGACACATATAGGAAAACCAGTATTAATTAACTGCACTCACTAATGAGCTCTAAACTAGCTGTGCATCATCAAAGAAAAAAAAAATCAGACCCACAGTGAAGAGGGTTTTGGAAACAGCTCTGTGCTAAATGGTGGTCAAAACGATGAACAGAAGATTAGGAATGGACAAAAACCAGAAAATATTCTTTATAAATACATAAATACAAATCCTAAACAAGACATGCAGTTCTAATCATAATATCTGAAAAAGTGTATACATAGCAGAACTTAAGATGTAAAGAGTAACAAAACAGAAAATGTGGATTAGAAACATATTATTCTTTCTTTTACACTTAAGAGTATCAGAAGGACTGGTCAGGCAGGAAACGGAAAAGAAAATAAGAGGCATGTTTTTTTGGGGAGGAGGGACATGAGAGGAGGATAGTTAAACAGTGACACTAGTATGTCAAGTGTACATTTTGTCTAAAAAAACAAAAGGAGTGCTAAACAATTGAAGAGAAAATTTCATGCACAGTTCTGGGTTTGGGAAGTCCATAGCCTGCACAATGCCAAGAAATTAGTAAGCATTCCTCTCCTTGTTCTTCTGTATTCTTTTTTCTCCAGCTCTACTCAGAAGGTATGCATTAGGGTCTTTCAGCAAAGGTAGCCAATTTGCATTTTACTTGCTGAATGAATTTTCAGATTCTATGCAGTACGTTGCAAACAAATGAGATGAGAAGGTAGTTTCCAAAACTATTATAAACTTATATACTATGTTCCTTAATGTTTTCAATAAGACATTGCACAAAGGTATGTAAGAAAGTTAAAACTTTCAAAAAATCACACTCTTGTTCTTAACTTCTACAAAAAATTCAAAGTCTGAAGTTGAAAACTTTGAAATAGATTACTAGGCAAACTACCTTACAAAGGGGGAATAATGTCAAATTAAAGCTTTAATTACAGTAAATTTTTAGTACAACATTTAATAACATTATTAGGTTATCTTTTGTGGTTACAATCCTGGAAATCATAATCTTAATGTAGCTGAGACATCCCAAATTCTATAAATAAAAAAGTGAAAGGACAAATTTATTATACTGAAAACCAGGGGAACACTTACTTTAATGCACTACAGTATGAACTTTAAATAGCATTTAAGACAGTTTGTAAAATTTATTACCAAAGAAGTTATTTGCATTAGCAGAATCCTGGATATAATCACTCAGCAGACTTCCTTCCTCTCTAATCCAGGTTTTCACTAATTTCAACTGAAAGTATCTGTGGTTCCAAAAAATACAGACATAAATTATGGACTTTTAAAATTAATTTTCAGATACTTGATTGCGACAAACATATTAGCTTCATCTCATTCTAGTTACTCATAACATTTTCCTTCTTTCTGGATCCATGACATCAATAGGCTGAAACACACAGAGGAAGTGGGCCCTATTTACTTCTTGATACTCATAGGAATAGTCTATAATTACCCTAGTGACTAATATCTTTTTTCTAAATCAGTCACATTTACTAAGCTCTAGAACATTTCATGACAGTGCATAATAGAGAGTAGTATGTTGCTGCTGGAGCATAAAGTGCTGGTTACAAAAAAATGTAGGGCTCCTAAGTTAACTGGGACAGGGATAAAAAAAGAGGAAAAGTCAAAGAAGGATCTAGGTGAGATGAGCTCTAAATACAAGACAATAGCTGGTTTTATACTGAGAGCACAAAACTGCGGGGAAAATAACATTGTTGACTGAAGGACATCAAATCAGGGTTCAGGGGAGCTTTGCACTAATCCTGTGTTGTAATGACAGCTTAAAAATTTGGTACTTTGATGAGTTCTGAGATTGACTTAAACCTCTTTAATTTGGCTTGCTGGTATTTAATCTTTTAACTTTGCATTCTTAATCAAAACTCAAAGCAGACCTTTAATCTTATATGTACAAAATGGAAGATTAGAGGATCCTGACCTGCCTCTGGTAGACAGCTGTTTGCTTCCCCTTTCCCTTCTTCTCACAGTAACAGCAAATGAGAGTCATTTCAAACCTGTAGAACGATCTTAGAAGAAAAGATAAATTGCATAAATATTCTTCACCAGAGAGGAATTGTAATCCTTCGCTTTCTTTAGTGAAGAATATAGAATTCATCAGAGCCTCTGTGTGTGTTTCTCTTCAAACACTGTGGGGAAAAAACTATGGTTTGGACAAATACCTCATTGAAGTAGAACTGTTGTATTCAAATTTTCTTTGTCCATAGAACACCTGAGACACGTACAGGCTTCAGTGCCTACTCAGATTTAATAACACACAGTATGTAAGAGGAGAATGGATTAAAAAAATGCTATGTAGAAAGCTTGGAATTGTTTTTACTGATAAAAAATAAAGCAGGGAGGATACTTACACCAAATATGTCCCATTTTATTGTAAAGTTTTTGCAGCAGGGACAGGTATTTTTAAAATAGAAATGCATTCTTAAACTCCTCTAAGGCAGTTTGGTGCTCCTATGGACCAAGAAAGTCCTTTAAATCTATTTAGTATTCGAAAGAGATCATGGTGGCTTTAAGTCAGGGCATCTCAGATGTCCCCAGCTGCCGGGACTGCCCAGCGGGAACTTGCAGGAGGCAAGAGAGGACTTTAAACCATCAGTGCAGCAGACATGCAAGGCAACACAAAGTGTCGTATCATCCTCTTTCCTCTTCCTGAGTATTTCTAGCCACTTGGGCCACCCATGCAATCTCCAGTGCTCAAGCATTTGAGGAGGTGAAGTGGAAACCCTGGACTGAGGTTCTTGGGCCACTGAGCCAGAAGCTTCCCAGGCCACAAGACTCCCCTTCCCTATGATTAATGTAGCAATTTATCTCACTTCACTGCAGCAACACAGTCCCACTCTAGGGTTTTGTCTCATAGTTGGCGGGAAGCATCCTTATGGTATGGGTGATTTAATTAGCCCAAAAGCAGGCATTGCTGATTGCAAGAGATATGTGGGACAAAAGGGAAAGTCAGCTCTCTGCTTTTGTGAGCTTCATTTATTCCCCGTGTGTAGTTCCCTGTCTTGAATAGAAATCTCCATGCATCTGAGTTCCTGACAAAACAGTTATTGATTTTCACTGCACGTAGCTGAGCTAAAGTCATTTAACATCATGAAAATCTTAAGCAGCCACAGTAGAAGAACAACCTCAATTACACAACTCATTTTAAGTTCCTTGCACTTTCCATCATAGGCTTGGAAATGCTTCATTTTACATCATTGTTAGTGATGGGTATCCTGCTTTATCTGTTCCTGAATTATTTAAATCACTTAAACAGAGGAAAAGTCCACGGAAAAGTTATTTCCTGAAGTTCAGTGAGACTTTAGAACTATTTTCAACTTAGTTTGATGGCACTGAATAAGCATCAAAACTTTTCTGTATCAGAATTTTTTCCTTAGAGATCATGTATGGTGTGGGAAAAGATCAAAAGGATCAATACAGTCCAGCAAATAGACACAGAAAACATTTCCTAAGTGAAAAAGAAGAGAACATTTCCCATATAGCTTCTGACATCCTAACTTTGCAGTGCATTCGTAAGTATAAGCATCCTACGGTGCATTTTGAAGCATAAATGTTATTCACATAATCCAAGGACTAAAATGAGATCTTCCTCCCTCTCTTGAAGATAGTTCAGGATTAAGAAACTTTCAATCCCTGACCAACACAAGTAAGATCTTTCTCCACCACCTTCTCTAATAAAAGAGTATACAGCTCTGCTTAGTCTATGTTCTTAAGAAGAAGTCTATTACTGTCACTAGATTGGTAAGATGGTTTTTCTCTTGTAGTGGTTCCTCTCACATCTCTTGATCTTTGGAAGGAACAAGAAAAAACGAGTAAGAAAAACAACTAAGCTATTCAATCCTCATGTTTAATACAGAATGGGAAAAGGATTAATCAAAACAAAAGCTCATCAATCAATTTTATGGAAGTTACAATTATTGTTTGTCTGTGTGAGAAATGAGGAAGTTGAAGTGTTCTGTAGATATTCAGGAGTGTCCCCACATGCTCCTTATGATCTCTGGAAAAGTTAGCAATTAAGTCAGTGGACCATCATGTGATAGGGTAATCCAAAATAGGATCAAATAGCAAATGGTATTAAAGGTTTATTTGTTAGCTGTTTGAATGCTGTTAGAGCTGAAGAAACCACCCAAATTTATGACTTCCATGCTACCATCCTTTCACAGAAGAGAGCTGAACCTTACACTTCAAATGCACCAGATGAGAGCTGAAAACAAATGCATGCTATTATAGAGCAGATCTGGCCCTGACAAGCAGAGGGATGCCAAAAGTAGCCCATGAAGTCTGGCCACAGTGATGACTGCTTCAGATGACCTGTGAAGGCTAGGCATGTGGAAGCTATAGCTCTTGCTACATGCAATTCCCCCTGGCACAGCAGTTTATCCATTTAGATCTTTGACTACCTGCTGTTAACCTTGAAGACAGTAGGAAAAATGGAACACAACACAAAAGCACTTATTTTGACTGCACCATTTCACAGAAAGCAAGGATGTATCACACCTAATCTAATTTACAGTATAGGATTATAGTTGTAAAAAACAGAAATGATTGACCCACCACTTTAAAAACTATGTGAGAGGAGTCATATCACATTACTTTCTCATGTGTTTTACTTCCTACGTGCCCAAAATAGGTTTCAAAGGGGATAAAAATAGCAGAAGTAATCAGCAAAGGCACAAGACTTTTCTTAATTCTCATACAATATATTCCAGATTCATAGATTCAATAAAGTAAAATCACAAACCACGTTCCAGTGAACAGGGAGGAGAGTATGTTCCTTGGATCCTACTAATTCATATTCTTGATTGCTTGATCCTGCAGCACACACAGGATTAGGATTTTATTTTGTATGACTGGTTGAAAATTAGGAGGAAGTGAAAGGCAAAAAGGGCATTACAAAACCAAGAAGCTTGTGCAAGAGGAGTACTTTTCTTTCATCAGTTATCCCACATTGAAACAAGGCCCATGATATAGCTGACTTCTGTCAGTATCCCAACAGTGCTGCTGAATGCAATGGATGTTGTGGTGCCAAGAGACTTTGAACTTATTCATCAGTATTGCTCAGTCTGACTCACAATTTAAAGGGAAAACTAGAACTGCCATTGCTTATGAATAATTTGACTTTTAAAGTATTTTTGCAAACATTCATAAATGCATCAGCTGGAGTGATTATGTCTCCAGCTGCTGCAGCTTGTTTTCTAACAGGAGAACAAATTCCAAGAACGGATTTTTCTTTTTAAGATATTAACACAGATAGACGCAATGAGTTCAGCACTAACATGACTGTTTACAAGTGACAGGCCACCCGTAGAAGACAGCTATAAAAGAGTAATTTCAACAGTACAATGAATCCTGCAACGGTATGTGAGCTCCTGTTTCTCCCCAAGGTACCTTTCCTAGAAGAATTTCCACATCAAAAAGTTGTAACACCAAAATGCCAACCCCAAACAGCAGCTGTAGGACCTCTTAGCCTCAGACTCAAATCACAGCTCCTTCGGGAAACAAACACAGACTCCCAACAATGCACAGCAGATGTGTTCTTACCATAATACATTTTTTATTGATAGATTTTCTAAGTTTGAGAGTCTACAAGCAAAATTACTGACAAGAGTACCTCTGAAAGCAGTCAAATGCACTGCATGGCAGCACCTCAGTTGTGGCATTGAGCCTTCCTCCCTCTGCTCTATTGCTTCCCCCTGAAGAGCTCCAGAGGTAACACAGCCAGCAAAGATGATTTCTGGGATCAGATGTCAGATCTTCAACTCAATAAAAGAGTAAAGAAGGATTAATGTGCCTTCTCGTTCTACTGCATGGCTTCATCAATGTTTCAGGCTGTTTTAAGAATGCTCTCTGAGCTGAAACACAACTGCTTGATTTGAAGATGGGGTAGAAATCGTTTTTGACTGCTCAAATAAGAGAATTATACACAGGTCTTTCTCCATGACTAAGAAGAAGCATTTTTGATACTTGGAAATTTCTCATATTTGTAAAGTAATAGGGGAATATACCAGCTTTGAAATAAGGTTTTTCTTTTCATGACACCTGCAACAGTCTTGCTTTTAACATCTGCACTTTAATATATCTAACACCTTTTTTATATATCATTAAAATAAAAACACTGATTTCCAGTTAGCTTGTGCTATTATCTCTAAGAGCACTCTCAGTACAAAAGGGCAAGACTATAAAATCACAAACTAGGGATGCTATTAGATAGACTCTCTTAAAGCAAAAATACATGATACAGAAAATGGTAGCTTGATTTTAAAACCATGAAATCTGTCTATCCCTATTTATATTTAAAAGGTTCAACACTGGCATAGAATTTATAAAACTCTTCTCTCTTAGAGAATAAATAGTGTAAGCTCCTTGAACTAATGTCAGAATCCTAAAAAGTTGATAAAATACTGTTATGCTGTGCCCCAAGGTGATATCAATGTAGCCTCCAACTTTCATGTATAAGGTGTTAAATGCAGTTTGCAGGTTGAAAAGATAGATATTGAGGTTTATCTGTTGGTTTTTTAATAAATTCACCTTTCTGCTTAAAAAGAAAAAACAACAAAAACCCCAAAAATTAACAAATATTGATTTAGTTGTTATGGCTTTGAGGATGAAAACACACAGGACGTAGTATCATACTGCCATCTATAGTTGAAGAAGAAAATAGACCGTACAGCTGAACTTAGAGAAGCCACTGAACTGTGTGCAGAAGAAAAACTATCTGGGCTTTTCAAAAGCAGGAGCAATGCATAGACACGTTTATGTGCTGTCAGGAAGATGGAACCAGGCTCTTCCCAGTGACATCCAATGATAGGTCACAGGGCAATGGGCGCAAGCTGGAACATGGGCGGTTCCACAAAAATAGAAGAAAAAAAACTTTTCCACAGTGAGGGTGACAGAACACTGAACAGGCTGCCCAGGGAGATTGTGATGTCTCCTTCTCTGAAGACATTCAAAACCTGCTTGGACACCTTCCTGTGTGACCTGATCTAGGTGTTCCTGCTCCAGCAGGGGGATTGGACTAGATGATCTCTTGAGGTCCTTTCCAATCTCTGATATTCTGTGATTCTGAGTAAAGCCTGGAGCCTTATTTAAAACATCTGCAAGAACACTGTAAGGAGGTGTAGGTAGTATTTTGCCCTATCTGGATGTCTTTCTCCTTATCACCCCCATCAAAAACCAATCATCTTTTGGATGCACAGCTATCTGCATGCAAGGCACAAACAAAGGAAAAAGCAACAGTACAGTCTCACTCTTGAAAGCCCAGGTTTCTATCCAGCTGCAGGAAATGAAGATGTTGCTATATGGAAGATCCTCACCAGCCGTTGAGTTTCAAGGCAGATATTAGTCGCTTCTGTTCTCAAAGGTACTCTTCAAAAAAGAAAAAAAAACCAAACATGCTTTTGCAGAACTCTAAAGGAAGTGAAAATTATGATAAAATTCCATTGAAAGCAAACTAGAACTCTGTGTTACTGGTTTTTTTTTTTTAACGTGGAAACCTGTGAATTATCAATTTCTCTTCCATTATATGACACTTCCTAGTTTTATTTCCTTTGGTAGTGGGTGGGTTGGGTTTCTTTAAAAAAATTGAGAAAAAGTTGTTCCTCTTTTACTTTGGTTTTGAATGAAATCCCAAAAGTAGATGACACTTCCCTGATGTCTTTTACAGGCATTAAAAATACATTAATTTAGAACTTTTAATTCTGGAACATTATGAAATTACTTTTAGGTCAGTTTCTAGTTACCAAAAAAGTGTAACAATCTTAAAACTACTGCTAGAATCTATAAAAACTTAAGTTTTCATCTGTAGTCTTGTTTTTTAAGGCATTAATAAATATATAGAAAACTGGAAGCTCTTCACTGGTGACAGCATTCAGAAAAAGCTTCTCACCAGCTGACAAGGGAAGGAAACCACCACAAGCACAAGAAACTTTTATCTGACAACTGGAGTACAAGACCAAGCAAATACTCAGCTTCTAGAGAACTTTATAAACATGAGCCTCCCTAGTGGATACCAACCTTGCCATGGGGTCCTACAGAAAGGCAGGGGAAGGAATTTTTAACATAATATCGGATGGGAGGACTAGAAACAATGGATATAAATTGGAGGGGGATAGATTTAGACTAGACATAAGAAAGAAATTCTTTACAGTGAGGGTGGTGAAGCACTGGAACAGGTTGCCCAGGGAGGTTGTGGATGCCCCCTCTCTGGAGGTGTTCAAGACTAGGCTGGACAAGGCACTGGGCAGCCTGGTCTAGTGGGAGGTGTCCCTGCCTATGGCAGGGGGGGTGGAACTCGATGATCTTTAAG
>VZTY01005440.1:176253-205407 GCA_013400935.1 Turnix velox
ACTTGATCTTTAAGGTCCCTTCCAACCCAAACTATTCTATGATTCTGTGGGGTTTTCTCTGCTTGATGTTGCCAGCCTGTAAAATTGTATCAGCTATCCCACTCCTCAGTTCCTCTCAAAACCAGATCCAAACAATGTCAGGAGAACGGTGAGACGTTTTAAAATTCTGTGCGGGTGGCAGGGCTTAAAATAACACCCCAGGTACTCCTGATCTGTGTCAATCCCACACCCTAGCAGATGGCAGCATTTCTAATCAGTGCAGGGAAATTAGTATTATTTCTGCATATCTACTTACTGCTCAGTAAACTATCTGCTAATAAGGTCTTTTAATGTGAGGCAATATTGCAAATATGTTCAATTCTGGAGCCCTCAACATAAGGACTGTTGAAGCGGGTCCAGAGAAAGGCCACAAAGACAATCAGGGGGCTGGAATATCTCCCTTATGAGGAGAGGCTGAAGGAGCTGGGGTTGTTCAGCCTGCAGAAGAGAAGGCTCAGGTGGTACCTCATAGTAGCTTATCAACAACTGCAGGGGGCCTAAAGAAAGGCTGGGGTAGAACTTTTTATAGGGTTCAGGATAGCAGGACTAGGAGTAATTGGGTGCAAATTAGAAGAAGGTAGATTTAGGTTGTTTATAAGAAGTTCTTTACTGTGAGAGTGGTGAGACAGGTTGCCCAGAAAGGTTGTGGATGCACTCTGCCTTCTAAGTGTTTAAGGCCAGGCTGGATGAGGCATTGAGCAACCTAGTGCTGTGGGAGGTGTCCCTGCCCATGGCAGGGAGCTTGGAAACTAGATCATCTTCAAGGTCCCTTCCAACCCAAACCTTTCTACGATAGCCTAATATTTAAATAATACAATCCACAGATCTAGGTTCAGTTGTAGTCTAAAGTTGTTTTTATCTTCCTGCAGTCATGCCACCCCTCTTCAAAAGCCCAGAATGCCCATTAAATGAAGTGCTTTGTAAGCAGCAAGGCAAAATACTGCTCTGAAGTGAGATCATAGCTTATACCTGTAATAGGATTAGCAAAGCATATCTCACACCCCTCAATAAAAATCTCATTGCAATAGGGACAATTTGTATGCATGCCTACAACAGCTATCATGCATGAAAAGCTTTTCTAAAACAGTAGTTTTAGAAGGCTACATTGTATTCTGAATGAGCATTAATGTAATTTCTTCCCTTTTCTTCAGAACCATGGAGTAAGGATAGAAAAGTAAAAGTACCTTTTCTTAGCTAAAAACAGTAAAAAAACAAAACCAAAAACAAGTTCTGGCAATGCCTCCTGAGAAGTTTAGCTCAGAATCTTTTCCATCTCAAGGGGATGGGAAAACAAGCATTTTTCATTAATTTTAAACTTACGACATAGCAAAACAAATCCCAGCAACAAGTGCCATTACCCACGCCTTCATACACCACCTTGCTCTCAACAGAAAAGTTTGTTTAAACATCTTGACATCTACAGCTTTGGTCTCTAAGGTAAGAGATCGCTGCCCCAACCCAGTTATGTGAAGGCTGAGAAAAGAAATGATTGTGGGTGTCCACAATCTGTCAGATTAATATCTGCAATTCAAAAACATTAAAAATAATAACAGAAAAACTTACATGCAGTGTATACATATGTAAAATGCCCATAGAACATGCTTATATAGACTTTTACAATACTCATATTCATGGAAGTCTCTCCTACTCAAACTACTGCTTAATCACTTCATTTTCTGTTCTTTTTTTCTGTCCACAGAAATTCAACTAATCCAAAGTCTTAACCCACTAATATTAAAATTCTCCTTTGTACATACTAGTGAATTGCAACTGCGTGCTTTTGAGGGTCATTCTTTTGAAGAACAAAACCAAACAGAGAATAAATCAATATGCAAACAATGGAGTAACAAAGGACCCAGCTTGTCCAGCTTTGATTTCATTGTCAAAAAGGTAAAACATTAATTTTGCTGTATAAAATTAACATTTTCTTTATGCTCAAACCTTTGTCAAAAGAGCATTACAGAAATTAATTCAAAAATTGCTTCAGTTATAGTAGGTGCTTTTATCTCTTTAGTTTTTGGAGAAACGTTGCTATATCATGTTTTAAGAACTTTACTCACCTAGGTCATGCTCAGATAAAAACCCAGAACTCGCATAAAGTGCCAGTCATCACCATTTTGTAACTTCTCACATCCTAAAACACACCCACAGCACTGATCTCTGGGAAATCTACTTTTTAGCTTTCATTGTCATAGTTTCGTAGCGCATATGAAGTTTCAAACATCTCACAGATGACTACATCAAAACTCCAAACCGCACTAGCATTCTTATGCAAGCTAATGTCTCGGTTCTAACTAAATCCAACTAACTACAAATTTCTAGGATACAAGCCTCTTCAAGAGGCAGAGAGCTTTTACTGCCTTATCAATTGTATGATCAATTACCTTGTTTTACAGCATTTCCCCCTCCCCAAAAGGCTGTGTCAGCTTTTAATGAAGGGTCCTGCTAGTGGGATTTGAATTATTTCATATTTGAAAGTGTCAACTGCACAGGTTACAAAATGTTTAAGCCAAGTAAGACTTCTAATGAAGTGCCTTCTTGGCAAGGTGAAATGAAATACTGAGACTCAGTACTTCAGTTTATCTTTTAGGTGGTACAGAGGAAGAATTAGATAACTGCAGTTTCTCAAAGGGTATTTTTTTACCTGCAATTCTTCTGATTATTTAACAGCACACTATAAAACCTCGGCCATAAAGATACTTCTTGAAAAACTTTGTAAACTTATGGATATTTACAACTTCCTTCCCCATGACAGAACTCAGTCTGACACAGCATGTAATCATAAGTTTTTTCAAGACCCAAAGAATATGCAAAATACCATCAGTCATTTACTTCTCTCCCTTAAAATAGTTTTATAAATTTTTTTTTTATTCCCCCCAGAAAACCCACTGAAACAGAACAGGACACCAACCCAATAAAATAAACTTAAAAGGATATTTATTCCAACTCAGTGATATTTGCTGCTATGTGTACTACTGAGGAATTTATAAACAATATAGACTATTTTGCTCCTGTTTTCATAAATGTTTTAGTCATACTTCATAAGTGAATGATGCACTGGTAAAGAATTCTGATTGCAAAAGATTTGTACAAAAAAGAAAAGCCTTTGTAGAAAGTATAGTGGTTTTTATTGTAGTCTTCAAAAATACTGAATTATGAAAGATACAAAATCAACTGTTGTAATTATCTGTTTATTTTACAATCTGTATGCCATCATACTCTTATGGCTTTAAGATAGTCTGTCCAAAGTATTTTAAAACATGCTTTAACAAAGTATTTTACAATTTCAAAATTTATTTCTTTACTGGGGGGGAAAAAACCTCAAACAAAACTCCAAAACATTTACCTGAGAATTCTGTATCATAAAATTGTCATTCATTCTTAAGTTTTGCAAGTTGATGATAAAGGCTATAGAAGTCAACATGCAACTTGTAGGTCTACTGTATTAAATAAATACTTTAAAATTATTCAGATGCATCTGGTCAGGTCAAGACCTACTCCAAAGCATCATCAAGTTCATCATAGTTTTAAAAACATGACATGAAGTTTTATCACATGTCAACAATAGTCATGATTTCTGTACTGGAAGCCCTGCATCATTTGCTGGGTGGAACTCAAACCCTGGCTGATCATGAGACTACAGCAGTAGACCACAACATTTTTGTGGATATTCTGAACTTGGTAACCACTGATCTATTTTTCCCACATCTACAGACAAGTGTGTTGGGATGTTAGGCCACTTGATATACTTAAGTCCCCAGTCATTCTCTACATATATTGCTCCAAACAACATTTAACCCAAGGAGTTCTATTTCATATTACACATACTATTAGGACAATGTTTGATGTCATCATCCACGTCATTTAAGACTAATCACCAGCTTCAAAAGTGGTATCATGTATGAACAGTAAAAAGGTTTGGGGCCTTCAGTCTTTTTGTATTGTCTCATTGGTTTCCTTTTTAAATAAAATGGAGAGTTTGGAGCAAAACACTGCCCAACATAAAGAGAGATGAGATTAACCTGGCATATACAGACGCTGGAGAAAAAATGCAGAGAGCTTCACAAGTAATACATATACAGGATCAACATATATAAATGACAGTCATTAAAAATAATTTCAATTTGATTATCTGAAAATATCTCTAAAGCAGAACTCTCATGATTTCTGTCATATGGCATTTATTTCTGAATTTCAGTTACTGCAAGCACTGTATAGAAGCTATGCTCCATTAATGTAAAAACATTATCTAAAAAAAATTTGATATATAATGATGATCCAAGGATATCACTAAAGATTTAAATCAACTTTCAATCCCATAGGTGAGGTAGTGTAGTCACTTGTATTACATGCTGGTTATGAGAAGTACTGTTGAAATCTGTCAAATTTTTAATTTGTTTTAAATAAGTGGATTAATAGTCTTAAAATATTTACTAATGCTATGCTACCTACAAGGGATGGGAGAAGGAAAAAGAAAAAACAAAACAGAGCCTTGACAAAACAAGCATTGTCTCACCGCAAGTACCAAAGTATTTACAATAGTCCTTTGCTTAATTGCTGCCTACTGTACATGCACATGAAAGACAAGAAGCTAATATACATTCTGAGGTAGGAAATGAAGAATTCCACTGGCTTGTACAAGATTCTTCATGTTTTGTAAACCAGCAAAACCAAAGGTTTCTGTGGTGAGGTTCAATACTTAATTCTGGTGTGAGAATGTTTAAATAACAAAGCATCATTAGTATACAATATACATTTACTGCCATTTAAAAATTGTCCTTATCACTTAGATTTTTAGAGGCTGAACTTCTTCAGAAAGTAAATAATGAAAATCTCTCCAGCTAATTTCCTAATTAAACTTTCTATATGTCTACACTTCTACCACAAGCCACTGGAAGTGTTCAACAGGTTTAGCCATAGAAGTATCCTAAAAATTATTTAATAAATGTTAACTGGTCCCAGTGATCAGAGAACAAATAGATTTGTCAATTACTTTAGGCAATTAGGCACTGAAGTTGAAGAATTTGGTGCCTCGATACCTTAAAAAAAAGAGAAAATGTCCTTAAACTTTCACAATACTTAGATTTCAACTTAGTACAGACAGCAGCGATCTTGAAGGTGCTAGGACAGCAAGTCAAAATACAGCAATGAATTGTCACAGGCATATGATATTCAGATGCCAGTAGATCAAATGCACACTAATCAAAGGATTGCAAACTTCAAGTTCCAAACTTCAGCCTTCCCCAGCAAGTTGTTAGTCTTCCCACAAAATTTAGAGAACAGTATGCTGCAGCACCATTGCTGTCCC
The DNA here is from genome assembly GCA_013400935.1 of Turnix velox. NCBI lineage: Eukaryota > Metazoa > Chordata > Aves > Charadriiformes > Turnicidae > Turnix > Turnix velox. The sequence goes on from VZTY01005440.1 coordinate 181,601, forward strand.
AGTTCTCTTACATTCTGGAGAGCTAAGAAAAAGGCATATATTCAATAAATTCTGTCTCTGGTACAGGGATGGGTACAGCAGGAAGCAATGCACTGTTCCAGAGTACATTTGCCAGAACTTCCTCATACTGTCATATTATCCTGCCCCATTGACCAAACAAAAAAAGAAAACATTTATAGACCTATATATGTAATTCTCAAGGTTTGTCTATCAGGAAAAATGAAATCGTAGAGATATAAGAATTCCAGGAGTCATCGTAAATAAACATCTGATAGGAGGTTTTTCTTGAGATACAGAGTGACAAAAGGTACTGTGGCATAAATCATGAGTGAAGGCTGCTCTATATCTGGAAAAAAGCTTCTTCACAAACATCTGTGCAGAGTTTATACTTCCCAACAGCTTCCCTGGACTCTCCTTGGCATCACCATATAGAAAAGTGTTGGGAACTGGCTTGTGGCCCGTGGCCATGGCTCTCTGGTACAGCTTAGGGAAGGTGAAAGCAGACTGTGAGAACATGGATGCCAGAGACAAAGTGGATGCTGCTGAGCGGGCATGACTTGCAAGGAGCCTCTCTGGCCTTGGCTAGTCCCGGTGGACAACTTTGGAGGAAAACAATCTTGAGGAGGTGAAGATAAACAACCTTGAAGAGGCGCCACTGTAGGCGTGAGAGACAAAACCTAAGATGCAGCTGTGAGTAGGAGGTAATGGGGAGATGTAGTTTGTTATCAGTGACCAATGAAGGTGATGGGAAAGATGTAGTTTATAGTCACTGACCAATGGATAAGCATAGTTATTGTAAACTGTAACCTCTATATAAGTGAGCTATTTGGGCTGAATAGACGGAAGCTTCTTTATCACTCATATTGTGTGGCTCATGGTTTCCCTCACCGGCTGGGCCTGCACTGGATGTTACAGAAAAGTCTTCAGGACTGACACATAGAAGTTACACTCTAGAACTACAAAGCACAAACCCAAAGCTTGACAAATAACATCATGATGTTTCAAAGAGTTTCATTCACTTAAGAAAGTATTTTACCATAATGCCAAATCTCACTTCTAGTTGTGATGTTGAAAGGCTGGCACCATAGGGAGAGGATAGATTCACTCATCTGTAGTGCATTTGTCAGTCATTTGCTGACAGAAGTCTGTGATCCCACTGCTCTGTCCACATTGTTCCACATGGGAAGTTTTCTCCAGTGTTCTTACAGAAACTGGATGCAATTCTTGCACTTGATCATACGTTGCATCACACACGTTTTTCACACTTTGATAACAGGAACTCTGCTCATTTGTAGATGAAAGACCTGAAAGACCATCTGCTAACTCTACACTTGCTGGTATCACAAGCTCACTATCAGATGGAGCTGTTTGTTCCCTCTCTGGGAATAAAAATGAAAGCAGACAATCTGAGGAAGAACATTTTGCAAGTATTTGTATCTGCTCATGACTCAAGGCTGCTTCCTTACACACTTGCTGGCAAAGTCCAGTCAGATTCTGCTTCGTCTCACCCAGAGTTGACAAAATGTGGTTTCTTTCCTTCAGCAAGTTCTCCTTCTCATTTTGCTGCAAGAAGAAAAACAGCTTTTTAGTCTGCATTTTAATACAAAACTCATAGTTTGTTATGTTCCTAGCAAGACTGTAAAGAATCTGGTCTGCTGAAACAAAAGTAAATATTGACACAATCAAATGTCTACCGAGAGGACAATCCTAATCTTTTTTAAAAGATCACCTCAGATATTTGAAGTGAGTCTCCAAGCATACTTTTTCAAAACTTGTGCTGGTGGTCAGTATAAGTTCAGTTATTTAATGAATGAAATATAGCTGCACTTCCTAAAAATGCTTCTGAAACGTTAATTCTACAAGGTAACAAATTATCACTATGTAATAATTACCACTATGTCAGCAAAACATTAAGCAGAGCAGTCTAAATAGAGATACATGTTTTACAAGTCAAAAACCAGGCATCATGTTTTCACTAGTGATATGATGAAAATAAAATTAAATTCTTAAGTTCCAAGAGTATCACAGAACAGACAAATAACAGAGGTAAGAGTTTCTAAAGTAAACAGAAAATACAGGAAAAGTAAAGAAATGTGTTATAACTGTAAGCAAAATATTTTCTCTGGAAACACAGTAGTCTGGTTTGATTCAAGGCACTCACTGCAAGACTGAAAATTAAAGAACTTATAGTGACCGATTAGAGAATTGAGAGAAGAACAGTAATGTCACTAGGTAAGCAACTTACTAAAGGAATAAGAAAATACCAGCTACATTACTGTGCTTCATTTTACATAGCAAACGTGCTTTAGAGAGCCAGATATTGCTCAAACATGAAGTAAGACTGTCCTTGCCCAGAAGAGGTTACTTCCATGTGTTCAGAAAATCTTTCTGTATTATGTCATGAGATTGTAAAACACAAGATGGCAACTCACTAATTAATATCAAACAAAACCAAAAATCTATCATGCATTATAAAATAGTCTTCCATTTTGGGGACTTTTATGTCATGAGTTTCTGTGAGATTTCTGACAAAAAGGGCTGAAGATGAACAGACACGGATAACTGAGGGGCTGCTCCAATCATATAATAGTTTGGGTTGGAAAGGACCTTAAAGATCGAGTTTCAACCCTCCTGTCATAGGCAGGGACCCCTCCCACTAGATCAGGCTGCTCAGTGCCTTGCCAAGCCTGGCATTAAACACCTGTCCAAACCTCTCTGGGCAACCTGTTCGTGTTTCACCACCCTTACTGTAAAGAATTTCTTTCTTGTATCTAGCCTGAATCTACCCCCTTAATGACAGAAGCAAGCAACATTCAGACAACAAAATAAGTGGGAAAATGGCAAAATAGAAAAGGAAACAGTTGGAAGAAAAAAGAAGGGGAGGGGGGAGGGAGAGGAGCACTCAAACCAAACACACTACATATATGGATTTCTATAAATAATTAAGAGCCAGTGACCTAAAGATGTACAAAACAGTAAATATTTTTAATACAATTTTTGATAAGGATTGTGTGTTATTATTTTAATGTAAGTTCACTCCTTGAATATCTAATTATTTTCAGTTCTTCTCCCATTCCCTTTTGCAAAAGGAACTAACATTGCAACCCCTACATCTTTTTAAAAGGACTGATATTTAAGTGTTATTTTGCAAGAGAAGCAGTAGTTGCCCGTCATTTTTGCCTAAAATGGTTTAATAGTTCTACTTGTCAGATTTCTGGGAGCAGTTGTTGCCACACCTACTCTGATATTACTTTATGTACATTTCAGGTATGGAGAGACCTTCAGCTCTGCATTATGGACTGATAAAATTCCATGGACTCATTTTTAACACAACTTCAACATTCTGAAATAGTCATTCCAGTAGAAATTCCCCAGCACTGTCTGAAGATGCTTACAGATTAATACATTGAAATATTACTACTTTATTTTAGCAGCATTATATTGATACTGCAAAGTAACACCAATTTTGGGGTCACTGTAATCACCAAACTGGAAGCTATTTTACCTCTGGTGAAGACCCTGTTTAGCTTACACACTTCCTCTCCCTGCCAGACAACATATAACAAGACCTCAAATAAATTTCTTGGATCACAACTTACAGTCTATCACTCACTGACCCATCCTTCTCCTGAACTACAGGCATGCCAGGAAGTAGGACTTCTTGAGTTCAGCTATGGGTTATCCCATTCCCTCTCACAAACATTCTAAACTTAAAGCTATGAAGTGAGAAAGTACAAGGCATGTGAATATAGAAGGACATTCTGAAAGAACATTCCGAACAAGTTAACATCTCTTTGAGTATATATGTATATGGAACATGAGTGAACATGAACACAACTTCACCTGAAAAATCAATAAGCAAAGATTTTATCAGAGTCAAAAATTACATTATCAGTACAGAAGGATCAAGAGAACTGACCAAACTCAACTCTCCAAATAACAGTTAAATTCAGTACTGAACAGCATTCTTCTTCAAGCTGAGCTTAATGTAAGATCTTCTGGGCAAGATCAGGCTACTCAGGACTTTGCTTGGTCATGTCACAAAAACCTCCAAGGACAGACTATGCACAACCTCTGAGCAATCTGCTCCACTGCTTTCCTGTCCCCCTGGAAAAAAAAAGGGTTCCCTTACATCCAGATGAAATTTTAATGAAATTTCCCTTACATCCAGATCCATTTTAATTTATGACATCTCTTGCTCTTCTGTGTGAAGTAAGGAAGATGTTCTCCTCACAATAACTACATGATCTCAAGACCATGCCCACAGGAAATTAGTCAGTTCTAAATATAGGACTTTAAGAAACATAACACAAATACTACCTTTCAATAGAGAACAAAAACCTGGTAAGCAACAAAAAACAAATTAAAACAGGACAACATGCTGCATATACTGGAAGATGGGATGAGGAATCTAACAAAACAGCATTTCCTAACAGGCTAAAGTAGGTATCACTACCTACTTGTCACAAGTTTTAAAACTGCAACAATATCATACCATCCTCTCTCAAGGCTACAACACAGTCTCAGAGACACATGGCTGACTTGGAGAAACAGGGAAGAGGCAGTAGACATCATGCATGAAGCAGCCTAGATGTACCACGCACCTCCTTTCACAGATGCTTCTTCTACTCCTCTGGAAATTATATCTAGACAGATCTTGGAGCATCTGTGTGTGTGCCTTGCATAAGTTTTATGGTGCATAACACCAGCTGTTGCCAGACACTCTCAACATATCCAAACAATGCCTCTTCAGGAAGTTCTGAAGAAACTTAACTGCACAGTTGGTAAAAAATAAATCACTGAAACACATCTGTACCTAAAGTATGATTCATAACTCAAATCTCATCTCACAATTATCAACACTCATTGTCTAGACCTTACACAGTGATACCTGTCAAACGAAAGGCATTTGGTCTGTTCTAGTACATGTTCAGAGAAGAAAGGATATTTTACTATGATTAGTAGACTTAGTCTACTACAGGTCTAATCTTGCAGAAAAACTTCTTTTTCTCCCTAGGTGTTACACAATACTGACACAGTCACATAACAAACAGTATGACGACTAAAAAACAGGCGGAAAGTCCTAAACTGTCAGATACAACTTCTCTCTTTAGTCAGAATGTCACTGTTACTAACACAATCACCTGATTTCCCTCCAATCCAGAGCATCTTCTTCATTCAGCACATTGAAAGACCTGCTCCATCAACTCATTGGGACTGTATAGCACTGCATACCTTTCTTCAGAGTCTGACTCCTTTGATGCAGAAGTGCATGTAATAGAAGACGATGGACTAGAACAGGAAAACAAGTTTCTAAAACATGGTACTTTGGCCTAGTTTTATATTCCTTTTCACTCTGAAGTTATAACGAAAAAAGAGCAGCGTAACTGCATATATGCTCCTAAATTCATGAACAAAAATTCCAAAATGTCCATAAACAAGAGGAGTATGGTAACCCTAAACAATGAACTATTTAGTTAGTGCACATGGTATGATCAACTATGAAACTTGGAGAGGGTCAGAAACAAAGACCAGAAAAAAGCTGATAATAATATGGAAAGAATATGAGTAACTTCAGGCCACTGACATTTCTCTTAAATTACACATTTATATTTTTATCATCATTTAAGGAGAAATTATATTAGAATATGGTAGCACAGAAATCTGGATGCACTAATTCCTCAGCTACAATCCAGATATAAATGCTTAAAAGGCAAGCAGCTCCCCAATTTCTGATACATCTTCTGCCTTTCTGCAAGGGTCTCAATTTTAGGACTCAGAATTTGGGCTATAATTTGCCAGCTCATGCTGATACGTTACAAAAATAAAAAATTTACACAATTTACAATTGCATAATTATAGACTTGATCATGAGAAACATCATGAGATAAAGAACAAAAGCAAGAAGCAAGAAAGATGAAAGAGGCAGAATACAAAAGCAGAGCAGGATGATGCTTTATGAACCACTGTGTAGAATTAAGCTTAATTCTGATAGCTTCAAAAATTATGCTGTGATACACATTTACTTTAATGGAAATGAGTTGACGGGAGGTTAAATGTATTTTACACTTAAATGAAGAAAATATAGAACAGAAAATCTAAGACTGATAAAGTTTTCTAAGCCTGAGTAGAAAAAGCAGTAAGCCACCTCACATTCAAACTACAGTCCGATATCCAGTCAAGATATTTGGAAAAAGGTTCAAGAAAACAATAATGAATATTCATACATACCAGTTTTTCAATTTCAGATTCAAGATTTTGTATGCAGTCAAGTTTTCTCTTACGGCATCGCTGTGCTGCAATTCTGTTTTTACTTCGCCTTCGGATGTCATGTATACAGTCCAACTGCTCAGGAGTTAATTTATGCATTTTCAGAAATGACTGGAAGTCATTTCTGGAAAGTGAGATAATCCTTTGTGCATTAAATGGCAGTTTTACCTAGAATGTAAAAAGCAGCTGTAAATCAAAGGTGAAAAAGATATGCAGTAACACCAACAGGCCAATTCAAGTATCCATTTTAAGTATTCTTTACTATAGAATCCATCTTAATCCTAAACCACAGGGGCAGCCATCACGTGAGGCAAACAAAACTCAGGGGTCTCAACTAGATGCTTTCAAAGCTTAGGCAAAATAACCGAATACTTTGCACATTTACACTAGGTCCTCAAATGCCCAGCCACAATAGGTTGAAATTAGTGTGCGTAGCAAATATTTAGGTGATACTATCTAGGAAAGTAAATTATAATTAGGTGGTGTTTTGCAACAGATATCAAGAATCATGAGCAGTCTAAAATTTCCCCTAAATGATACTAAGCCTACAACCTGCAAACATTTTTATACCTCAAGTTTTCTGCAGGAAAACATCATCTGAAAGGCATTTATTTAAAAGACAGTAGTTAGTGTCTGCCTTGTAATTCTTAATACTGTAGAAGAGAGACCCAGGCTCATGCTACTGGCTGCATACCCAAGCTACAAAGGCAAAAGCTTCTAAAACATACAGATCAAAGTCCTGATTAACACTGAAAATGAACCTTTACTTCTACAAAATAGACAAATTTCATCAAGTATCTCACTAAAGACACCCTATTTGAATCCTTACTTTGAGCTTGTTAAATCACAAGATGTGACACCTTGCTGTGGTCAAAGATCTGGTTTGAATTTAAAACGTAAAGAGAAAGAATTTAAGACGAGAAATTAAAACCAAATTATCTTAAAAAGCACACAATTTCTGTATCTGGCTACAAACTGCACTCAGAAATGATGTCATCTACTTTGTAATGTAAAGATGGTATTTAACCAATTCTGGGCTTTTGTTTGGCCTGACAACTATCTATGTTAATGGTAGCTTCCACTTATTTTAAGTCTCAGTAGCACAATGCATCTTGAAAACAAAAATATTAGTGCCTTCTGATAACTGAACTTTCACTATATGACATAGATAATTTTGCAATTCTACAGTTCTAAGAATTGTGACAAACCAAAATAGGTATATCAAAATCTTTTGAGATTAGGCTACTTATGTATGTCATCTGCATAAAACACTACCAAAGCAATGACATAAAGAAGTGCCAAGTAATTTCTGCAGTTGGATTAATAAAACCTCACTTTTAGAGAATTGATGCTATTAAAGGAGTCTTTAATACACAGCTTCTGATGCCACCCTGAAAAATTAACTTTCAACGCTTAGCTTTCTAAAAGTATCATTTCTGTCACACCTTTTCCCCACAGCTCAGAATACAATCAGGAAAACTGTTAAGTTTCTATAAAACAAATGTTCCAAGAAGTTGGCGTTTCCTTACGCTTAGCTTTCTAAAAAAGAAAGCCCATGCCTTGGTTTCATGAAGTTCTTCCAGAAAAATACCAGAAGAGATCAAATATCTAAGAATATACCACTAATATACTTCCAAAAACACTGTATAAATCTCCCTGAATTACCATTCATCACCATATGAACATCTGAATGTTTAAAGCTTCATTTCTCAGCTTTTTAAAACAAGCAAGCAAAACAGGGCAAGGGTCTCAAGAGACAGGGAAACAACACACCAGGATTGTTCTTACCTCACATTCTTGTTCTCTTGCTGAACAGGATTCACTGTCTCCCTCAGTGTCAGTTTCTGAATCCTCTCCCAAACTTATCACATAATTATATGGACACTGTTCTTGTTGCTGTCCCTGAACATAGTCGCCACTGCTTACTTCAGAGCTGTTGGAGCATCCTTCAGTACTAAGGTTGCTTATAAAGGGGCAGTTGACAGAACTCAATGTTGTAAAAGTACGTTGAGAGCAAGGTTCAGGGCTTTCACTGATTCTGATACCCAGCCATGGACACTCTGATTTTTTCCCTGAATATACTGGCTCCAAGCACTCTTTTGGAACTGCAGGTGGTAAATGCGCTTGACAAGCTTCTGTGCTGTAAATATCACTCCAGAACCCTTTTGCTAGATGTTCTGCTACCTCTCTCTCCACACTGCTTCGATCACCAGCTGATGAAATGTTAGTGGCTTCTCTAGTGCACAAATCAATGTTTGAACTTGTGTCATTTTGATTTTCAGTTTTGTCATTCCCAACTCCAGTACCTGATGCATTTTTTTCGGCTAGGACTGTGCTGTTTTGCATACTGCTGAAATTCAAGTTACCATATTGCTCACAAGTATGTAAAAAAGATACAGAACTGAATCCATGAGGTGCAGAAGAATTTTGGGGGAAAGCAGCAAGATCCACTTTCTCCACAGGACAAGACACATTCCGAGTTACAGAATCTCTCTTTGAATCTTCCTTTTTCTCCATGCTTTCCTCCCCTTCTTCCGTTTTTACCTGAGTCTCTTCACATTTTGAGACCAGCTGCGTAGGTGCACATTCCTGAGCTTTTTGTATGCCATCATTATCAGATATTTCTTTCTCTAAAAAAGTTACAATTGGTGGCACCTGAGTGTCTTTTATACTGGAATTGGACTCTGAAGTATGAACTTTGTCACTTCCAAAAGCTTTCTGAAACTTCCTGTACTTCGGGCATTGGGAAGACAGGCTGGAAACACCACCCTTTTCTGAATGTCCAGGATCACATGTTTGATTTGCATTATCTTGGAGAGCAGGTGTTGATTTAGGATGTTCCTCATCTTTACAGATCTTTGTGTCAGTAGTCTGACTATATTCCTTTTCTGAAAGTTCTTCTGCTTCATCATCTATTTCTATGTCTCCATCATCCACACCGCCAATATTAGGGTTTATTTTCTGACAACGCCGTGTACAACACTTCTTCCTAGGACAGTCAGGCTGATCCAGCTTGAAGTCCAAAAATTTGAATTTGAGAAACTGAAAGCAAGACTCTTCAATGTTGTGTACACCCAGAAATTCAGCACATTTGCAAACATCAGACACATTGTCTTTATTTAAAATAAGCTTAGCTGTGTATGCAAATTGAAGCAAAGGACTAAATCCTTTAAGTGTTACCTATGGAAAAAAAACAAAAAAAACCCCAAACAAAAACACACTCATTAGGATGTCCCATTTTGGTTTAAATAGAGAAACACACAGAACCCAAATTTACTCGTGAGCAAACCATGCCAGCAGGACAAAGTACAAGACAAAACCAGCATAGACAAAACCTGGACACACTTATTTGGAAAAAACTCTGGTGACACAGTTCTATCCTGCAGCTTTTGCGGCAATTACTTCACAGTGATGAGTATTCTAGTAAAATGCTTCGAGGATACAGTACTTAACAATGAAAAGTACTGCTGTTCACCAAAAACTAGTAACTGGACTATGACCTTACAAAGCCTTTCAAACTCAACTTGTACATAAATTACTCTAGAATAAGATAAAAATGCTGTTGGTCTTCAATTCTTCCCCTAAAGAGAAATAACTGTTATCAGCTAAGTCTTATGAATCATTGCTATGGAAAAGGTTGGGATTTGACCACACATGTTTGTGTATTGCCACAGCCACTTACTCCTTCTGTTCTCTCACAAGCAAAAAGAACTGTACCCAAAACTGCACATGAAACCAAATCATTCCTGGTTTAAAGCCTCTTTAGGGTAAGTTGTTTTATTTGAACATTTACATCATTGCCATCTTACTTTACTGTTCTGCAGTTTAAACTAAGAGGGAATCCTTAAGATAAACAAAAACTTGACTATTTCAAACTGAACAAGATCATCTTTTATGCATGAAAATGTTACTTAGGAAGCACACAGAAATCTGTAAACAGATCACTGTACTACATGACACTTACTTTAGCCTTCACTTGTACACTATGTAAGATAGAAGCATTTATTACTAAAAAATGGATGGATCAAACATTGGAGAGAGGGAGGAGGGGGAGACCGTGTATTCCTTTCACTTTCTCTTACTCACTTCTAATTGGCTATCCTCAAACAAGAAAGCAAGCTAGAAAGACTAAGTCCAATTGATATTTAGAAGCAACTCTTGCAGCAGATATTTAATTTGAGCTTAGGCTGAAAGCATAACTCAAAGTAAAAACACTGCTAGAAAAATAACATTGAATCTATGATGTAAATAGCTCACCTTTACAATATAATATATATGAACTACTTCAATTCCAAAAATACTTTCCTATCTCAGATTGTGGACTGGTATCTTTCATTTTAAACTTCCAATGATTTGGATGATTAAAATGGCTAAAAAAGCAATAACAAAAAAATCACATGCTAAACCATGTGATCAGTGTCTGCCTCTTCTAAATATGCATTTCATAAACTGACTCATTTCAAAACACTAAGCAGTTTCCAGAAAAGCTCAAGTTGCTGACTCTTAAAATGCTTTTACCAGGTAAGAGATCAGAGGAGGTGATCAAAAGATAAGATTCACTGTTAGTATTTTTTGCTTCAGTAGATTGAGTTTTTCCTTAGAAAAAGAAATAACCAAGGTGCTAATGATCACTGTGAAAAAAAGATGAAGAACTGAGCTGAAGAAAGTAACAATATCAAAAGAAAGAATATATGGCACAGTTCTATTAAACTAATGATACCAAATCTTAATGATATTTGACACCAATACCATTATAAGCTTCAATTTATTTATTACTCTAAAAGCATTCAACTTCAAATTCCTTCCCTTCAGTTCTGAAAGCCTGAACCTTAATATCACAGTCAAACAGAATTGAATAATTAGAAGCACTAGCAGGTAAAATACAGAGGTGAATGATACTTGCCTCTTCTGGTAAAGTGATGATAAGATCAGTGTCCACTTGGCCCACAATTCTTGAAAGGAAGTAACTGCTGCAAGCTGCAAGCACAGCTTTGTGTGCCCGAAATCGTTGATCTTCCACTAAAATAGTGACATCACAGAGAATATCTTGCTTTCTCTGATCATCAAGACTGAGAAGCACATTGCTACTGTGTACTGAAGATTCATAAGCAAAAACCACACTATTCTTCTCACTTAGAGACATCATGTATCACAAAAGGTAGTGTAAGTCTCAGTGGAAAGCATGCTTCTGTTCTTCAGCCCTGGGGAAACAAAAACAGTTGTACATATGAAAGTCATACACAACAAGAACCTACTGATACTAGGTTTGCTGACTAGAACATAGTCAAACTGTTAAACATGCACTGCCTGTTCTAACTCCAAGGACTAATACTCAATATCTCATATGTTAAAACAAACACATGTTAATAAGCATTTAAGGACCTAATATCTTAGTATCTGCATCTTAAATTATTGCTTTAGTAGTCTCAGTTCAAAAAAGGGAACAATTTTTCCTGTGACCAGGGATAAAGAACTAATTCTTGCTTAAATGATTGAGTCATAACTTCATCATAATACATGAAAATTACTTAATCTTTTATTTTTAGTTATCCAACACTATGAAAATATAAACACAAACAGATGATTAAGGCAAAATTCACCAAAGCACTATGTAAGCTACTTCTGTGTACTTATTGACACAGTATAAACTAAAATACCTCTGGTCTGTCTTCTTTCAAATGTGGTTTGCCTGATAACAATATTTACCAGTAACCGATTAGTTTATTTTCTTTCTAGTAGGTTGGTGTTCAGTTTTGAAAGCAGGTCAGTTCTCCTATTTTCCACCTGCCTTGATCCTCTACTGCAACCTTCCCCACCCCTACCCTGGCTCCTGCTCATCACTTAGAAGCTTGCTTTACTAATGGATCACTATGATTCATATCACCTGGCAGTAGAAGTTCTTATGTGTACAAACATCAAAGTTATGAAATATTTACTGGATAATCAACAACAGTAAAAGTGAAATGACGTTTGAAACCCTGAAATAAGGTCCTATATAATTGTCCTAAAGCTATATCTGAACAAGTATTTGGGAAAGACAAATATAAAAAAAAAGGAAAAGCTGTAGGAATAAGTCAGCTCTCTGAGAGAGTACAAAATTTAACAGTATTTCCAAGTCTAGTGTTTACATTGTATTTCTGAATTCTCATCTTCAGATTGACATTCTTCCAGTTAAAATAAAAAAGCCTAATAAGAAGTAACAATTTTGATTACACTGGACTATTGTACCCAAGAGTTACTGTAACTGAACACACTCACCTCAGCTGACACAGGACTACCCAATCATGGTATTGCTCAACAGAAGATGTTATGATATGCCAGTTCCCAATAACAATAGAGCTGTAGCCTATGCAAATCTTCCCTCTTCAAAAAAGGGAAGCTTCCACAACATATTAGGACAACCATTTTTAAATACAGTGGGGAAAAACCCCAACCACTCTGCCATTTACATTCCTGGTTACTCACTATTCAAGTTATTTTTATGATATACAGACATCTTAGTGGTCTTTTGAACGGGAAAAGATCCACAATTCTAGTGGCAATAGTAGCATCGTACCAGCTTGACCTCTGGTAAAAAGCACAGAGCATCAGCATTATATGTCCTTCCTACTCACTCCCTGAATACTGTACACTTCATAGTCAACAGTGCAAATCATAACCTGGCAAAGAGAAAGCAATTATGTTTCCCAATATTTGCTTAAATACACAAGATTTGGCTTTGTGAAAATTAAATTTCTGTGGAAAAAAAATTACACAAATTAGTTTTCTCCCACTATGCAACAGTTATGGTATGTGCTGTTAAACCTAAAGGATTTTTTGTAATCAAAACAACAGTTTAAATGTTTTCACATACCTGATGACAAGACTGCAGAAATTCATTTACTTAGGAAATATTTAATTTCCAATCAGTTTAAATGGCAATGATGAAAATGATTTCTATGAAACAGTTACAATCTTATAATAGCCAATAAGAAGTAAGCAAAGCCATATAAATTGTGTATTCCCAATTTGTTTGCTCTACATCCTTATCATATTTCTCAGGTACTACCACACGTGCAGCTTAAGAGTTTAACAAAGCATGACTCCATATTTGTTCCTAGAAAGGCTTAAAACAAAAATCAAATCCAAACCAAACAGCTAATGAAACACACAAGCCGCAAAAGAGATGGAGGACAAAACAGAATACTAGATCCAAAGTGCTGGGAAGCATAGGGAAGCATTAAAGATAAGGACATATTTTGGGGTGAACACCTAGCCAAACCCTGCAAGGCAGATAGGCCTTTAAAAGGTTCTTTTTAATTTCTTCTTTGAAGTCACAAGATTTCCCAACCCCAAGCAGCAACCACACATGCTGCTGTTGGGTTTTCTCTTATAAAATAATAAATTCAAATATCCAATTCAACTCATACACTTCCATAGCATGGAAGTCTAAAAGGAACAATAAAAAAATATATACACAAAGAACTCCTTCTTCCTCAGTCTTCACAAGGTACACAACATGCTTTCAAATATAGCACTGTGAGAGCTTCCAATGCTGCTACTGTCCTCCTCCTCCCAAAAAATTACGCTTCTGTGCTAAAACACTACCTTCCATTTCTTGAGAAGTAAAAACAAATATTTAAGCATTACTCAATTTAACACTTTACTCAGACAGAATGTTATACTTCCTAATGTGAGGATTTCATCACTCAAGCTATGTTCCCACTGTATTTAAGTTTTTTGAGGCATCTAAAATACAAAATGCAGCATTTCATTAAGCATTTAAAAATTAAAAAGAATTTAAAAAATCAACAACCAACAAAAAAAAACCAACAAAAAAACACAACAGAAACTTGAACACCTTCAGTATTCTCTCTAAGTTACACATAATAAAGGGAGAAAACAAACTCAAAACAATCAGAAGAGTGAAAATGCTGGTTAAAACAAAATGCACCAAACAGGAAAGGGAAAACTGAACCACTGTAAAAAGCTGTGACACTTCAGACAAGTACAAGCGGAGGTCGAACTTGAAAATGGAATGAAGACATTCACTAGTTGCGTAATAAAGGCATGGTATCATATTTATGATAATATTTATGACCGTCAACTAGATTTTCCACAGCAGTACAAATGCCCAATACACTTGTCCAGACATAGATTTGTTATATATGCATCCACATTCTCATATAACTTACTGCTGTACCAGAAAGAACATCTCTTCTGTAAACTGTTTATTCTTCTACTGTAACTAGTCTCCTGGAGTACCCAAAAATGCTTTAAAATTAATTTAATTTCCAGATAGACAAAGAGGAGAAAAGTAATGAAATCAAGAAAACAATTCAGTGGTGCTTTCCTGAAAAAGCTCTATAACCTGCAAGCTCATGTTGCAACTGTCCTGCTTTGCGAAGCAGATGTCCATTTTGCACGATTTCCTAAAAATATTGTAGAAGGGAAAAATAATCTAATAGACAATTCAAATGCAAGCTGCAACATATAACTAAAAAGGAGAAAGGATACTACAAACAATTATAACACACATAATTTTATTGGAAAACAAGACTAAAACTCCTACCAGACTAATTTTACTTTTAAATTAAACCTTAGGAAGGAAAAGTAAAAGCAAGCATAGATAACTTCTAAAAATATTCCAAAATTCAGCAGATAACGGTCTACTTAAACCATGGCTCACAAAGTCAGTGTCAACAAATGCAAAAGATGCTAAGTAACAAAAACATGCAAGAATATTCCTTAAGATACATAGCAATTAGCATCAAACTCTATGTTGTCTTATTGCTATTGTCTGTCAATAGCAATTCTGTACACTTATTGTCTTCTGGTTAGCCAGATAGCTTTCTCTTGTAAAGGGATTTCACAGCCTAAGAAGATTTTTCAAAACTCAAACCGCAGCAACATGAAAGCTCACCAACTACATACGCTCAATCAGTGGAGAACTAGCACTGTCATCACAAAAGCATTCCTCAAATTGCTCCTGCCTAAATTCTGCACACCTCAATCTTTAAGAGTGGGTCAAAGATAGAAAGAAAAAGAATGTACATAAACACATATGCTAGTGTAAAAACTGCATAAATAAACACTTGCAAATGAATGAATCAAGTTCCGTTTTGTAAACACAACCAAGAATGCTACTATGAAGCTTACAGTCTTCATTTGACAGTGATTGAGATAAAAAATGTTTTGCCAAAGGACAAAAATATTTTCTCCTAATACTAGCTATAAAATTTTACTCTGCTCTATCAAAGTGAAGTAATTCCATTTTTTCCAATCTGCTAGCATATAATTGTATGGGAAAACCATGCCTAAGTTACCTTTAAATTTATTATGCCTTCAGTAAATTCAGACATCTCTTTTTATTATACATCATCTTTTAATTATACAATTTTTATTTTTAAAAAATGTGTAAAACACCTATTATCTTCATGAAAATTAGCACTGCAACATTTTAAAAAGTAATATACATTTAAGTACATAGTGCAGAGATCAGACAAAGATGCTTATCAAGACTTACCGGCAAACACTGATCTATCTAAGACTCATTTGTTTTGTGCATTTAAAGTTATTTATTAGCTTATACTACTAACCTGAAGGTAACTCTGAAGTACAGTTAGCAGGAGGCACTACAATTAACTACAAGTTTACTCATCCCAGCTTTTACAACTATTAAGTTCTTTATGCTGTTTAACTCTTAGTACACCACAGAATAGACATCTGTTGAACCATCTCCTACTTCCTTTATGCACAGTTGCTGCTTTAGAGTCACTTGGTGTCGATGCTTAGGTAAACCATAAGCTCTCCCAACTTGATACTTCAAGAAGTATATATCCCAAGGATGATAATCAGTATGGTTGAGACCAGGTTAAAGGAAAAGCTGTTGCTAAGTTACAGAAGGAAAACAACAGTAGATAATATAACCTTGGACTATATATTATAAGAGTAGGAACTTATTGCCAGGATTAAATTCCTCACAGTATAACATATTTCTCATCCACACACATATGAATGTGGCATATGGTAGATTAACTTTCACGCTCAACAGCACCACAGCAGCACATGAAAATCTATGTTCAGCATAGTCATAGTCATAGGGTTCAGGATAGCAGGACTAGGAGCATCCCACGGTCAACAAGAAAAGCATTATGAGAAAGGCAAAGGAAGCTCTGGAGCATCAAGTTGTCACCAAAGCTGACAAAGACATGCATAGAAACCAGTTTAGCTCCACAGATTTATCATAGGGTAAAAGAATTGTGGTGTTTGAAAATTCAGATAATATAAAACCTGGAAAGACTTCAGAAATACAATTTGGAATCTATACTTGCATACATTATTCAGAATTATATATATACACATAATGAATTATTTAAATAATACATTAAAATTACATACTTATGTGCATATATTAAAATAACAAAAACTAGTAAATGCCTTTTACAATTGGTCTGCCTAGCAAACCACCCCTGAAAGTCAGGATTTGACACATTACCACTTCCTCAAATACTTAATGCTGAGGAGTAATTTTCCCCATTATGCAAAGGAAAGCAAAACATAGTGCATACAAACTGACACAGAACATTCAATATGAGACCTTTTTTGTGTTGCTGAGTTAAAACTTCATGACTTGCCATAATGAACAAGTCCTTTGTGGTTGCAAAAAGATGACAACAAAAAACAGAAATCCTTTTACAAAAGAATTATGTGGCTAGCCAGAAGCTGTAACAGTAAGACACAGACAATAAGATGACATTCAAAACCTTAACATAATACAGCAACCGTACCCCCCATCAGCACACTGAAAATATTAGCATCATCATCAATTATCCCAAAATTTTGCAACTTATCCAGACACCTAACTAGCAACTACCAAAGAGCCCCAGTTTTTCCAAGGAGAATTTCTAGAACATGAATGCTCTGTCCAAAATATTTTAATAATAACAAATGCCAAACATACAGAACCAAAAAATTTAAACTGACTAAATAAACCATGTAGTGGATTAGTATCAAGAAATTCCTTATAATTTGAACAAGCATTTAATCAGAGTACCTTGGGTTTTTCAATGTTGGGTAATCCCCACAAATGCCACATAGTTTACAACCAGGCTTTTCCATACTTGGAACATCAGTCAATAGCAATTCTGTACACTTATAGTTGGCTTACTGCTTACTTACAGCTGGTTTGCTGTATAATTGCATCATTCTTTCTTAACAAAGAAGACAAAAATAACAGCTTAACAGCTGGAGGTGTCTCTGCCTGCCTATGACAGCTGCCAGGAACTTTACCACAGAATAACTCAGAGCAGTCAATGCTTATCTCCATAAAAATTGTAAAGGGGGAGGATTTCAACATTTGAAGGGGAAAGCACTACCACTACACAGGGTGGGTTTTTTTAAATCAGACCAGTTGACACTGGAAAGGTCAACTTCTAAAATTCACAACTAGAAAGAATGAATGAGTCACAGAAACAGTTCCATAAGCTCTGAGACCCTAAGGCAAACAGCCAAAGAATACTAAAATGGCTCTTAAAACTAAGATACGCGTTTCAGAGTGCAAATCGCTGCCATTTCTCCTTCTATTTACGTTATGATACACCTATGATTTGCATACACATTTACTGAAGTACTATTTGAACAATCTGAGTTTGAATGTTTCAATTGTCCTAAAGAATACTAAGAGCAGAAAAATCCAAAGAAATCAGTAACAGTCATGCCTTTACTAGTTAGAAGTCTTGAATTTTCTGAAAGACCTTGCTGATTTGCCAAAGTTACAACCTAAGCTCTTGATGGTAAATCTAAGGACCCAGGGAAAAAAATTCAGTATCTAGTGGTCACCAAGGTGCAACAAGAATCCACAGGCATTTGGATTCAACTGAGCCTAGCATTCAAGTCTAATGATTTCCTGTGAAAGACTCACTGTCAAATAAAACAAGATTGCACTTTGTTACCATCATCTGTAATACACTTAATAGAGAGTGGGGCAATAAACCAGCAAAAATTGAGCTGCAGTTATTCTGTCTTAAGATGGCAATGGTACTGGTAAGAGCTGAGTGAAAATACATGAGCCAGAGAAGTCACATCCTATCAAGTCCATGCTTTCTTTTAAAAAGCAATAGCCTCTTCCTTATTTTCCATCAGTCAATAAACCCATTTCAGATATTCCTAAAAAAGAAGAGCTCATCTTTTACTGCTAGGCTAAGATATCAATTACGTTGTTCTACCATCACACACAACTCGATCAACACATTTTGGTTTTTCTCCTCATCTGACCTTCAGCTACTATAAGTTTCCTGTAAATGATCTGGCCCCAAAGTTACCCAATTCACTAGAAAAGTAAACAAACCCCTGCCTCCTAGTCTTTACTTACTTAGTGAGCAACTATCCACTAATACCATACTGCCTATCAATCCTCTGTAGTAACCCCTACAGAGTGGTTACACTCACTTGTACACGGGTGAAGCTCTTGAAAGAAGAGAAAGCACAGGGTGCAGTTCCCCTTCAGTAGTTGTAGAACCCAGGCACAACAACTTTTGCTGTTGTCTGAGTTCAACCCTCAATTTCTGGTTGAAATTGTATCAACCAGATACAATTTCACTTGTAATAATCATCAAGATAAAAGTAGCAAGATTATTTTGTTGCCTAACAGACAAACTTCTACTCAGCCATTACTGTGCTTGTGATGTATTTGCACACTCAGAGCACTTTTAAACTCCTGAACATTTGGAAAAAGACACTGTAGACCCCATAAAAATAGCTCTGAGAAAAGAAACTCGGTGCCACTTCTGACTCCTGCACTGATCTATTGAGTAATTTACAGCTAGTCTCTTATCTCTGCCAGTTTCTTTAGGGTGGACATTTACATTTACTTTATCCTATTAAAAAAACCGTCATCCAAAGATGTAAAGCACAAAGGGACAATTATAATTTACTACTGCTAAAACAAGACAGTTTAGATATGAGACAGTTTATTCAAAATACACTGCAAAGGCTTTTTTCTGAAGTTTGTATCTATGTCCTAGCCCCCAGCTACCACTCCTTTTAAGGAAATAAAGTTATGTTACAGATGAATGCCTGCAGCAGTTAGTAGCTGCTGATTCATGTTATGCTGACAAGGAATGAATGTGCATTTTAGTGTTCATTGCTTCTCCATCTTTAGTTCAAAAAACTTTAAAAAAAAAGTTATTAAAAAAAGTAAAAAGGTTTGTTTCAGAAGAACAATGCTCTCTCCTCCAGAAAAAAGTAGGTCTCATTAGCATG
The DNA here is from genome assembly GCA_013400935.1 of Turnix velox. Classification (NCBI taxonomy): domain Eukaryota; kingdom Metazoa; phylum Chordata; class Aves; order Charadriiformes; family Turnicidae; genus Turnix; species Turnix velox. Next base: position 201,113 of record VZTY01005440.1, read on the forward strand.
TTCATAATTAAAACTCTAAACTGTATGATTTATTAGTCTAAACACCTGGATGATATTGTTCCCAGCTCAATTACATAAATGAACTTAAAATTATCAGGTTGTATTTTTTGCAAAATAATTCTTACCACAGGATTTGGACTCTTGTCAAGTCATAAGCGAGAATTAAAAAGAATGACGGGAAGTCTGGTAAGTTTTAAGTCTGCACTGAGTATCTTGATTTGTTTTCCAGGTTTCAAGCTTGAGCACTCACTCTTTGAAAATACTTGCAAGCTATGAGAATTTGGGGTATGGGACAGTGGGAAGGTGGGGGTGGAACCTGAAATTCCTACTACTCACGAACTCCAGAAGCTGAGATATTGGGGGAAGGGGAAGGAGAAAGGAGGGGGAGAGAAAGGCAAAGGATTGATACTGTATAATCACAGAATTTTCTCATAGTGGAGGGTGGAGGCTGTAATAGTTTCTCTCTGAGGATGATATGAAACAGTTCATATCAAAGCCAGAAAACAGTATTACTACTTTGCAGTTTTCTATTATTTTACACAACACTTTAATTTTTGGATCAGGGATAAAAAAATTATGCTGTGTTATTTGGTTTGTCTTACTGCTAAAAAAATTAAAAACGACTGAAGGGATATCAGAAACTCCTCGGCAGCAAAATCCAATAATTTATAATATTTTGATTCTGCTGGTATTTAAACAGCTACTTTGGGAAGCTAACAATACACACAATTCCCAAAGGCATGGTTCACCAAAAAATCCCTAAAACATCTAAAACAAAAAAACCCACCCCAAACACAACACCCCAAAAATACTATTAGAATTTTTTTTTTCAATTAAGAATTAGCTTAGACAAGAAAAATATTCATTTGGGATAAAAGGTAAACTGGCATAACAAAGCATGCACAACTAACATCTACTGTCAGCTCTTACCTTTACTTAAAGGATTATTGCCTTTGTATTTATAGCTACATATTCCACTCCTTGCCAGAGTTAAACAAATCACATGGATAGTTTTGTTTTAATGGCTGCCAGAATTCATTCACAGATATGTATGTCTAACATATATTACTCTAACTTAGAAACAACCTGGAAGAACTACATAAAAACAAGTTTATGAATGCAATTTCCAAAAGCTGGGTTTTTTTGCTTTTAGCTTTTTCTCCTCTTGACATTTTTCCACAGTTGTTCTGCAGAGCACATGGAACTGAAAGAAAATTCTACAAATATTTTAGCTATAAACCATAGTGAATATAGAAACATTTCTATAAAAACTGAAAAGCGCAGTTCCATCAGAACTGGCAATATATACATAAGACAGACAACTGCAAATAGTACTTAAAGACCTTCACCGAACCACACACTGCTCCATTTCAGTTGTCCCATCAGCAAATTGCAGAGCATTTCCTATCTGACAGACGATGTTAAAGAGAGATGGCCTTATTAACTGAGCTGCAATTATTTTGGGGACAGTACCATATAAAATACTGACCTTAAAAGAAGCAAAGCAAACTCTACTTACTTAGCAAAGAGCCAATGGAAGTCATATAAAAACCAACAAACATTACCTTGACAGTTCACAGAGTCATAAAATTAGAAGAGACCTTCTGGAGTCATCTAGTGCAACCCTCCTACAGTGAGCAGGGAAATCTTGCACTAGATCAGGTTGCCCAGAGCCTGGCCTTGAATGTCTTCTAGGATGAAGCCTCTACCACCTCTATGGGCAACCTGTTCTGGTGCCTCACCACCTCACAGTAAAGAGCTTTTTCCATATATCACATTTGAACTTGTCCTGCTCTACTTAAAAGCCACTGCCCCATGTCCTATTGCTACATGCCCTGGTAAACAGGGCAAATGAAGCCATTCAGGAACAAATTATCTCAACATGATTCTAAAGATTAATTGAATATTCTTATTTAAAGGCATTTTGAGTTATCAATACCCTCAGCTACTTCTGCTCTCCAATATGTATCTAATGATTAAAATCAACTTCTTTGTATCTCACCAATCCCTTTAAAGTCAATTCATCATCCTTTTTAAAGATTCAGTAGCTTATCATCAGTTGATACTTACTCCAACCTGCTGACTAACATTCACACCAAATAATTTCCCTTCATATTGCTTAACAAGAACAAAACTTCCTTGCATTCTGAAAAGGGCCTCAGCTGAAAAATACAGCATACTGCTGAAGATAGAGTTACTTTTGTGATAAAGCCTATGATCTGTTATAGTAAAATGAGTCTTCATATTTTCCTCACCACATTGACAATCTTTGAACTGGAGGTGGGGGGGAGGCAAAAGCTCATATTATGGTCATTGTGTTCATATTCAGCTGAATTCCTACAACTTAAAGGTAACTGTTACAGCTCACTTAAAGTTTTGTTCCTACCTCTATTTTGCATCAACTACCACCTTACCTATGGTTTAACTAAGGATTGCTTACAAATAGGACTTACCTTATAAATATTACAAACTTTACTTCTACCCCCAAAATCTCTCCAGTGAAACTTTCAGTGATCAAATCCTAAGGGACAACTAAAACACCAGCTCTCAGACCAAACATAAATCCATCTGACTGAGCCACTTCTCTACACCACCACACGAGCATTCCCAATGCAAGGGGAAAGAGACCTACATGATTAAGATTGAATCTATGAAAAATGTATACGAACACCTCATCTTATAAAATGGGGAAGACAGAGGGGCAGGAATTACATGTATGCTTCCCTAAATAATAGGGCAGAGTTATTTGTGACTCATACAACTCAAGACATGTATAATCCTTTGTTCAATAACAGTGCCACCTAACCCAAATGATCAGGTCAGCTGTATGTTTTTTTCAATTCTAAATGATTTTCATAGTAACAAGGGTTTATTACAGTTTAAATACCCTTGGCATAAGGGCTTTAGAACCCATTAAAAGCAAGCAAATACTGTGCACACCAAGATCTTATACAATTTTGAGTATAAAACACTCAAAAGCACAGTAGATGGAAGTTAAAGCATTTTGGTAAGAATCAGGTGTGTCCTAAAGAAGCAAATTCCCCAAATATCCCACTAACCATATTTTCAATTTGACCACAAGACACACCTGGGCAACAAGAGTAGGTTCTTTTTTTAGATTAAATTAAACTGAGATATGTACTCACAGGAGTTTATAGAAGTACAAACACTAAATTATTGTGTAGAGTTAGCTCAAAGGAAGGTCTCCTGAAAAGCATAAAATGTGGCTATTCTGTTTCTAGTGACAACTCTCTGCAAATGTGACACTTTCATGCCTCTCTACTGGCTAACATACACACAGACTTACACACCCTAAGGCATCCAAAAGCAATTATGGCATCAAAGTCACCTTTAATGTTAAAGTTAAAATCCACTCAATATAATTTGGAATAAATAAGGTGCTTTAATCTAAATGTACAACTTAGAGGACTATGCTCTTTCACAGTATCTCTTCAGTGAGGCGTAATATTTCATATTGAAGAACTGACTCTATTGCTAGAGTATTCAGAGTGCTCGTTAATATACAGTGTTTCTGGATAGCAATTCGTCTATTGCTAAAGTAGAATGTTTTTCACACGCTTAAAGCACCTTCTTGTAGTGCCTCAAATTCTGTCTGTCAAAAGTTATCACACGATAAAACCGTAAATCCAATTATTTTCACTTTACTGCCAGAGTCCCTTTTTAATTCAACAAACATTTAGAGGCCCAAGTTGCACACCAGCTTAGCATCAGTGCTATATAGACACACTAAAACAGAGATCACAAACACAACTTCACAGAAAACCCGGTGACACTTCTTTTACAATCGCTACATTTCCAGCGCGCCCCAAAGCGTGCCAAGTATCTCCCTGAACAGAACAAGACTGACAGGATTCAGGTCTCGTTGTTTACGGTCTCAAACAAACCTTCTCCCGGCTCCCGCCGAGGTTAACAATCACCGAACGTCGTGCCAGCGGCACGTTTCACGCGGGCAAACGGGCTTCACCGCCCGATCACCCGCAGGGCTAAGCTGTCCCTTCTGCCGCGCGGAGCGAGCGGACGGCGGCGTGGCAGTGTCACGCCCGTGTCACCGCAGCGGACAGGCACGTGGACACCCGCGGGGCCGAGCGGCTCACCCAGTAACGACGCCTATGCCCAGTGCCCTGTTCCAGTCCCAGCGCTGGGCGCCAGCCTCGGGGAGAAGTGGAATGGGGAAGAGAGAAATACCTGAAGCACAGAACAGAGGAGGGGGAAACTGTCGGCCGCCTAGCGCTGACGGGACACCTCCGCCACCGCCCTGCTCCGGCCCGGCCCCC
>VZTY01005441.1:0-29985 GCA_013400935.1 Turnix velox
AATGCAAACAGTAAGAACTTAAGATTTTTTGTGTGATCTGAAGAATCCATACTCAGTAATTACCAAGGAAAAACTGTGCTCATCAACAGTTATTCTCTTGATACTCCCTTGTCTGTAGAATCTATCAACCCTTAAAAAAAACCCCCTAGATTATTTTTCCTAGGAAAGTTGATGTCTCTTTTATCTGGGGCTCTATCCACATCTTAAATTGCATATTCAGTTGCCATCTAGAAGATACATAAATTTAAACACCAAATCACCTCCTCATTGCTCAGCAAAGACAGATCTTACATGTAAAAAGCAAGAAAGAATTAGCTAAAACAGCCAGTAGATCACAATAAAGCTTCCCAAAAGAGTCTACTCCAACTAACAGCATTTTTTCTATACTTCTATTTCCCCTAGATCTGCTGGGGGAAAGCAGTAATATCTGTGCATTCTTACAGAGTTTGCAGGCACCCCTGTACAATGAGTCTTTGAACTTAATTTCATACTGCTTCCCATCTCTGCAATGTCTCCTCTTCTCCTGCTGTCCTTTTCCTCCCTTTTCCAGGCAGCTGATTTTCTATGCATCATGCTGCTACTTGCTGGCCCTTTGCACTCTTGGAGTCAGAGCAGGATTTGTCCCAGTTTCTGCTAGCATACCAGCAGTGTTAATGTTTAGGCTAAAAGTTTTAAATGGTAATGGTTTCCTTTTTTTCTTTTATTTAACATTGTTGTTGGCTTATAAGAAATGGTTACAAGGGACTAAAAAATATGTGGCCTATTAAAATGAAAGATTGCCCATTCTTGTAATTACAAGTAACAGGAAGCATGGTATACCTTGTTTGTTAAATTCCTCTGACCTCTTCCAAAAAAATTGTACAAAAAGTCACACTTATTGGTAGATCTAGAGCTAAGGTCCTGCTCTATGCACATGTGTTAGTCATTTACCAGATTCTTCCCCCCCTTTCTTGTTACAACTGCACTGAATTGATAGCTGGATATTCAAACACTGGTGGACAATCCCCTTTAGGCTGCCTTGGAAGAAATTGCTAATAACTAACTGCCGTTCTTCTCTGGCTCAGGTTTCCAGTTGCTGTAAGCTTATAAGGGGGCCCATTTCAACCTGGTTTGATAAACAGGATCCGTGAAGGAGTCCTAAAGAAGCAGACTCCTGGGGCAACAGCAGTTTTAGGTCTCGTTGTGGAAAGGGAGAAGGCGACTGAAAGATCCCCATGGTTTTTGGGGTGGACTCCCTTGGGAAGGTTTAATGTGAAAACACTGAATTGCCAGGGATTTTTCTAAGTCTGCACATTGCTCAGTCCCCAGGCCTTTGTCAGGGTCTGTCAGGTGTGAAGTTTTAGCTTCTATTACAGGGACTAAAGGGATCAGCTGCAAATAAAATATATGCTGTGGATTAGACAAAAGCCCTGTTCCTTCGCTATACACATATAGCAATGATGGTTTTAAGAAATACAATTATTTGGAAAATAGTTTGTCTACCAGTTTGTGCCATGAATATGGAACACTGTGATCACCATATCTTATTTCCTTTAATGTTTCTAGTTTTATTTGCTTCCTGCTTTCCAGTATAACCTGTTGAGGGGATGTTGATATGTGGTGAACTGTAACTGTAATGAAGCTCTATGTATATATACTGGTAATACTAGCAATCAGTGTGTCTTAATGCAAACAGTAAGAACTTAAGTACCTTGGAGGACACCCCCCAATGCTACTCTGTGACTATAGGGTTGTTCTTAAGACTAATTTTGAATCTTCTTTTGTAATTTACTTTGCTCACTCTGAAGAACTGAAGCAGTTACCTAATGTGGACTTTCAAATTTGAAAGACTAATCACATGAAAATGGAAATTACCACCATTTGGCTCCAATTTACAGAAGCAAATATGGTCATTACCACAGTAATGCATCGAAGTATTAGGTAGTTGCAATCTGTGATTTTTAATTTTTTTCCCTGCAATGTACCTGTCGAGCTTCTGTTCATATTTATAGTACACCTTTCTCACAAAAAAGGCTTTCATGTTCTGTCTCTGAGCTTCTGTTAATAGTTACATGTTAGGAGTGTTTATCTGCATAATCAGAATTAAACTTTTGGAAATGTAAGGCAGAAGACTAGAATGATAAAAAAAAACAAACTGAAAATTAATTTATTATGGCTGTAAAACTAACTGAAATGAGGAAATAGAAATGAGAAATGGAAATTGATGAAGTTGTTCAGCATTTATGAATAGAACTTGAATGAACAAACAAGCTATTGTTTATTAATAATGTGCCTACTAGCTTATACAAGCATATTCAAAGCTACATTTAAAAAAAAGTACAGGAAAACTGCATGAATAGAAATTTTAGTCCATCCAGAGAGTTATTAGAAGGACTGGTTACTTCTTAAAGGGACCTATATCTGTGCTGGTGAACTTCAATACCATGAAAATAATTGCATGTATGTATAAGTACAGCAAATCAATGGTCTTTATGTATGATGAAACTTTTAATTTCTCATGTTTCCCTTTGAAGTAATAACATTATTATACTGGGAAACTCCACCTATATGTTTTTGTTTTCCTTTCCTCAGGTAACCAGCACCCTTTCAAATGACAATTCATTGCAGCAAATCCTTGGAGTATCTGAGTTGTCAGACAAACATGCAAAACTTCATTAAAGACACAAATATAGTGAAAAGGATCATAGGCAAGACAGCTACTGGAGAGGAGAGAAATGTAGAGGAACAGCTGGTAAAGTGATGTCTCCAGAGAAAACTTCCTCTTACACGCTTGCAACCTGCAGAGCTACTGAATCATTGGTAATAGTGAACTCAAAGTTTCTATATGTGAAAAGAGTAAAAGGTAATACAAAGATGATTGGCTGGCAGTGCTGCCTCATTGGTTTGAAACACACTTGAACTGGGAACTAGGGCGGAGACTCAGGTTGAGAATTTGTGCCATCATTTTGGTGTGTCTCTGGGAAACTGTCATTCGTATCACAAGCATTCTTTTCTTTAAGTCAGTCACTGCATCCTCTTGGGTGCTTGTTGCTAATGGAGACAGAAATACTATTCTAGTCTGGATTTAATACATTTCACACATAGACTCATTGTGTGCAATTTTTTTTAGCTGAGGAGGAATTTCAACATTTTTGTAACTTTTGACACATCACCACTCATAATGGGGCTTTACTTACAGGGAATAATGAACATGTTTTTGTGCCAAATTTAAGAATGTCTTGTTCACAAACAGTAATCGTAGTTTTTATATGACAGAATCAAATTACTTTATGCAAGGGGATTGTTATGAATATTCCTATGATTTCTTTAGCTTCTAATAGTATCTCTAATAACCTTCAAACCACTTTTTCACTCTGTGGACATAGAAATAGTATTTAAATATGCATCTAAATACCTTAGATTACAGTATTAAAAAAATATATATTGATGGCAAATTGTTACATTTGGGCCCTCTTTCATAGGGACATAAATAAAAGGCTCAATAGCAAGAGCTTATGAGCACCTTCTTAATTTCAGTTTATGGTTTCAAAAGTAGGTGCTCTGTGTTCCATATTCTCATCACAAGTATATGTTTATGTATAGGCTCTAAAGCATATATACATACTAGAAGAGATATATCAGCCCAGTGAATATTTCTCAGTCCACTGAGAAATCTAAATTTACCTATTAATGCTTTAAATCAATTCAGGGTCAAACTGACATCCCAAATATCAAGTTTCTTGTGGCAAGCTCATTTCGCATGACAAAAATTAGGCACCAAAGTGTAGTTTTCTTGGAATTAACCAGGACACAGGCAAATTCCCTAGAGATGGAGAAGGGAACACACATGGGGGACTGAATATAAAACCAGCAATACAGATGAGCTCAAGGAATTTCTCCTCAGTGATGAACAGGGACCTTAGTGGGTACAATTGCTAAACTGAAGAAATAGCTGAAGTGGGGATTTATTAAAGCTAAGAAGATTTCAAGCAGTGTGGGAACTACTGCTAACTGACACAAGCTATGCATCTGGTCTGTGCAGGCTTACAAAGCTTGAAGAACATTATAGGACTGCAGTTTCCTTCACTTTGGTGAGCACTTATGAGCAACCCTGTGGTGGGATGCTGTTTATGTAAGATCTCTTGAGTGTGAATGAGATTTGCACTTCTAGCCCCAGGAATTTTTAGAAATATGCTTTGTTTTCTAGCAGGCTTCTGAACATCTGGAAATGCTGGCATTGTACTATCTCTGCATAAATCATAAATTACTTTAAGTGACTATTTTTCTCCTAAACTTGGTCCTTTTAAGCATTATTACACAGAACAAAATGAAACAGACTCCTTTCTCTTTACCGTAGGAGAAGAAAAACTTGGTCTCTAGGGAAATCCATTTCTTTTGCCTAGCTTCTGTCCCTCAAATGAGAAAGAGATAAAGAGAATTTCGTGGGCTGGCACAAATAAAGGCCAATTTTTGGATCTGTTCTGGTCAGGTAAAATTGCTTCTGCTGATGCTGTAACCACTTCCATTCTTAATAACCATTCTGTGACCTTCACTCCCCATCAATCTATTCCTGAATAGTTACTCTATTTGCAGCTTTTCCTCTAGCTCCCTTGTCCCTTGAAAGATAGCGGTGCAGTTTTTCAAGCACTGACACTGCTTGGCTGATCTCTCCAGAGGTGTCAGGGGCAGCTTAACCCTCCTAAGGCAGCTCACCAGGCTGCTGTTCATGGGACATGTTCCCTCATCAGAGGAGCTGTGCAGTGGTTCGATGTTATTGTCAGTGCCACCAAAGACTGCTACTGTGCTAGGTCAAATTCCCTTTCAGTAAATGTCTTATTTGTCTTAGCAGACTGTGATAATCTTGTATTACCCTGAGAAAAGAAAGACATGACAGGGTACCCGAGGAGACAGGCTCAGGTTGGAAATGAATGGTAAAATTTCCAGTTGTCTGTCACACTAGTGCAGGAAGATGACTCACCCTCTTTCACCCTTTTAAGCACTTACTGTTCTGCTCCACACAGAGAAACTAGCTGAATATAAAAATCACCTTCAGCCACTTAAAAATGGAGATGGATCTGAATTTGGGCTCATGGATCAGAAGATCCCTGAGCTTTGGAGCAGTTCCAATCCTAGATTCTGCCACAAGTGCTGCAGTCAGCCTTATTTCTCACTCACTGCTGTCACATGCTTCTAACCATCTTAAATCCTTCCACTTTTGCTGATTTGTAAATGATGCCAAACCTGCTTTTTGATGACAAGATCCTAGCAGCTCTCATATTAGAACATCTTAACAAACAGGGAAAGTTGCCTTCCTGCTCCTCATAGGGGACCTCAGTGTACTCCCATAGAAAACTTAACTCAAAAGACAGCTAAGAAAAACACCATTGATATACTAAGATGACTAATTGGTATTTAGTTTATAGTTACATGCTGACAATGATTGCACAAATTACTAGGCACACTGTGCTAAATTGCTAGCTTTTTGTGTACTTCTGGTGTAGCTGAGAACCAGAGAGGTTCTGTTTCAAAGTCTGAGTGTGTTAAAAAGATTCTTGTTAAGATCATTTGCAGAGCTGTTGATGTGTATGCACACATGCATAATGCACTCGGCTGCTTGCATGTGTGAGATCTGCATTCAGAGAGATATGACTACAAAACTAATTCTCTCAGTAAGAGAGAATGAATAGTGTGCTCTGTTAAACAGCTGCTGTGTTTCAGTTGAGATTGCTGCAGTGTGAAGTCAGAGGATTCACATACATTTGTCCAGAAAATGCCCTCTACAGCCTCATACTAAGGACTATGCAGAACCAGACAAATCCACACAGAAAACAGGACAAATATATGCCTACCAAGTGATAACATCACCTGTGCTGCCCAGATATGAAGAGAAATACTTTTAAATACAACAAGCAATGTAGTTTGCCTAGAGTATATTTTATTTTTGTGTCACCTCCAATGGCTATATTGAAGAGAGGAACTGTGTCCCATAGAAAAGAACTACTGCCAAACTGAAGACAATCAGCTGGTGTGGAGGAAGGCTTAAAAGACTGTACACCTATGTGAGGAGATCTGAACATGTTCTGTGTGTTGTGCAAGAAATAGAAATACCAGATTCCTGTACTTGGTCTTCATCTCAGGACACAATGATTGGTAAAAGCCCAACTGAAGAAACATAAATTATTGCCTCAGAAAACAAACACTACAAAGCGTTAGGATATCAGGGCTCTGCCCTCTACATTCAATGCAAAATTTCAGATGTCTACTGCAGTTTTGACATAGTAAAATAAATTTCATACACCATTATGGTTCTTATTCTAGCCTCACCTGGACTCATGAAATTAAGAAGTGGCCATGCTCTGATAGAAGAGATAAACTTCATAACTCTATAAGCTTGAAAATTAAAATTTATATCACTTCATGAAATATAGTTGTTCTGTATCATTTAAGCCTATCTGCCTTTTCCTTTTTTGGTCTAGTTCAGGGAGAGCAGAACAAAACTTTGATAAAACTCAAAATAGTCATCTCTTGCCATCTGTATTCAACATAACCTCTGTGGATGCTCTAGCAGGGCAGGCCAAGTTCCCCTCTAGATTAGGTCAATTCTAAATTAGTCTACTAGCATGTGACAGTTCTCATCCCCATGCTGAATCACTGTTCTTCTCACAAAGTTCTTCATTCCTATCTGTTAAAGTGTAGGGTACTCCAGGGTATGTAACAGTGTGGGAGCCCCAAATTAACAAATGGTCAGACATTTACAAGCTGGTTCAAATCTTCAAACTTAAAACCCCCAAAATGCAGACTTTGAAAATATAATAAAAATTTGATTTTATTTGAATAATCATTAATTTTCTATTAGTAAAATTATAATATTTCAATTCCCATGTAAAATTTAGAAAATTGAACAAAAGGGATGTCAGTATGTAGAATAAAATCCACATCACAGTGGTTGAGTAATTATATGAGAAATTGAGCTCATCCTTGAGAATTCACACAGCAAAAGCAAATAAGAATGAACATCACCATTCTTACAAGAATTCCAATTATAAGTTGTGTTTGTTCTTCTTTGCATTTTAAATTTTAGAGTTATAGGAAGTCCACTGCAAATCCCACATCAACTCCAAAGAGTCAAGAAACAAGAGCTCCCTGCATTCTGATGCTTCAAGAGGAATTTTGCTGTAAGTTATGTCTTCTGGTTTAGTTGTTTCTGCTCAACTCAGTTGATGCTGCTGAACACAATGAAAGCAAGGGACCCAGTAAGCATGTAGGATGAATTTTATTAGAGGTCATGATGATGTGAATCACCCTAATTAGTAAAGATGCTATTAGTAGCCTTCTTCTCCTGGTGCTGAGGGGCAATAAGCAGCAATGCACTTCTGAAGAAAAGGCTCTCTAATTTGGTTCAAGTGGTATGAACCAATTACTCTTACTGGCAAGGAAAGGGAAAAAAGTGATAGTGTATACAAGAACATGTCATGTTCTTTCTTAATTATTATCATAATCTCCACCTTAGAGATGCACCAGATTTACATTCTCATGGGGGCTTCCCTTCTCCTAAGATCTTTTCCAAAAGCACTGTCTTGATGGAATTGATGGAATCTGCAGCTTATAGCAGAGACATATAAAGAAATTTAGTGACAAATGTACCAGAAAACTCAAAGAGCTAGGACACAATCACCTGTCCTGCATCATCCAGCAGTATTACATGTGTAAGGAAGAGAAATGTTAACTGTGAGAATTTATACATCATTGCTTTTCACCACTGACTGCAAATTGTATTTTCATGAAAATGTCTCAATTTCTCAACAAAACAACCAGATATAGACCACTGCTGATGCTAAATTATGAACATCTGTGTTTTGCCAACAAAATCTGACCATTAGGGAACTACAGTTTCTTTGTAGTTGCTGGGAAAATAATGACAACTGAAGCCAACAATCAATTAAACTAGAGATTGTTCCATATCCTTCTTTTATGGGAATAGAACAGGTGTTTATTAATTTGCAAAAATCACACAATTTCTAAAGCATTTACAGTAACCAAACTCATAGCATGAGGCATGAATGAAGAGGTAAGTTAGGGATGATATTTCATATTCCATTTGGTGCCTCTTTCAGCTCTTTTGTAGCATAGGTCTGTTAAGGTTTATGTTATACATCCTATTTTCATGGATTCATAATTCAATCACAAGATATTCTGATTTGCATTTGGCAGGCAAAGATTTTTAAACTGAGACTGGAAATTTTTATTAGGTTATGGGAAAAAGTCAACTTAATCATCTCCAAGTTATGCAAGCATAAAAATGGAATGTATTGGTTTCAGACACTATTTTATGCTGCTGCAACTCAAAATGGCTTTGTTTTTTTAAGGGGAAACTTTACAAGCCATTAGTCTGAATTGTGGTTTAGTACATTTGGGAAACTTGGAAAAAAAATATAAAAACTTGATTTCTTACCTCTGGAGTTTGATCTCTAGGTTCATTCCATTCTTTTGGCCAAACTTCCCTCAAGAGGCAGTGCCCTGCTTTGCCATTACCTATGAAAGGTAGCTCTAAGTTTTCATATGTTAATTGTCTAACTTTCCTCAAGCCTTCTATATTCTTGAAGGTCTTGCAGGTACTGGAGGGAATGGCTAAATGCATCAAGAAAAATCTCTGCAGATTGCACAATATGCATTTTATACTGAAGGTTAAATTCAGCCAAAAATGAAAGTGAAGCACTGGAACAGATTGCTGAAAGAGATGGTGGAGGAGACATTCAAGGCCAGGTTTAATGAGGCTTTGATCAAGCTGATCTAGTGCAGGATGTCCCTGCTCACTGCAGGGAAGTTGGACTAGATGGCCTTGGAAGGGCTCTTACAACCCTATGATTCTGTGATTCTATGATTAACCAAGTGATGACAGTTCTTGATAAAAAAACGGGTTTGAGAGTCCTGATAAATGTGTACCATTCATGGAAGACCTAAATTCTGCTGTGGAATCCTTCTATACTATCCCATATGCTTTTTGTGTATTTTAGTTTATTCCTAAAAAGCAATATACTTCCTAAAGCAGCTAGAACTTCCACATCCAAGTTGCAGGAGTAGCTGGAGATCTCAGTATGTGGTAGTGTGATACATTCTAACCATACTAAGCAGCTCTTTGTGCAGTAGAGAAATAACTCATAGAGATTAAAAACCAAGTTCAGTATGTCAGGATACTTGCTGCTGCAGGAAATTTCTCCAGCAGAGGAATTCCTAGACTGTGTAGTTTATTCTAGAAAATTTTAGTAGTTTATTCTACAAGTCTCTCTTGGATGAAGAAAAAAAGACTGAGGTCTCAGGACAGTCAGTACTCTGTTACAGCTGACCAAACCCTTTTCATTTCAATCACATGGCAGCTTTCACTTCAGCAGATGTAACGTGTGCATAGAATAAAAGTAAATATCTTGGTTTCCATGCATGTAACTAGGCACTACCTATTTGTGCTACCAACATTTCCAACTGTGTAAAAAATTACATAAAATATTTTGCAAATTTATTCTGCAAAGTTAATGAGAAACATTTTTAAACATTATGGCAGCAATTTCAATCTTTCCTAAGGATTCCTACACCTTTATGTGAAATGAAACTGAGTGCAGAGTACAATTGCCAAGAATAATCGCTCTAAATGTTCTTAAGAAACAATCAAGCTTGGACCTTTTCCTCCTTTTCTATTGCTCCCTTTATGCCTTTTGTATAAACATTCACAAAAAGGTGATGTGGAGATTAGAAGAAACAGCTGTTGATGAACAAACATTTCTATTTGAAGGTCAGAGAGCAGACCAGGCAAATCTAGCATGAGCGTTGATTTGACTGTTCACTAGCATTTAAAAAAAAATTTAGTATATTATTGAATGGTTATTTCAGCATCTCTGCATGAACTAGTTCTCAGCCCACTCTTACCAAAGGGTCAACATGACAATAGGGAAAGCTGCCAGACCCATCAGGTGACTGTCCACTTTGGGCCTCTTTAAGTAGGATGAATGAAGGGCATTTATGCTGATCTAAACAAACTTATTAGAATTTGCTATAATATTCATTAAGGAGGAATGTTCCTTCAAAAATACAGAGATTTTCCAGAGTATAATGGAGTGTACATAGAGTAAGGGGGCTAGAAAATGCAGAGCTTTTCTGCAGGTCCTAATGGCATTTCTAATGGAGATTTCCTTGATTCCCTGGCAGCATACAGCTGACTTAGCAAAGACCTAATTGCAGGCCCTGAAGGCAAACTGTACTTTTCAGCTCTCTGTACTAGATATATATGTGCATATATAATTCAGTGATTCCCGTGGGATTTTTAAAAAGAGTAAGAGTAAATGTCACCTGAATACCAAAGGCTATAAAGGAATAGCTAGTTGGGTCCATACAGTGGCTAGTGGCATACAGTTCTCCCCATGCTCCCAACCCTCAACTTTGTATTTTTAAGCAGTGCTGAACGTTAATTCCTACTGCATCCTGAAATGTACTGTTGTGAAAATGTCATGTAATTGCATAGGACTGCAAAGGATACCGGGAAATAATTTTGTTGTTCATCTCTAAAACTCTGGAGGCTAGGATATTTTCTCTGCCAGGAACACTATCATTATCCTTCCTTCATCTACTTTGTTGTAGTTTTCCATTTAGCCTCAATTTTTTAGATCTATTCTTCTTGAATTTCTCTTATATTTCTCTTTCAGTTCTGTTTTCACAGTTGTTTTCTCTTCCCTGTCCATCTTCCTTACAGACCAGTGCTGCACACAATTTCTGACTATCTCTGTTGTCAACAGACAAATTTTCATGGATCCCAGTAAAATATTTCCCATGCCTCTTCTGCAAAGTAGAGAGGCATTTTGTTCAAATTTCTGATGTGCCTCATGTGATTCCAGTGGGAACGAAAGTCTCAATGCAGATATGTTGTATCTGAAAATATTTACAGTGATTAGAAGCTTTAAGTAATATTTGCTAAATATTACAAATGAGGACTATGGAAGAATCCAGGGAGCTTTCCCTCAGTGCTAAAGCATGCACCATTTCTGTTGCTTGTCCCAGGCATATGTTTGTAAAAGCCTATTACCATTGTGTATTCCAGATGTAACACCTCAAAAACAGGAAAAAAACTTTTTGGAAGGAATTATATAGATTTTTATTTTTGCAGAGACTTATTTTTTATTTCTTGCGAGGTCAGGTTACAATGAGCCCACCAGGGTGGGGCTCAGAGGGAGCTGTAAAGAATTATATGTTAATCTGTCCTCCCATGGTCATAAACTTGCCTTGGTTTTAAAACCTGTTATTTTGGGGCATTCCTGCGCTTTTTTTTAGGGGTATAAGGTGTCATTTGAAAAACTGTGTCTCATGAAATCATTGGCTTTGAGGTTGTGTGGAAAAATCTCTGTCTAACTAGGATACTCCATGGTTAAAAACCATAGGTGCATCTAGGGTGAAGGGGAAAATATTAATATTACTCTTGGGTTGCAAATAAAGATACAGTTTCCTGAAAGGATGATTTTTTCTAAAAGTAGCAGCTGTTTTAAGGTATTCCTGTGTCTGTGAAATTAGAACAGGCCTTATGAAGATGAGCAGAGATTCATCTGATAACTGTGGGACACATTCCTAATACTAATGGATTTAAAATGGAAAAGAAAGAGTGAGAGCTCTTCAGTAGCTGGAAATCATCAGTCCTCCCTTGGATGAAGAACTGCAACATGATTTAGGAACAATGACTTCCCCTTTTTGCCTCTCTAAGTCTCCATTTCTTATGTCTTCACTGTTGATATAATTTCCCAGAGAGTATTTTATTTCTTCACTTCTTATCCATGTATAAAAATATAGTGGTACAGAAGGGGTGCGGGAACCTTATTGTGGTTTGTGCAAGACTGGCCACTGAAATCAACTAGTACTCTCCCCAGCCTCTTCCACCGGGAAGAGAGAGAAAGAGAATTATGATTAACAAAAAAACCCTAATTTAATGAAATATTAAAAATAAAATAATAAAATTAATATATAGTAATATAAGAAAACAGCATAATGAAGGGTCCTCCTTGGGTACTGGCAATTTAAGAATAAAGCTGACTCTATGATCCCTCAGCTTTTATACTGAGCATGATGCTGGTCAGTTTTTGGCCACCCATCTGGTCTGTTGCTCTCTTCAGGTGCTACTCCTCTATGCTTTCCTACTTACAACAATCCAATTGGGCATAAGCAAAGTTGTCTGATCTTGGTTGTCACAGCAGTAAGCATAAGCAAGATCATCTCTGCCTACTGTTTTCTTGGTTTAAATTAGAAGGAATCAGATTTTATAGCTCTGGAAGCAGACTCTATGTGAAAAAAATATGCTATAAATTTCAGAGAGTTCAGCTAGTTACAGGAGGCTTAACAAAAAGTAATATTACTGAACAGAGAATTATTTCTTTTACCTCAAACCAGGGCAGAATTGTATTTGAAGATCTCTTTGCTTGGACTTGCATGTTAATTGTCAGTGGGTCAGCCCTTCAATATCTTCCTTATCAGAATACCTGCCTTTAATTAGTGCTATCTTTTGGACAGTGTCCTGTGCAATTACTCCTGTGCTCTATATGTATCAATGGATAAGATGTAACTGTTCAAAAACTTACATAAAAAAATGCCTAGGAAATAGAATCCTCTCTGAGCTCCTATGAAGTACCTTCAGCAAGTCTTCTCTGTGGTACAATATGACTGGAATGTGTATGGATGTTCACACCATCTACCTAGGTTTAGATAATTTTAAAACCTTTTTGCAGCAGTTGAAAAATAAGGTACAAAAATTAAATGTGCCCTCAAAGGCTCTATATTTGGGTACACAACCGAAGTTATGACATCTTGACATATTTGTTAAGTCTTCTAGCTATGCAGGGTTTATGATACCATACTGAACAGTGAATACTATTTTATTGTTTCACTTGAAGAAATATAGGTTTGTATGAGTAAAATAGGAATACAGGATCAGATGCAAGGACTATATCCACTGAAAGTGGTAAAGAGCAAAGGAAAGTAGGGGTTAGAAAATCTGCCATAGGCTAATTTGTTTCCTCTATAGTTATTCTCTGGATTCCTAATAATTTATATTTCACAAAGATTGTTAATTAATTATATACTTTTCACATTTGTTTTACTATATGTTACTCTGTGTGTTTGACATTTCATTATGCAAGTACACTACCTTACATCATAGGCATTTATCCTAAATTTATGTCCATGCTTCTGGGCTACAGCTGTATTTCTTTGATATGTTTTTTCTGACCTCACAATGTCCATATCCATATGAAGTCATGCATAAACTGCACAAATATGAATTTCATCCCCTCAAAAAACATTAATTTTCATATGCCTTCATAGTAGTTCAATATGAGAAATATTGGGGGAGAAATCTGCCTTTCAACCTAACTTAAAAAGACTTATACAAGTCAAACTCAGTGTTTTCCCTCAGAAATGGTGATGTGTCCTTCCAAATGCTTATCTTCATTACTATGGAAACCCTCCTTTCTGATAGTATTTGCAGCATGCAAGAAGAGTATGTATTCATTGTAGTATAGCCAGATTCTCTACAAAGTCCATGCTGCTACTGCAAG
Source organism: Turnix velox (assembly GCA_013400935.1). Lineage (NCBI taxonomy): Eukaryota > Metazoa > Chordata > Aves > Charadriiformes > Turnicidae > Turnix > Turnix velox. Next base: position 13,560 of record VZTY01005441.1, read on the forward strand.
ACTGTCAGGTCAAAACCTATGAGACTTGGAATCTTAAGGCTGCCATTTCTCAGCAGATATATAAACAAGTGGAGGCAGCATGTGGGAACAAACAAGATTAGTCATCCAATCTACTCTTCCACATAGGGTATTAGTAAATAGAGTTGTGTGAATAATTGATTTTTTCACTTTGCTGGCTGAATTGAATATTTAAAACAAAACATTTTTCCAGATTTCTCTTTGAAATGAAAAGCAGAGAAAATGGCTTGAATGTAATATCTTGTTTAATTTGCATTTTCAGTAAAAATTTTATCTTCTCATAAAAATACTGGTTTGAATCAAAACATAATTTTTTCACTAATTGCTGTTTTTTAGTTGAAACCAGTAACTGAATTTGACATAAATTTCTTAAATAGTTTGGGCAAGGATAAATCTGCATTTTTCAATGAATAAAACCATTGATCAAATCCTCTCCACTCTAACATAAAATCTGAAGTTTTCTAATTGCTTTCTTCCTTCAGATACACACAGTGAAAAGAGTGGTAATGAAGATGTTTGATATAGTGGAAACATAAACTTCATCATATTAATGTGCTGTATTTTACTTTTATAATTCACTGCTGTTGCTAGGCAGTTGTGGTCTGCCAGTATGAAGCAGCTATTACTAATGTAGTATTAAGAATCTGTCCTCTCTTTGACCTTACACATATAATCAGTTCTTCACACCTGTAGGAACACATCTCTCTTTAGGAAGTTTGTTGGATGGACTCTGAAAAAGGTTAGATCTACATAAAATGACCATCCCTTCCTTAAGCAATTCTTAGCAGACCAAATTCCATATGAACTTCTTGGAGTTGCACATACAATGTTGTATCTCTGTTATTTCCCTGAAGAAACGCTTTCTATCAAGTTTTATTTTAGCTGGGGAGATGATGAAAGCAAATGGTTGTGACTGTCCACTGCAGTAGAGATGTAGAATATAGGTATAAAAATACACGCATCAGCTGATGTACAATAGTCTTGAAAACCACATTACTTACAGTTGAGTGTCAAAACCGTTTTATAATCATTTTATATCTCCTACCCCAGCTTTCAGATCGATTGTCAATGTCATTATTATTTTTTGTTGCTCCTGTTATTATTATTCTATGAGGCCCTAAAGGCAACAGATAATCATTTGAGTTGTATTCTTCACAAAGAGAACTCTGTCTCAAGAGCTCACTGTCTGAAGAATCCGAGTGATTTAGAATAGCATAAGATTAAAAAAAATAGGCTGGATACAGAATTTCAAATGTCATAGTAGATGGACAGTTTTTTCTAAGGAGTAGTATATTTCTTTGAAAAAGAATTCACATTAATTTTAGCTAGTGGTTTTTTTTTCCTAAATTTTAGGAACATAAATAAGTCCACTACAATATAACTGGCCAAAAGAAAATGTTAAGTTCTTGCATTACACTGAGTCCTTCTGCTCTCCTAATGATTCTTGCGAAAATACTTTTCTTGGATTCCAGAATATTATTTAATATTTAATCTAATCAATAATGAAACACTTTTGGGCAATTTCTGCACCAATATAATGCTTATTCCTTCAAGTTGTAAGACTTGTAAGTTTCAAGTATAAAGAATACAAAGGGTTCATTTAAAGCTTATCTAGTATGGAAATCCTGTATCTCTTCATCTTAGTGTAAGCTGACTGCAAAAATGAAGCAGAAAGAGGTTGTTTTTAACCTTTAGAGAACAAAGCATACACAGACTAATAGAAGACCATAAGTGTTTATTTTATGCAAAAACCAAAGCAGTCAAGGCAATAAAAAAGTAGAATAAATCTTGGCCAATTCAGAAAAAGATATTCCTCCACGTCATGCTGCTTACAAATCATCTTGCACTAATGGTACAGTATTGCTGGGTAACTCACCAGCTGGTCATCTTTTGTATGCAAATTCTTGAAACTCTTTAAAACTTGGAGAAGTTTAGTCATCTTAAAGATAAATTGAGGATACCAGATCTAGGAAGCACTGGGAAGCTTGAGATTTGTGATTCTGGCCCTAATTAGAGCTGTCATCATTAGGGAGTGTTTATCTGATTAAATCAATAAGTCACATAAAAGAAGTAAAAAATTGAGTTAATATTATAAAGTTAACTTACATGTTTGTATTATCTGAAATGGGAAAGGAGGTATTATTAAGAATGCTGAAGCTGAGTGTTTGGAACAAATCTTGGGGATATTTCGTAATGTGATTTTAAACAGCCTTATTCAAAATGGATCCGTTGGTTTATGCAAAGCAAGATGCTGGATTTCTGCCTTTTATCTGCCTTTTTAGAGATCTCTTTAGAAACAAATAAACAACGAAACAATTAGCTATTTTCTCATTATAGCACTGTGCTACCGCAATAATAGCTGTGGTCGACAAGGCACTTCTATTATAGGTTTCTATTTTCAGCTGCCACTAACTTTCTGAAACAATTATTCTTTCATCTGAAATTTCTCATGCTCATTCTTAATCCCAGAGGTGAACTGCTTTGTAAAGTTTGTAAAATGACTTTGTCTGTTTTTCTGAAATATCTAAGCATGAAAAATGGGTATGTTTCATCAGGTATTGTACTTGTTATTTACATCATAAGTTCTTCTGGACAGGGATTTGGTTTTATGTTTATTATATTTTCTTGCAATAAAATCTAGAGTGCAGTTATGATACTTAATTTTCCACAAAGCTTTCTTTAATGATTTGGTAAGTCCAGCATATTTCTGTTTTAAACTTCAATTGGCTATGGATTTTGAAAGTTGTTAGTTTATTTACAAAATTCCATGCTAAACATGATTAAGAATAATGACTTGGATTCTCATCTGAATAATGCTCCATGAATTTCAGTGTGGAGAAAGATTCATTCTTCACTTGGAAACATATTATATTTATTCTCTCTGGGTTAAGGCTGTTCTCATGAATTCAGTTACCTGCCATTCCTGGTGATGACTGGTGATTCATGTTGTGAATGAACCTCTTTGCAAGCAGTGCTGTTGGAGCTTCAGCTATGAGCCAGCCTAAAATAAGTGTTTGAACTTTCCTGGATTTATAGCAGCTAAGAATCTTGTCTTGTGCATGTCTATCAATTTTCACTTAGAAATTTCACACATCCCCTTCTATTCATATTCAATCAGCACTGGACCAGTATTTGTAGTCAGAAACATGTTCCTAAATTTGCCCTTCTAAAGCGCTTAATTTTTTCCAGCCATTGTTTTACTTGTACAATACTGTTTACTCCCTTTTTTGTGATCTCCTCACCATGACTTTTTCATCATTCTCAACTTTTTCTTCTCTGTCATTGTTTAGCTCCATGAAATAGGACTTGAGACTTTCCAAGGCATTTCTTCCTCAATCCTTGTTTGTCTCTACCTTTCTGAACTTGGTTTACTAGCGTCTTCAATCATGCTCTTTACTGCAATTCCTAAGTTTTAATCCCTTTGCTCCTACAAGCAGACTGTTACCTATTTTTTTTTGATGCCTGGAAACATTTTTAGTTAAATGTAGACTTTTGCTTTGTCTTTACTCTCACTTCCTATGTGTATTTGTATGCATGATTCCTTACTAACTTTTCTGATCACTAGCTAATTTAAGCACAGTAAGAGGAGGAATGAGAATCAAACAATCAAAAAACAAATTCTTAAAGCATCTAAGAATGGAAATAAACCAAGAGAGGATAAAGGCTCTGCAATTTCTGGACTGAGTGACAGGTTGCATTATGATCCCACAGTAGAAGATATGCAGAAGAAAATTATTTTAAAAGTCTACTTTGGATGAAAAGCTCAAATGTCTTTGGCATTATTGTCAGTCAACCTTTAAAACATTCAGTGCCATCATCCCACATATGGATCTTTCTGGATTATGTATTTGAAACATTAAAACACAGGAGCAGTTCTTCCTGCAAGCTCAGCAACAATGAGAACTGTATTGATACTTCTCAAGTGGTATAATGCTATGTCTACAAAGGGATAGACACATGGATTCCACCTCAGATTGAGGCTGAAAATTTCCAGATACAAATTATGTCCAAGAGATTTCAGAGCTTGGACTTTACTGTGAAGTTTGTCACTTGGAGCCATTATACTGTATTTGACTTAAATGTTTTGAATGCAACAGAATGTTAAAAAGAGCTCATCATTAGGTGGATGTGCATGTAACTTTCCCCAGGAGAGTATTCTTCATAATATGAGATTGCTTGGGATCCATTTACTTTAATGCCTATTATACTCCTTATGCAAAACACCCTAATAACACAGCAGCAGTATCACTCTCAAGGACGCTGTTGCATCAAGAGTGTAGAATATACATATATACATATATATATATATATATATATATTAGCTCTAGACCCCTTTTCATGCAATAGTGTTCCACTAGGGCTATACTTAGGTTTATGAGCTCTGGAGACTAATTCAGTGATGTTTTTTACAGCATTATGACTACTTAAGAGGAACCAGTGGCAGATGTTTCTAAGACACAGGTTTTGAAAGGCATTTATACACTGTGTGGCTACAGGCCTCATTCAAAACCATCATGTAACACTTTTTCCATCATTAATTAATTTCTGAATGCACTTAATACAATACTGTGATATTATCAGGCTGGATTGCTAGTGAATGCCAGTTCTGTCAATATCCTTTATTAGAGGAGCGTGGATCAGAATTCTGAGGGCTTAGAAATGTGAGGGAAAGTAAAGGCTAGTCATCTCCACATTTTTGTGTGGATTTTAGAGGTGAATTACCCTAATGTGCAAAAGGCACCCTTACTTTGAAATAATAAACTCAAACCAAGGCACTATTGTTATCACACTCTATACCATGATAATTTCTTATTAACCGCCTTCATATCGTTGCGTATGCAAGTCCTCTGAGTACAGGATTGTGGTAGCATCACGCTCTTTTTATAGATAAATGAAAAACTGCTATTTGGCAAGACGAATTTAAACTTCAAATATTTGGAATTATTTTTCAAAAGTAAAGATAAATAGATGTTAAATAGATAGCATGCTTTAAAATTACCACTTCTAAATTATAAGCAATGATTCACTATTAGGATTATAATAATTAAAGCCAATATTTCTTCAGATAAGCAAAGAGAGGGAAAAAGAAACCTTTTAAATTTCTCTGTGACTCACAAGTGTCAAAAAGCACTAGTATTTGTGTATCAGGATTTCTGAAATAAATTTCCAGCTGAAATCTGCAATTTAAGCTCTTATTTCTGCTTTATGGCTTTTTCTTTCAGTCACCCTCACCTAAATTGCTGCCCTTCTTTCCATTGCTTATTTGCTATGACCTAGATTTTAATAGCAAGAGAACTATTACTGTACTGTTTTCCGATTACCTGAAACTGAGATTACATCTAGCTCCTAATAAATCCTCTCTCTTATTGCTAATATTGTGTGTCTACATGGTGGCTTAGAACATTTTAGTTACAATATATAAAGAGCAAAAAACTGCAGATCTTTTCAGCAGGGCTCACTACAAGGAAAGCCTTTGGCTACTCTCTCTTTTCCTGAGTTTGCAAGCTTTCCTGTTTCCAAGTTTGTTTAGCTTTCCTGTTCCTGAAGAATACATTCAGAACAGAGAGGCTGTATGCAGGAAGCAACAGGAATCAAAACAACTGTCTGGAGAAGAGCTAGATGGTTGAATGTTGAAGGGCAATTGAATGGGGAGAAGGTAAAGAGCAGTATGATAAAATGAGACAGCAGCATTTAGATAAACTAACCCATCATGTATGTGGGTTTTTCTATTATTTGGTGTTTCTGAATGGAAAGACTTTTTCCAAAGACATGTAAACCATGCTTCAGAGATGTATCCTATCACTGAGAACCTAATTAAATGCTTATAGTGTAATTTTAGGTGAACATACTGGGATGAAGTTCAGATATTTGTCAGACAGGTTGAGAGACATGCCTAAGCAAAAGTTTTTCTGAACATTTCAGCAGTAAATTCTGCACAGAATGTTGCACACAGATGCATCTGTGGATATTCAAATACTAACCTAAATGTCCCCACTATATGTGCTGAGGAAGTAATGACACGTTTCCCTGCTTGCTAGTGCAGCAATTGTTTTCAGAAGTTTTTGTGTTATTACATTATGTTCATGTTGTATTTTCATATTTCAGCTGTATGCTTCTGCTTTTTACATACATTGAAATTCTTTTAAATGCTTTTGTGAGATAGGGAACATTAGCACATAGTTTTAGAACTCAATCCAAACAGCATATAAAATATATGAAGAATAAATCCCTTTTCCTACTGTATACTTTTTCAAGTTAATCTACGTCTGCTTATGTTTGTATGTATGTAGGAGTAAGTTGGGACTCCTTGTTTCTGTTTAGTCTGAAGTAAACAAATTTCCTGAATCACGTCTTGTAAATACTACTCTTTTATTTACATCATTCATAGCCAAACAATTGGATACATGTGGACCTACATTACATTCTGCATAGATATACTGCAATTATTAGGGAAATACTTTACCACAAAAGAGAACAGATTAAGAATGCTTCTTAATCAAGAGTGGAAATTTAGACTTAATAATGTTGTGTATGATCAGGAGCACATAACTGTATCATTTTAGTGCGGACTAAATTTTGAATTGAAGAGAAATCAGAGCTGTCATGCTTTATGAAGAGAATATGAAGTCAGCAGATCCATAGAAGTAAACATTGTTAAGGAGAACAGCTACTTTACATACATGAATAAAGAGAAGAAGGTATTATAATCCAAAATAAATTCTTTACTCAAAAATTATTAGTTTTGAAAAAAAATATACATTTCTGTAATTACATGATATAGAGAGACAATTGAATGAACTTTAATAGTCATTAGAATTGACAAATACTATACATATTCTACATTTTAAAGACAACATTCTTGCTAGTAAGAGAATAATTTAGTCTTGAAGCGTGACATGCAGTCTTTATCAGAGGTGTTTGAGGTAGGCAAAGGAACTTCATCTGCACAGTGGAAAATCTGTCATATTCAGTAATCTGAGACTATGTTTTCTAGCTACTGCTGTCTGTACAGAACATGATAGTACTGTTTCCCAAAATGCATAGCTGAAAAGAGCTATCCAGTCAGTCTCCTCCCAGTAACCCTGTCCAAAAATCTTGACTGCATAGTCAAAACTTGGCAAGAAGTGTAAAGGACCACATACAATGGAAAACCACCCAAGAGCACCATGACATTTATTGTGCTTAAGAGGATACAAAACCTCTGCCTGTACCTCGCTGAAGGAGAACAAATACTCTTTGCAGGAATATGAATGGAGTTTCCCAAACATGAGTGTATATGGACATACAAGGAAAGCGCACAAAACATCCCATGAAAAAGCACATTTAATATTTTTAGTCCGTTTTCCCATTTCTATTCTGATTTTACAGCAGGAAGAGTATGTGCCAGTAGCAGTGGGAGTGAAAAATGTCATTCATTAAATGTATGTTCATTTCCTGTGTTCACATGGGAGTGGGATATCTCATGCAGTAAAGGAAGTCAAACAACGCTAGGGATTTATTGCAAAGTTTGTTGTAGTGCCTCTGTATACCAGACTGTCTGAAGGCTTAGAAAATTGTTTTTCTTATAACTTTTTAAAGGAGCCTGAAGCTTTTCATGTTGTGTGAGCCCTATAAAGGTGTGTAGGTCAAAGTTTCCTTTACTATCATCACAGCAATATTGAATGTCAGTTGTTAGCCTATGAACTACATTACTTTCATTTCAGCAGTGTATGGTCAAATTCTGCAGCCAGACAGAGGAAGAGAAGCTGTGGCCTTCAAGACCTAATTCCTGCTCTACTGAACTTTCTCTTGGCAGTTCCCTTTCCCATCTTGCTAACCATGCCCATGGCTACCTGGCAGGATGACTTGCAGGGTAGGATCAGACCTCCATTTACCTCATGTTTTAGGGAAGAGAAGGATTTGTTTACTGTTATTCTCCTTTGATTTGAAAGACATCTGTGTGACTCTGTGGTTAATATTTTCAGCATTACTCTCCTAATTCAAATGGTTACAGACTAGTGTTTCTGTGCAGTCAGTGCAATCATGAACCCATGTGATGTGCTCTTACCATTCATCTGTGAAACTTAACATGTACTGAAAAGCCTTTAATTGACATAGGCAGTTCTTTCGTTTAGAGAGACAGTATTCTGCTCCCTTTATATCTTTTTATTTTTTTAAAAATAAATTAGAACAGGAACCAGCTGCTCCCATGATTACAGAAATTTTGTGTTACTGTGTTCCAGAAGGCCTTCAAAACTGTGCTTTTGGATGATCAGCCTGCTATCCTGACTGTTCTGTGTCTTGAAGAAAGTAGTCTAAAAAATTACAAAACTTCCAAGGACTGTGATGTGTCAGAGAAATTGATTGCAAGATTGCAGTTTGAGACAAATTAAAGCACAGTTTTTATAAATTATGAGGTTTATAATGGAAAGAGGAATTGACCTTCAATTATGAAATTCCAAATCAATACTACTGAAAAGCACATAACTTTCATTCCTTATCTATACTGTCTTACAAGATATTAAGTATTGTGTGCTGACACCACATATATAGACTTGAACCTATATATTTAAGCTAGACTTGAGTCTTACAGATTACAGGGACCTCTCCTCAGTACCTAATTTTCTTCTGTGAAATAAAATAATGAAGTAAAATAATGTTCTAATACAGTCACATAGATAAAAATATTTCCTTTATTAAAGGAAAATTCAGGAATAAAGCTGGCTTAAAAATTAGATAAGTCTTGATCTGAAAGATCATATCTTAGTATTAAAAAGGACTTCTCAGTGACCAATTGGGGTTGCAGGTCCAAAGGAGTTCCAGGCTATTAATACAGTATAAGCTCACCCAAATGATACATTTTTGCCTTATCCTATGGTGCAGTCTCCTTTTGGTCTCTGTTCTGCAATAGCTCCTGTGATATTAATGCTTGCATTGGAACTAGATTTAGTAACTTATGGATAGCACCAATGTGTAAGTTTTACTATACATGATGGACTTTTTCTGTACTAGATAGATCTGTTTCTGGTTCCTGTTTCTCTGATTGTATTTCAATTTTATGCTAGCATCAATAAGTACTTTGCAGGTTGAATTCCCTTTAAGGTTTTAAACAAGTAAGTTACTAAAATAAAAATATCAGAAGTATTATGAAGGAATATTAAAAATACCTGTGACTTACAAGCCCACACATAAAAGGTTGTAGGGCATTTTTGTGTTCTGTCAACAAAATTAGGGTTAGCCTGAGAAGTAATAATTCTTCTTACCATTTATAAAGAAGTCACACTCGGGTTTTTTGTTTTTTTGGGTTTTTTTTAAGGATGCAAGAACCTCAGGCAAATCAGAAGCACAATAACTGAAAAATCTGAAAATAGTTGAAAATTCTGGGCACTTTGTAGCTGCTTTTAACCAAGGACGGAAAATATATAACTGGCTTAGTAAGTCTGTTTCCTTATTGAAAAAAATGCACTATTCTGAATGGGCAAAAATACAAATAATAATGTTAATGTAATTTGACTACTAATGAGACACAATGTTCCTACCAACTGACAGTTTTTGGATCATTTGGGTGGTCTTTAGCTTAGCTTTAGTGTTAGAGCTGCAAGTTATTTAAGAACTCATTATCATAACAGAGCGCGGTACTTTGATGACAAAGAATCAAGGCTGAATGATTAGAGATTTGTATTATGTTAGCTAGTGATTAATGAGAAGTCAGTGTCTAAGCTTATAACTAAGACAAGACCTTAATTAAACAACAGGTTAGCTAACAAACATCAGAGGAAAGAGGCTGTGTGAGAGAGTGAAACCATGCTTAAACTAAGGCTGATTAACACATATTCAGCTGATTGGTGAAATATTTGTCAGAGGGGTATTTCCTTTCAGCCAAAGCTTTAATGGGACAGATATCCTTACAAGGAAGATTTGCACTTGCATTTCACCGTAGGAATTCCTTCTGTGCTGCTCAGGCATTTTCTGAATATCTAATTTACTAAACATAAATGAAAATAGCATATCAGCATCACTGTAAACTTTTAGCACTTTAGAAACTAATTTATCCATTTGTTGATTTCTTTTTCTTTTGCTCTGTCCAGCTTTGCCTGTGACAATTTATAAAAATTAGTTTTCCCTTATTTTTCAGCAACAGCAAAGTCATTAGAAGGCTTATAATAAGAACTTGTTTTCTGCTGCTGTCATTACTGGTGATGAGGTATGAAACATTTTCAATGAAACTAAAATTCCAAAAGCAGCAGTTATATTTTTTTTCAAGCTTGACTACTGGAATTCTCTCCAAACTGCTGGTCTCCCCATGGGCAAATACAACACTTATGACTTCCGCAAAATCCTGCCTTTTTTTTTTCTCACAGGGAGTCATACTAGAGATTAACACTTGTACATTTAATCTGCTCTGTTTTTCTTCAAAGTCTATAATTCGCAAACAAATTTTTACCAGCATATCCCTGAGGTCTGTGCCCTAAAATAGGTAGCTGACCCTGTGTTGGTAAAAATATTCCATTTTATCTTCAGATTAGTTATTTTCACATAGTAATTTTCCTTTCTTCTTCCATTTGACTCATCCAGGTTATCTCTTTGTTGATGATGAAAGGGATAAAATAGATTGAAAACTGTTAAAAGATATTGCCCCTCCTTTGAATGAGAAATTCATTCTCCAGTCTGAGGAACATGCAACAGTAGATTGAACAGTCATTGTGACCAGAGCTGGAGATACCCTTCAAATATATCAAATCACTGTCGTTTGAAAAGCTTCCCCCTACTCTACAGGAGAAAGCAAAAACCTTATCATTACCATTTCTTTACTTTAGGAAATAAAATAAGATCCTCACTCTGAATTAATTACAAATATTTTATGCACATGATTAAGCTAGACTATTTTTTATTAAATATTTGCATCATACAGCCATGGCAAGGACTGTTGGTTGCCTGTTATATTTTAAGAATTTTAAAATTATTTTGGGAACTGACACCAGGTTACTTCTGATGAGTTTATCTCAGACTATGGATGTGAGATGTTCTCAGCTTTTGGAAAGCTGGAGAGAAGTGACATGGTCTTAGTTGAGACTCACCCTTGCCAGACAGACAGATTGAGGAGATAATTTGGGGTTGAGATGATCTTAGGAACTTAGGGAAAAAGAACATGTTTGGTTTTCTTGCTCAATCACACGAAAATGTTATTGAAAACATCATGCAAGGAGAAAACTAGACTTGTGGATTATTTTGAGTAAAAATTAAAATCTTTTAATGTTGGTCTATTTTTTAGATATCTATGACAGTACCCATGGAATCAAGGTATCATCTATAAGGCTCCTGTAAGAATACATTTTTTATTTTGCCTTATATAGTTTAAATTTGCAACCTTTTTCTCCTTCTAATTCAGAGGGTAAAGTACTTGCATTACTCCCAGAGGGTAAAAATCTCTGAAATTTGCAAACCTAGAGTAAATTTCAAGCGTATGTTTTCTGAACTCATTATGTTGTTCTCTGTAACCAAGCACTTAGCACATTTCTTTCTCAAACCAGACAAATGGGACTCCATTTATAAATATTTTGTTTGAGAATGTAAATCTCGAAGAAAAAGAAACCAACCCAAACAAGCCTGAACACCAGAGGAAGTGTACAGACCAGTATTGTCCCAGCTGAACTATATAAAAAAACCTCTTCTTCAAAGGTTTGGCCCTCAAAATGTGCACATTTCTGCAAATCTTCATTTCCTTCTCTCCTGTTCTTTCCTTGTCCCTTCTTTTCTGATAGCTTAAAGTCTACAAGCCAGATGATACTGAATTGATGTAATGAGCTTCGTATGCAAAACAGTAAGAATTTGCCCTTTAGAATATATAATCAATAAAAAGTCCTTGAAAAATATTATTTGGGATAAAAATTAATATGCTGACTGCTTTCTGTTTACTATTAGCACTTTGTGCCCTTTTCATTTTCACTGACTGTCCATTTCATCATTTATGACACAAAGACTTTTTTTTAACTTTGCAAATCCCCCAAACCATTGGGAAGGAGCTCATTTTGAAGTAATTGGTTAAAATCTAGTAATGAAAACAGGGAAACAGTTTTGATTTTCATTATGTTTAAGGTCATTCCCAGGTCACATTTGACACAGATTCAATGTTGATATAAATTTAATAAAATCTGTAAAGGAAATTCAAATAACAGCTGTGAAAAGAATCTGATCAATAGGAGCCAAAATAAGTGTCACTTTGAAATTTGCCAACTGCTGATGGATAGTTAAATGAATAAAACTATAATGTCTCTACCAACTTTTAAGTACAGAAAACCCTGGGAAATCAGTCACTTAAGCGACAGAAACTTTGCGTGCTAACAAAACTGCAATAATTATTCTGTTCATTATATATCAGAATTCTTACTTGTGGTTTATATCATACTGTGAATTATTTCATCACACTTCTAGTCTTTTGATAATGGAGTAGTGATAAAGTTATGTTAAATAGCTCTTTTATGGCAGTAACTTATTCTCCAAAAATCCTTCAAATGCACTCCTTAGCGTATGGACTCAAATGAAGTATTCGTCTTCTATTTAACCTTCACCTTAAAAAACCCAGTCCCTTAAGTGTGTTTTCTGTTTCCAGGTATCTTTGTGTTGTAATGGGGCAGTATCTGGGAACCAGAGGCAAGGACTCTGCCATAGCTACATCTCCAGCCTGAATGGCTGTAAGGGCTGCAGAGGGGACCTGATCCATCAGAACTGAAGGCACTATTATGTCAGCATAAAGGCATTTAATACCAGCCTATCTTACATGAGAATACAAATGACTGTATTGGTATAACCTTTCACACAATACAACTGTATTTACATCCTGGTATTTATTAATATAAGTCTACCCTTTAAAAATGTTACATCAGCATATATATAATGGTGAGATGAGGTCTCATCATCAGTTTTAAAGCTCTTCAGCCATGGTTTAAATGTGGTAAAATATTGTAAGTCATTCAAAGCTCTTAGAAGTTTAAAGAAATTTCAATGACTACAGTGGATTTTGACCAAGGCAGTAAAGCTGTAGTACTTTATTCTCTGTATAAATCTCCTGCAGATATACTGCCTAAACTGGTTGTAAGTGAATAGAAAAGCAGAAGCAAAAGGTGTTGGCAAAGGGTTGGGGATGTTGTTGCTGAGATAAAAACAGTGTGCATAGTGGAAAAAACTACTGGATTTTAATTTCCTTATTTTTCGTTATTTCTTTTGTGTCTATCAGTCATTATAAGCTGTTAGATACTGCTTGGAAGTTTGTTACTTATGACTGACATTTATCAAGATATGAGAAGATATTCAGTCTTAAATTCCAATAATGTAAATGTACCTGTGTGCAAAATATAGTGACCCCAGCAAACTTTTCTCAAAGAATCAATTACCAGAAGTACCCTCAGGGCCTCAACATGTGTTTATAATATGCATACTTGTAGCTAAAATCAGCATCTGAATTACTGGAATATGCTGCATTATATCCTCAGATAATGTAAATCAGCATGTCTCCACTGAAGTTAACCTAGAAAAGCTGATTTACAACAGCAGAAGACCCGGCTTGCTGTAGGTATTTTATTGCTTTCTGCATATTAACCCGCTGGTGTATCACATTTTGTCTTCTTTAGCTTCAGAAACATTTTTAATGGTCTGAATAGGCCATAAAAAGGAAAACCAGAAAACCTACAGAACAATTGGCTGAATTGTTCTTCATGGGAAGAGTCATGCAGTTTAGTAGGGCTCTATGAGTAGTGGCATGTAGTGCAGCCCAGCAAGAGCTGGGTAGAGAAGAAAAATTCCAGGAGACTGCTTTGGACTTGATGTAGTCTGATCCTGGAAACTGAATGATGATGCTGATCACACTTACTGAAGTCTTGGATTCTCTCTTCCAGTTGAAATTCCCTTGAAAGAGATACTGTTTGTGCTTTGTGAGACTATTCTGCAAAGTGAACTGAGACATGGTGGCTGGGGCTGAAGGAAACCAGTGCTTCCTAAGCTCTATATAAAATGGCAGTGTAAACTTGCTCTAAACCCCTAGTCATTGCTTTGTTAATTTTCCTTTATTTTCCCCTTGTCTTTATTTTATTATCATGACCTAATAAAGCACCATTGTACTATACTCAGAATGGCAGCTGACTCCATCAGGGACTTAACCCTTTATCCTTAGAATTTCAATATTCATCAGGAAAAAAGTGGAAGCTGATGTGACTCTGAAAGGAGCCTAGTGCCACTCAGAGGGGCTATTAGCTGCTAACAGAATCTATCCTTATAGAGATACTAGTTGCCTTTGCTTTACCATTTAAAAATGTCTTAACTGTAATCAACATCAGATATGATGAATTTATAGGTGGATGGGCTGGAATGTATGAAATCATTAAATCGAAGTGTAAGTCGGACAGAAAAAAGCATTTAATAATCAGACATAACATATAGCCATGTTTTTATAGGTCTCTCTAATTTAAGTTTTGGAACTTTGTAAAAAATATCTAATGCTTAGTTGAAAAAGCTTTCATTTTCTGCAAAATAGATACTTCACACTGTGTGTAGTTCAGAAACCACTACCACCTTTTAGAAGGGGATGGTAACAGTGGAATATGTTGATATGATTAAGCCATACCAACAGTGTCTGGGGACTATGCACGTGTACTCAGATCATCTTTAGGACTCTGGCCTGGAGAACAATGACACATATATTCTTCTGGGCACACCAGCTGTTTCTGTGAGTCTAATCATAAACAGGTTTGACACTGTTGTGGCAAATAGTGCTCACACTACTAACAGCAACATGATTTGCAGTACCTTAATTAGTATGATTACAGAGAGTTCAGGCTTTCCAAGATGACCTGCATCACCCAGCCTGTGTCTTTGTGGTTTAGAGTAGTCACAGAATGATACAATTTATTCTCTGTCCAAGTCTTACCTAAGCATCGGATCTAAATACTTGCACTGCTGATATGGGGACAGCCTTGTCTTTGCTTGAGAGATCTATTGACATGTCTAATCCTGGAGCTGAAGATGTTTTACTCTTGAAAACTGATTGCTGTGTAACCATAATCTGTGTCTGTAGAACAACAAAGGGGAAATCACACTTTTAATGGAATTTCACATTATCAAACCAGTGTTATTAAATGATATCTCATTGTTAGCTTTGCTTTTCAAAACTCAGTCTACTTGTTAGCCACTCACTTAATGTTCCCTGGAGACCAACCAGATACCACTTGTGAATTTGGTCATGCTGTACTCTTCTCAAGTTATGCTACTGCAGAACTTCTTAGAAGTTTCAAAAGTATGCAAAATATGGGCTAAGTCACTGCACAATGGTTAACTGTAAGATAAAATACACTCATTTTTTGTCTGCCTATGAGAAGTGCACTCAAATTTATTAGGAGAAAAATCAAAGCAGAGATGGACTGAATCAGTTTTTACATATCAATAGATATCAGCTAATAGCATTTTTCTCCAACCTATTTTCCTATTGAATACAATGTCAGTGGGATCAGGATTTGGCTGAATTTCCCTCTTTAATCTATCCATTGTAAATCATACAGATGACAAAAGAATTTACATGTCCATGCACAGTAGTCCGTGTTATAGTAGAAGACTGCATGACTGGTTAGATGCATTATCTGTACAAGATCGTGCCAAACTCAAGGTGAAAGTACAGCTGAGAGCATTGTGAATAAGATTTTTAAATGGCTAGTTCAGGATGTGGGTTCACCTTCTGAGTTTACTTACATGGTGAGATGGCATAAGCAAGTACTAAATGCAATTAAATGAAAAGACTTATATCTTTACACATACATAAGTATACATTTTATAAAGGCAATCAATTTTTGTCCTATTTTGTCTTCTGGCGGTTATCTGGGAAGATTCTCAGACTTTCCTATGAGGTAGCACTTCTCATAGGCCCTAACACTGCAAAGCTTTCAAATGTTTTGCTGAACTGAAGCTTTCAGAGTAAGTTTAAGAGTATTGGAGTTGTGGCCTGAGAGTGCTGAAAATAAGAAACCCAAATACAAAAAAATCAGTGCAAGAACCTACACCTTTATATAGACTTTCATAAAATGTATGATCCAAAGACCCAAGAAGTAAGTGGAAAAATGTCCATGTGTTCTTGCCTGGGAGACAATAGGTTGCACTGTAAGTCTAATTACAAATTAAGTAACTTCTTGAAGCTATTTATGTCAATTTGTAAATAATAAATGATTCAGGTCCTATCAGGTTTAGATGCATCACCAGTCCCACTTTCTACAGTGCAGGATGTGGAGGTGCTACACTAGTGGTGCTACATATTGAGGGCTCTTCCAAAATCTCCTTTTATCACATTAAAAATTGAATTCTTAATTTAATGAAGACACTACCAGTCCTCATTTTGTTCAATTATGTGGAAGCATGCTAGCATGCTATCTTTTTTTTTTCCTCCTTTTTT
>VZTY01005441.1:30218-99412 GCA_013400935.1 Turnix velox
AAATATTGGGAAGCATGCTAGCATTCTTTTTTTTTTTTTTCCTCCCTTTTTTTTTTTTTTTTTCAAGGGGGTTAATCTTCAGGGATGAAACAGATTACCATCTTTTGAACCAATTTAAGCAGAATCTCCAGAAACAAAGCCAGGACAAATAATTATTGGCATTTCACAGAAGGTATTCTGTGCCCATAGCTCTGCAGGATACCATTAAAGTCAGTTCACTTGTCTTAATGGGAAACACCTGTGGTCTGGAACACAAGAGAAAAAATCAAACTAACCATAGCAGAGACATTAAAAATAAATTCAGAAAATAAAATCTTCCCTCATGTCTCTCCCCTCCTCCATCTTTCATCTTTTTACACCCTCCAGTCCCCACACAATCATTGATATCTCTCCTTTATTTTAAAACAGATATGAAAGCCTGTCTTAAAATTATATTTAATCACAGACACCAAAGGGAAATAAAGCAATTTCAGTTGCAATGTTAAATCAGAAGAAATCTTACTACTAGCAAAAACTTGCTTAATAAAAGCTCAGTTGGAGACTGTCTCTTAACTAGTTATTAAAGTGAATGGAAATCATCTGTAAGGGTTACCATAAATAATGACTTAGATCATTAAAATGTCTTAATTTGAAAACATAATATGCTAAGTTTTCTTTTTTTGTTGTTGTTTTCTCAAAATATGCTAGGGACCATGCATTTCCTTAGCTAGTTTGAAAAGGTTACTGAAATTCTCAGAAGGCAACAGAAGTATGTCCTGGATGCTTACACACAATAGAAATTTATGCAACTTTCATAATTTCATTTGGAAAATCCAAATACATAAATATCAGTTTTAGTGTAAATGTAAAGTCTCGTCACTGGATTGAAAAGTAATTTGTGGTATGAGTGGTCTGCAGCCTTGCTAGATATCAGAAAGCCACAGTCTAAATTAGAACTTCAGAAAGAAATTCAGGAATAAATTTACATCAAGATATACAAAATGAACATGCAAGATTTTTTGCCAGTATTTATTAGTTTGTAAAGGTACCACTATGGTAATTTTCCTCTCTTTATTATTTTTCATTTTATCTTTTCAACAGAAATATTAGGAAGAAGAAGTAAGAGAAATAAGGGATTTTTTTAAACATTTGCTGTTATAGAGAAGAGGTCATGACGTAGCAAGATGTTGAAAGAAGGCAATTCCTGAACTCAAAATTTTTAAAGGTCTAAAAATACAACAGGCTGTGAGAACTAACACCTACATTTGCAATGTTACACAAGCTTAAAAATGCCACAGCACATAAAAATACATCTTCTCTGCTTTAAAGAGGAGAGTGGCTGTTGCATTAGCTTCAGAGTCAAGCTGCTGTGGTAAGATGAATACTCTGAATACACATTCACAATATTTTTAGAAAAATGAAAACTAGCTTTCATCTGACTTTTATTGCATCCAGGAAACAGATTTATCTAATTTTTTTTTAATATTAAAGGAGATGTCTTTGATTAAATGCCTTCTAATCAATACACCCATATCCAAGGTGACCATGTCATTGTATTCTGACTCTAGCTTTACAAAAAAAAATTAACAAATAAAATAAGAGAAAAGACATTTCTGGAAAACAGCCAACAGAACAGTGACATGAGCAGGAAAACTATTTCCTAAATACATAAATATGCCTAATTTCCAAAGAATATAGTGATCCCTGAAGGTATCCGGTGCAGCCTGAATGCCTTGTAAAGAAGTTTCCTTTTCTGCATTATGCACTGTGCCTCCTTGTTGAAAGCATTTTCCCCTTGATTACAGAAATACAAACAAAGGGAGCACTGTTTCATATTGCTCTTTGATCCAGCTTTGAGCTTAGTTAGGCCAGAGAGCAGGCTGAAGAATATCTTGCTGAGTAGTTAATTGTCTGATATACCACATTACTGTCCAGAGAGCTGATGTCAAGATGTTCTAGGTTACCTAATACTGCTACATATCTAGTCTCCCAACAGCTCTTTTGACTTGCCCTTTCCTCCACCTCCTACTAGCTAGCATGCCAGCTGACCTGCTTTGAAAAGATAATGGCCATAACTAACACGGCCAATCCCACACAAGCACAGCACAGCACATGAGCAAATCTGTGGAGAGTTCTCCTCCCTGTAGGTGCCCTCAAGGTATAGTGCCTGAGTGACTAATCTTTCTGACCTTCTCTATATGATTTTCAGTGTAAACTACAGTATGCTGGCAGATGAGAAGGTAGGCATGAGGCAGTAATGAGTGCAATCTAGAAGGCTAAACATATCCTGGGCTACATCAAAAGCAGCGTGGCCAGCAGCCTCAGGGAGGTGATTTTGCACTTCTATTCCTCTCTTGTGAGACCATACTTGTAATACTGAGTCCAGCTCTGGAGCCCTCAGCACAGAAAACACAGGAACATGCTGTAGAAGGTTCAGAGGAAGACCAGAAAAATGGTCAGTGGGATTGAGTGCTTTTTCTATGAGGAAAAATTGAGAGATTTGAGATATTTCAACCTGGATAAGGCTCTGGGAAGACTTTACTGTGGCCTTTCAGTACATAAAGGTGGCCTACTGGAAAGATGAGGACAAACTTCTTGGCAGGACCAGTAATAGGAAAAGGGATAATGTTTTTAGACTAAAAGAGAATAGAATCAGATTAGGTATAAGGAAGAAGTATTTTAGAATAGGCTGGTGAAGCACTGGAACCTGTTGTCCAGAGATATGGTAGATGATGCCTGCCCCTGGCTATGTTCAAGGTCAGGTTTGACAGATCTCTGTGCAGCCTGATCTAGTGGAAGATGTCCCTGCTTATTGCAGGGTCTTGGGCGAGGTGACCTTTAAAAGCCCCTTCCAACTAGAATAATTCTATTGTTCTATGACTCTGTGTTTATGACACAAAATCAGACAGCACTCTCTTCAGCATGATGTAGTGAGATCATTGTGAAGCCACGAGAGGACAATATTTTATTAGACACCTGTGAAGAGTAGAGTAGGATAACAATCCTGATGAATTATGCAGTGGGGCTGTACCTGGATCAGCTGGGGACAAATATAAGGCCTTTATGTTTCAATGCTTCCAGGCATTTAGGCATGAAATTTCATTTCCAGGTTTATCTCTAACATGATCTCACAGGCAAGGAAACCTGACACAGATGGGAAACGAGTAAAAAATCTATTCGTTTGAGAATGAGAGTGAGCTGTACATTCAGTTTTTGTCAGGTCATTTCTGTGTTACATTCCCTTTATTTTCTATAACCTCTCTCTTTTCTTCCAGGAAGTACAATAGTGCAGTGTCAAAGCCTGCACAAAGCTGAGAATGCTGGAATGCTGCAGTGGGCGGTTCAGAAACCACATGTTAGCTGTAGTGTAGGAAAAGCAGTTGCTGCAATGTAAGACTCTTCATCTCCTATTGATGCTTATAGTTTACTCTTGTAAATGGGCAGCACATGGTAAAAGCAGTTTCAGATCTGTAACACCTATTATGCCAGGGTCACTTTACCTTGCATCTCTAGGGGTTTTTTAAGGAGGAGGGAAAAAGGGAAGAGGAGAAAAGGAACTGTGTTATCAGCAAGAGGAGGCTGGACACAGTCTGTCAGATCCTTCTACTTCAGAGCAATTAGAATTGAAAGAGCTAGGAGAGGCTTAGCTTTAACATAAATCAGGATTATCACACTAAATTCAGCAGAGCTTACAGACAAAAACATAGTGTAAAGGACAGTTACATGAATATTACCTGAATGTGAAGACATTTTATGAAGACTTTTATGAAAACTTGAGAGAAAATACTCAAGGACATCTAATCCTCATGGAGGACAAATCTCCATATTGTTTGAAATTAATTATCAGTGTATGGTATATGCTAAGTGACATAACTGCAATTGATTCCAAGACAGATTAAATTTATCCTGCTCCAAAAAGGGTAACTGAACTACGGTGCACCTTTAAATTAATAATACAGACATGACTTCAGCCCTAATTCCTCCACCCCATGTGGTTCATGTTCACAGCTTCTACAGAGGGCAATACAGAGCTCTAATTTGTGTAAATGAACAGACACATTTGCCACCTCTGTGCATGTTAATCAGCTGAAGCAGCCACCTATCTTTGGACAGAAAAGAGTTCTTAGCCAGAAAAAAATGGCAGATCATGCCAGAAAGGGTTATTGTTCATAAAATTATTGTAACTTTTCTAGGAACTGGGGGTAAACAGTAATTCACTTGTATTCTTCAAGATTTTTGCAAAATCCAATAAAAAGGAAAAAAAGACTCCTATTATGAAAAAAAATCATTTTATCTAAATCCATTTAATCAGGCTTTGACACAGATTTTCTGATATGACAACCTAATATGGGAAAACAGAAATATTCTCTCAAGAAAGTCCTGATCAGAACTTTTCAGCCATAGTAAAGCATGCAATTTCAAAATTATCCAATGTCAAATCCAACATATTTTTGATAGGTGCTTTGTTTGAAAAAGTCTAATCCACAGAAAACATAGATTGAGATAGCATGTAAATCAATACTCAAAGCTAAAGAAAGCGTAAGAAAGTAAATATTGTAAGTATCAGTAAAATCAGAACTACTTGAGTTTGACGTGCAGATAGGTAAAATAAAATGCTTTTTACTTTGATATTCCGCTTGATAATTCTGCCAGGATAGTGTACTGGGGTATTAGACATCTGGGTTAAACTCTAGAGCTTACTGGATTTGATCAAGGCTTTTTCTGTCATTTTAATCTTTTAAAAACATGACCAAATAGATATGGCAAGAGATTATGAAACCTAGTTTATCTGTTATAGTCTATCCTCTTTTGTTAAGACATCCTTATGCTTCAAAAGTTGAGCAGATACATCTCAGAACTTAAAAAGATTTATCTTATGGTGTTTCTAATCATGACTTGTGATGTCCAACTAAAGACATTATAAATCGTAGAATTATACTTAGCCAATCTGATCCAATCACTAGTCATACTTTAATTTTCAATAAAGATGTTAAACTCTTGCTCCTCTTAGAAGCAGCATGTGCCAGCTTCAGGCAGAGATTTGAAAGCTGGCACTAATCCAGGAACAAAGAGGAAGTTGAAATGGAGCTGCTACTGAAATACACAACTTCTTCAGATGAGATGTCAGCAGCACTTGTTCTTATGTCTGATAAGTTTTATTTTTCTCAAATGATGCATTACAGGACACATGCACAAGAAGCATTTAGCTCTTCCATGAGATGCAGGTACTTGAAGCTGCCATTGGAAAGAAATTATTTAACTCAAAGCACAACAGTATTATTGGTAAACCCCAACTTCTTACACTGCTGCTATATTTTAAATTAAGTAGAAGCCTAGCTTATAAACTCACACTATGACCCTTACTTTATAGTCCTATTATATCTCTTGGGTCCTGATCACAATGAAACTTTCTCAGACCGAAGCAGTTTAATGCAAACATTCCTGGGGCAGGCTATAAAATGTGATTTTTTCAGTCAGTCTTTTATGGCTATTTTGGATTAATATTATATACTCTGTTGAAAAAAGGATGACAAATGTAGACATTATGGCATATGTGTGGGGTTTAGCTGAGTCTGTATTTGCACATGAGTATTAACCCTGGTAATTCAGAAAACCTGTCTCTCCACACATCTTGTTCATTTCCACAAAAAGCGTGTGCGTAGATTTAAGAGAGAAGTAATGCTTTTCCTTACTTGATTACCAATTTTCTGGCTATGAGACACCCCATGCTAGCTTCTCTCTGATGGCAGTGGACTCAACAGATGCCGTGTTACACCTTCTACATGAGGATAATTCTGCTTGCTGCTAAGCACTAACAATAACACATGGAAATGTAAATTGTGAATCGAGTTCAGCAGACAGCATGGTTTCCAATTCTTAAGCATTTTGCAGCAAAACTATAAAGCACCATTGAAGATGTTCACAAGTGGTATCATTGCAAATGTTTACAAAACATGAAAGGAATGGTAAAATATGTGCTTTTAAAATGTACTTGTTGAGATCTTGAGAGAAATGCAGGAAAACACATGATGTTGAGAATTAGACTAGGTTTCCTGCACAGCACACCAAGAAACTGTCACTTTAATCAGTAAAGGTGAATACTTTGGTAACATTTTTACAGGTCACTGATGCATGAATAAATTACCATGAAATAAATGAAGCTGAATTCATGATGTCCTGAATTACTTCTAAGAAACTTGTCTTTGTGATCCTGTTTGTAAGATTTTGAGAATATAAACTGGAATAAGTTGCAAATCTGACAGTATTTTTTTGTCTTCCCTTGCCTTCCCCATTTGGGCTGATCACAACCTCATTCAAATATTATGAAAGGAAAGTACCAGTAAAAAGGAGATAAATAAACACCTTCTGAAAGGACTTTTTTTTTTTTTTAAACAACAGCATATGAAATTACAGCAGTAACAGAACACAAATGTTATCTTCCTCTATTACGTCTCTGGCAAAGTGAAGGGCAGCTGCACTCTCACTGTCGCCATTTTCAGTGCAGCAGCAACACATCACAAAATGTTTCTATATCACAGACTTAGTATGTATCACTCAATGAGCAGAGGAAATAAATTAAGCTTCTGAGCTTCATACCATATTATTATGGTATTCATATTCTNGAAGCTTCTGAGGAAACATAGTATTAATTCAGTGGCCAGACACCAGGGTCTCTACAGCTTTTGGTCACAAATTCCTATTTTCTGTTCTGCTCACTCAATGCAGTAATAATCTTACCACTCCATTCATTCTTCACAGCTGGCCTGCAGTTCTTGGTTGGTATTCAGATGCAATTTAACCTGCTTATATGTGGCTCAAGACATTTACTAGAAATCAGTATGTGCCTTTTACAGAATACAGTCCCATAACTTGTGTCTGGTAAGGCATAATTGCTTCCTGGGACTCATTTCCTTCATTTGGGAAGCACAGCGAGTGAGGAAATATTTAAGCAAAAAGGGGTCTGTTAGGATTTTGGATCCCTGAAATTCAGTACCTGATCTTACTTGCTTTATTTTATTCAACAGAATCTTATCTCATTCTGGAAATGGGTTTGTTGTGCTCTGCTGTTGGTATTTTCCAAAACATCACCTATCTGGATTGGAAATCTGCTTTTTCTTTCTTAACTCCATGCCAGACTGAGATGATTAGTTGTCTTATGCCCAGTAAAGGCCATAGATGTACAAATTAGGTTGAGATTGTGGGTTGATACCTGTTTGATGAATCAGATACCTCAGATGAATCTGAGAGTGTGTGTTGACATTATTTTTTTCTTGAAAAGGTTGGGGAAAGGATTTAGTTTCTTCAATTTGATGAAAACAAGATTCAAGAGTATTTTTTCTACCCTTTTTGTCCTCCTTTGAAAGAAAACCTCTAAAAGAAACATCTGTATTGGGTTACACTCTGAAGAGTGTTCTTACACAAAACAAAGTGCAAATCTTGTGAGATGGAGAAGTTATGATGCACTAGGCAGTACATCCAGCCTAATTTTCCTCAACAGATCTATGATTGACATATATCTTTATGTGTCTTTACTGGAGCATATACATCATATGCTGAACTATTTATTTTGGCATAAAATCTTAGCTGTGTAACTTAATTAAAAAATAGACAGTTTAATTGGATGGAAACTGCAAGAGATAAACACATTAAGGTTTGATAAAATCATAGATGTGTCTATGTTGGAAAGGATCTTTCAGATTGTTGAATCCTACAGTCAACCTTGCACTGATGAAATCCATCATTAAAACACATTTTGTCAAAGGAAGAGATGAGATTTTTCAATCAGGACCTGCTTTTCATGAACCATTGATGACTAGGCCTGATCACTGCCACAAATAAAAATATCTACTGGTATTTTTTCTCTATGACTTTACTTTCATAAATAAATAGAGCAGTGGCCATCATAAAATATATGTAATGATACAAATTACTAGTTGATATTATTATGGTATTCATATTCTTAGCTGTTTGACTAAGACCTACCTACATGAATTGCTATATAAGATAGATCAGATCTTAAAAGCAGATTTGAAATCCGTTCATAGAATTCCAGATCACCCTACAGTCATCAGCCAAAAACCAAATCACATCACTGGGAAAAGAGAGCAAATCCCTTCCTCTAACAGAGTCAGACCCTTCACTGAGCTGAATGCCTTTTATATGGTACATCATGGGAGTTGAGAATAGGACCCTAACAGTGAATATAACATGGCTTCCTTCAGTGCTACCATAACATTATTTATTTTAATCCCCAAAACCTTTTAAGAAGTTTTTTGTCATATATTATGAATGAAATAAAGTCTGTGTATAGGCAGTCTCACAACTTAATAGCTCAGTGGGACATAAAACCCCATGCACCACAGTTTGCTTAGTGAACCTATTTCTTGAGTGAAGTTATAATAGCACTAAATGTTTTTAATAATGTCTGAAGAGAGTGAGTTCCAAACTGTGTTTAGATTAAAATATAATATTTAGAGTTTAAGAGAAATGGGTAACTGTAAATGTGCCTCATCTGTCAAAGGCAGAAAATAGACAAGAAGTTATTTATTACCACAGGAGGAAAGATTACAATGACTTGCAAAAAGGTGATAAGAATTTAAATAGTCTCCAAAATTTTAATAGAGACTAATTTTATGTATAAACATTATGATTTGGTTTGTTAATTTTCCGGTTTACAGATCATGTAATATGCAGGGTTGAGCAAAATTGTAAAGACTTTTAAAAAACATTTGCAATTTCATTTGACAAATTCATCCCTGCAAAACTTGCTTTCAAAAAGTTATGCAGAGTAGGCTCTGCACCAAAATTAGGTGGACATTTTTCTCCATTTGTTTGCAAATCGATTGTGGTGCAAGGAGAGACCTAATTTCATTTATGGCATTTTTACTTTCATATGTTAACATGGCTTACATTCATTTCAAGTATTTCAGTGCTATGTCCATTCAGCACTTGCTATTCAGCCAGAGGCTTAAAAGGACACCCAAGGTCTCGAGAACACCTCTGCAGTGCAGACTCCATTTTCTCAGGAGGAAGTTTTAGGCTGAGACAAGGTTTTGCTATACTCTGGGGCTTGTGGCTCAGACACTCTCCTGTTTGCTCAGCTAATGAGGTCAGAACACTTTTATCAGTAATGAAATGATTCTCTCTTGTGTAACGCCTCTAAAACAATGTGCCTTGGATGATGCAGTCAAAAGGAATATAACTTTGCAATTTATTAACAGTAAAGCCCTCAATGTTGGACTCATGAAGTGAAGTGAAATATACAGAAACCTTATTAGCACAGGTAAGATGTAGGTCACACTACAGGGTTGTTCTAGAGAAAGATTAATGAGCAGTTCGATTCTCGTACCTAAGTATATAAAGATCACTAGAGAGCTTTTGTCTGCCTCACCCCCTGAGTCTGCCTAGTCTTTAAATGATTAGTTGGCAATCATTTTTTGTTCTGATACAAATCCAATGAATTAAACCCACAGCTGTAGTAAAGCTGAGCTGGGTACATCCATGATGAATGTGAGAAAAAGACAAAAGTCTCTTTAATCCACTATTGTTTTCTGATTGTCTCATCTGAATTAGCCCACATACCCTCTAAAATATGTAGTCTTGCAGTGCCTTCCCTTAATGGGAATGCCTTAATGGTAATACTGGGAATATGCAATTCCATGAATTCTCCTTGTCCTCAGCTATCAACACTACTCAGACAAGCAGTCATGAGAAGCAGTCATGCCTGTACGAATGTCCTACTCATCTGAAGCAGCTTGAAGATCAGCAGAAAGGGCCTTTGTGCTTATCCTCTGCTCAGCACTGATGCACCGTTTATGCCAGGACTGTCATAAAAACTCCTGATCTTGGTCACACATATTTTGTAGTTTAATAAAACCATCTGACTTCAACAGAAATCCTTCCCCTTAATCTCTGACTTTTTAGCATAGCAGTGAGGAGCTGAGAGCTGGAGAGACAGCAGCACTGAGAAATGAAGTCTGGAAAGAGGGTCGTGAACACTAGAAGTGATACTGTGCCCAGTAATAGAACACATTGACCTACGTTTAAAATGCAGAGTTTGTAGTTAAATATTACTTTATATGATTACAGTCTTAATACAAGTCGCATACACTTTTTCTGTGTGTATCACTTCTGTGGGAGCTGGCAGGAACTTTCTCATGAATTCAATTGCTGTAGATCTATATAAAAAGATATCTGGTACTCTACAATAAAGATGCACAGTCTATGCAAGTTCAAACCCATGACAGCACACGTAACACTTTACTACACAGCTCTGGGAGGTGAAGTGGAGACAGGTAGGCAGGAGTGGCAAGAATGCAGCACCAGCAGAGTTCACAAAGCACAGACCACTTGGAAGTGTGCTTTTTGCTTTCAACAACATCCCTGTCAGAAACTGGTGTTAGCTGCTGCTGAGCTTTCCTTGACTTCTAAGAGCAGCTATTAAGCATACTTCCTGTCATTTTTATCCAAGCTGCAGTATGACTGTAGGGCATGCCACTTTTACTGTGCTTGAATCCTTTGCTGGGTTCCATGGTTGCAGCCTACCTTTACATGTGAGTGGTTTTCCTCTTGTTCTCCAGTGAGCAAGCCAGAGCAGACTGAGAAACTTGCTCACTTTGCCAATCATTTTGCAATTTTACACAGTACTGTAAAGGTTTTTATTTGAACACTTATTCTGAACACTTATTTCTTGGTTTGACAGCTTTCTTCAGTTGTTCATGTGATCAAATCACCGTCAATGAACAGTTCCAGATAATAAGAGAGTTATTAATCATTATTATAATACATTAATCATATACTTCATTTTCACACAACATTAAACAAAACTGACTCTGCATAAGAGTGCTGCGATTGAGACAGGACACTGCTTGATGAAAACAAAATGTCGCTTTATTGTACCTACTGACATGCTTTTATACCTTCCTATATGGAACATACCAGAATCTTGTGCCGATTGGTCGATACCTTACACAAGGTGCTTACTGATTGGTTAAAGAAAATATCAGCACCTCCTCCAAGGCAGTCACAAGGCAATCAGGGTATCCTTGGTCATGCAAAGGACTCTGCAAAACAAGCCTGCTGTTTCCTCTAGGCAGCAGCGCCATCTTGTTCCTCCCAAGGCTCACAACCGAGGAGCTCCAGCACTTCCGTCGCTATCAGTTTTGTAACACCAGAGGTTCTGCCTAGGTTAGCCATGTCGTGTCCTTCAAAAGAGGCTTTGCAAAAATGGTTCAGGGCATATATAGGCCTTAGTGGAAAAATCCATTCTTTCTGTTCAGATTTTTCAGTTCAAGGTAGTATATAATGTAATCATTCAGGGCCAAAGTAGCTTTCTTTAGCCTCTTTGATCAGTTGAGACAATATATTGCCATGTTAATTCGCCAGCAGACCAAAATTCAAGATGTCTTAGAACCCTAAGTCAGTATTTTAAAAATAAAATCATGTGAGTCATTATGGCCTATATGATTTTTTTTTTTTGAAGGGAGGGGAGTAGAAAAGTGGCTGAAAGAGTGCATAGAGTCATGGAATAAACTGATTTGGAAGGAACATCCTTAAGTCTCTCCCAAAATTCTCCTTTAGTAGACCTGGTTGTTCCGGGGGCTGTCCATCTAGTTTTGAGTATCTACAGCAGTGAAGATTTGAGCTCCCCTTCTGATTGCCCTCGTGGTAAAAAAACTGTGTTATCACCTAAACTGTACAGAAAAGAGCAAAAACTGGGCATAGAACTGTCTTGGCAATCTCACAAATGCTGAAGAGTTGAATAGTAGCGCATATTATCTGCTTTCCCAGTTTGATGTCATCTGCAAATTGCTGAGAATGCAGCCTATTCCATTGCTTAGATCACTGACTCAGACATTAAAAGTTGCTGGTCCCAGTACTGACTGCTGAAGGATGCCACTTGTATTAATTTTCACCCCACAGTTCAGCCAATTTTCACCTCCTTTGAAGTTCACTTAGTCAGTATCCCATCAATTTAGCTGCAAAGACACTTACAGGAGACTGTTGAAGAGCTTTCTAAAGTCCCAGCACACAGCATCTACTACTCTCATTTACATGGAGAAAAGATGCCAGATTTTGTCTATTGTCCATTTGTCGGAGTTAGTGTCCATTCATAAAAAATCAGAACTCCCCTGTTTTATTTCTGAATGACACAAGGCTATCTGCCTGTCATAATAAGTTAGTAAACTTGAGTATCAGAAATTTCATGGCTGTATCAGCCCATACAGTTGTTCAGCCAGGAACACTTACCTTGAATAACTAACACTAATGCAGATCTATTGCTGATTCACCTCATCTGGAGATGGCTCATGCTCTTCTCACTGCCACTTCATCATCTCATGTAGCCATAAACTAAGTGGCAGTACAGAAACAAGAAACTTGCATTCTTCTTCTCAAGGAGCTTTTCATGTTTAGTAGGGGTTTCCTAATAGACTAGGGTAAAGAAAGCCCAGAAAACTGTTTAAAGATAGAAACTAGACTTTTACCTCTTGTTTTCAATTTCTGCACTGGGCATTTTACAAGCTTTTTGTACTCTGAAATTAAGTTAATATTTTATGAAAAGTCTTCAGTCTCTAGAAGGCTCTAGGGATGAAACTTCTTACTTATGCAGCAGTGACACTCTGAGGTCTTAGAAAACTGGTATAAGTTTTACCCTATCAAATATAGTCCAGCAAAACAAATAATATGCACTGCAGCAAAACATGCTAAGACATGCAAAAACATCTACATTATTGTGATGCAGATCCATGGTCCTGGAGCTATTTCCTCTATGGCATGGGGCACAATGATCAGACAGCTGAGGCTTCTTGGCATGGAATCAGACTTCAGCTCAATCTGGTCTGGAGGTGAAAGTTGTAACCATAAGCCGTGTCACAGGGATAGGGAGTCATTGGGTTGATCTTATTTCAGTTTGATATAACCACAATTATTTCCCACATGTTTCTGGCACAGAAATTGATGTCACCTACATTAGCTTGCTGGGCTAGGCAAAATCAAGATGACTTCTTTCATTTGTACACTTTTAGCTCCCGAGCCTTTTTAATAATTTACCATTTGGGTAGTTTTTGCTGATTTCAAGTAAATTAGAGAAGACATAGTGTCTCTAATTTGCTGTGTTGAGGGAATTTTACTCAGTTCCATCAGATTCTGAGAAATTACTAACATATCTGGGTAAATGTGATAAAAATGTGATTAAATATCAATTTTTTAGGTGAAGGTTGCCTTTTTGGTGAAGTGTTTTATTCACCGTTCTTGTTAAAATTAAAACAAATGGATACAGGAATATGCAGATGGGCACAGATAAACAACATTTCTAACCTGAAATTACATTGATTGACCAGATTTACAGTTTTGTAAATTTACTATGCACAGATTTACAAATATTTATGCTATTAAGAATGCGAATGAGTTCATTAGGATTTACAAAACCATCTAAGGAAGTCCAACATAATCCCATGGATTTCAATAGGAAATCCTGTTTATGGATAATGTATGTTTGTGTTTATGTTCTTATATGCTTAAACTCAAGCTGTGTACAATTTCATTTTCTGTTTCAAATGATGAATGTCAAAACTTTTATAAATATAAAAATTAGACTTGCAAAATAAAACTGATTTAAAACTTTGCATGCATTCCATCTAAAATTTCCTCTTTGTGAAAGCATGAATGTAAAAAAAAAAAAGGCATAGAAACCAGTCTGGACAAAAACAAATGAAGTGTCTATCTGATCAACCAGTTTTGGAAACGCAACCATGAAAAAGATATAATTTGTTTCCAAAGAAGAGTATATATGTTACTGTAACTAATATTTTTGACCTGGACTTAGTCAAACAGGATCTACAGATAACAACAAAATCACTGGAAGTCTTTAGATATGAAAAATGTGCAAAACTAATGAGATTTATTTACTGTTACAAAAACTAACTGTATGCTTACTATATATTATCAAGACCTTATCAGATTTCTGTGTTTATTTCATAGGTTAATTCTTACAAAAAACTGGTATTCTGAGCTTTCAAATTTTATGTCCTCTGAATGAGTTAATAATTGAATAAAATAAATAAGGGAGTACATATATTTTCCATCCACTAAATCACATGCAGATTGATATAAGAACATAAGAATGTCCATATGGAGTCAGACCACACCTCTGTCAAGGCTAGGATTCTCTCTTCAGCACTTGCCAGTACCAGATGCCTAATCAAAGTATATGAGTGAAGGACAAATAGACAGACAAATATTATATTCTGGGATATTCTGCAGAATCCTTTCCAGCCATCTGTGGTTCAGGTAGCTCCTGAACTGCAGAAATAGTGTCTGCAGTTAACTATCCTAAGCAGATTTTGCTGTCATATATTAGTCTGAAGCCATTCAAACTTTGTCTGCAGTATCTCATAGCAAGTGGTATCACACTTTAATTGTGCAGGGTCTGCAGAAACACCTCGTGTTTGTTCTGGGCCAGCCACCTGCTAATTTTATCTATTGTAACTCATGGGTCTTTATGAAGGCAGAATGAGCAATCATTTGCTAATTCACCTTCTTCATGCTGCTCATGATTTCACTGATTTTTCTACATCCTTTCAGGCTAAGGGTTACTAGTTTATTTAATCATGGCTCTTACCTCTACAGAGCCAGTTCCACACCTTTGATCATCCTTCTCACCTTTCTCTGTATTGAGTTCCACCGTATAATTTCTGAATGTGGAGGAGGAAGGCAGAAGGAACCTTTACATATGATTAAGATGTGTATGCAGTTTTATGTTTTCTTCTCTGTTCCTTCCTAATAATCCCTTGTATTTGATTTCAGGTTTTGCCTTTTAAAAGAATTAATCTGATTTTTAAATGTATTTTTCCATTGTAATACATATCCTCAATCCTGGGAGCAACTGTTGTTTCAGAAATAGCTATTGCATAAGCAAAATCAAAGATTTCCCCCTGCGTGCATTAATTTTCATTTGTCTACTTTAGTTTCCTTTAATCACTTCTGGTCTCCCGACCTTTCATAGAATCACAGAATGGTTTGGGTTGGAAGGAACCTTAAAGACCATCTAGTTCTAACCCTCCTGCCATGGGCAGGGACAGATCAGGTTGCTCAGAGCCTCATCCAGCCTGGCCTTGTATGTCTCCAGGGATGGGGCCTCCATGACCCATCCTCTGGGCAACCTGTTCCAGTATCTCACCATCCTCATGGTGAACACTCGAGTCCTTCCATTTTTCCCCCCAGTTTGCCCCTAGGCAGGTTTCACACAGCACTCTTCTCCCCCACCTCCTGCCTCTGCCCCACACCAACCCTTTTCCAGCCCAATTTCCCCCCTGATCCCACACATCTGGGCTCCACTGGAGATTCCTCCCCTCCCCAGCTGTTCCAAATCAGACCCCTCCACCCACTCTCCTATTTAACACCAGCGGGGAAGGGCAGTAGCCACTCTTTGCCCCTCTGTGGAATGCTTCTTCTGGTGTCTCTGCTGCAGGATGTGCCACTGATGATCCGTGTTTTCCAAGGGGATCTGGTGGGAGGAGAAAGGCTGGGGTGCCTGCTGGCCACCCAGCTGGTTAGGCAAGGGGAGAGATGGGTGGGAAGGAGTGTGATGGCCTTGTCTTAATAATCTGTGGGGTTTGCCTGAGGTCAGACAAATGCTTTAGCAGGAAAGCAGGAGTGTTGTGTTTTAGCTTTGTGTTTCAGCTCAAGGTGCTGTGGGTGCCATTTGTGTGAGTTTAGCCCAGAGGATGTGATATAGTCCAGGGATGGGACAGCAGTATTTGAGTTGGAAGCCGAAAACAAAATCTTCACTTTCTTCAGCTTGTCCTCAACCCCTAATATTTCATAATATATGAGCCTTCTGAAGTCTTTCACAGCAGAAACTAAAATCTTTCCTGAAAGTCTTTGGTGCCATCAGCACAGTTATGTATTTGCCACATTCAGAGATCATTCATGAACATGCTGAGTAGTATGAACTTCCCTTCAAACTACTTTCCTCTCACCTTATTGTGAACTTAAGTTTTGACTATTTGTTTGCCTGAGGCTGTGCCATTGACAGCTTACTTTCCTTAACAGCCTTTCATGAGTTACTTTGCTACATACCCTTCTGTTTCCTGCTAGGATATCTTATGAAGTATGACAATGTGAGTGTTCAAACTTTCGTGAGTGACTGAAGACATTACTAACTTTGAGCAAACTTATAAATTACATGGATATAGAAATTAAAAATGACTTGCTCTTTTCCATTTGGTAAGAAGAAATCAATGTATTATGTCTAATTTAATATAAGAGCTTATTTTAACTTAACACCTGACAACAAGGTATGTGTTATTACCAAGCCCATTGCCTTGTATTTTGTGTCTTAAAATTGGAAAGGAAAAAAATCCTTCTGTTTTTTAGGTATGTCTAATCTTCTTTATACATTCTTATTATCTTCTCAATAAATAAAACAAAATGATGAAACATAGTACTCATGAACTGTCATTTTCTTCCATGTATGCACAGGAAATGTCAGTTCCAATGCTGACTTGCCCTATAAAGGGTTTCCTGAGATTAAAAAAATGAATATGTACTGAAATGCTAACTCTATGAATGTGTTTATGTTGATATAAAAATTGTACAAGGCCAATTACTAGCAAAGTATGGTATTACATAGATAATTTATGAAGGTATTAAAATACATCTGTGTTTTAAGTTACTATAGTAACTTAAAAATACAAAAAATTGCTTTTTTGTATTTACACCATCTTACATTTGAGATCAGCTTTGAGAAACTTCATATTTACATAGTCTGAGAAAGCCAGATTATCAATGAAAGTGTCAAGTGACTTTATATCTGCATGAAGCAAAAGAATTCAATGGACAATTACTTTGGAAGTATCTGATATTGAAAAATCCATTACAATAAAGCTATAAACTGCTGAATGGATTGGCTATTCCAAACCAAATCAAACCTTTCTTCAGAAACTGGGAAAACTCTCACAGCTCTTTTGATTTTTAGCCCTGTAATAGTCATTCTCACCTTGGATGAATCCAGACTCCATTTATCACGTTTTCAAATGCCTGTCTCTCAGTGCCTCTCACACTTCCAAATGTACAGTCTGCTTGTTTGTATGAAGCTTTCAGTGTGTGATTTGCACCAGATTTATGTTTAAAGCTTCACCTCTCCATTCATGTGTCAAATCCTAAATTAAGTCTCTCAGTTACTTCATGGTAGCTTGTTCATGTGGCTTTATTGTACAGTAGCAGAGAGAGTTTCTCTCTTTTCAGATGTCTGGTGGTCTTCTAATTCCCTACACAAACTGTTTCTCTGAACTCTGTGCATGAGTTCCCAGACACATGTGATACTCAGTTTGCCCAGTCTCCCTCTGCTGAAGGGAGATGCCCAAGCTCCACCAGCATTTTATGCTTTGCTGAGGAAATATTGGAGAGGTGCCCAGATGGCCTTTTTTGTTTATGAATATAAACAGGGTTTATAGGCAGTCTGATATGAATGACAAAGCTGATTGTAACGGCAGAAAATGCACTAGAGAAAGCAAACTGAGTGGCTTTTGACTGATGAGGTGAGAATATTTTCACCAGTTACACATTTTTGTTTGAAAGTTTTAGCATTGAGAGGTTTATCTTAATATAAATTGAATATAATGGATTTACTCTAGATTTACACCAGGGCATGCAAGATTGGAATATGGCTTAGTATTTTTACTCACACTTTACAGGCAGATTTCTTCTAATAATTAAACACTGTACTTACTCTGTTTCCCTTTATATCCCAACCTCCCTCTCTGACATGTCACATGGAAGTCAGTTCTCTTATGCTGTACTAAACATTCTGCTGCTTCCCAAAAAAGAGCTAAACAGGGTAGGTATGGCAAAATGGCTGACACTTCCCTCTGGCAGAGGCTTTGTCTTACAGACATGCTGGCATTCATAAGATATTCTTTGACAGGAATTGTTAAAGGTAATTTCTTAAACCTCATTAACTGTACAGACAATGGTAGCAGTATCAGGAGAATAGCAGCCAACATTGTGAAAGCTGTAGTACTCTCTTGCACCAGAAAGCAGGCACTAGGTCATGCTGTAAAACACTGCTTCCCTTCTTTTCTTTGCCTGTGTAATTATGAAAAGCCTGTGAATCCATTTAACATTATGTCATTATTCAAAAAAGAGTTGTTGTATTTATGCAAGTAAAATGCAAAAAGGGGTCATTGGGTGATCCAGAATAAGGCTAGGGAAGTGTGATATGTTTGTTTTCTATGACTAAAAGTTACCTTAATTTTTTTTTTTCCAATCTGGTAAATTTGCTAAAGGACAAGAGCACTGTGCTGTCTCAGTAACACATTATTCCTGTTTTCTTCCTTTATTTAAGGTGATAAAACTAATATTAGACTGAATGTATTGATATGGTTATCTTTTATTTGGGAAGCTATAAGAAAAAAACTTTTTATAAGAAGTATAAATGTATTCCGAATGAATTAGAATAGGGAACAGCCTGATTGATGTTGCTAGTGCAACAATCATTTTTCCCATTAGACAGTTGTGTATTGCAGTCCAGTCAACTTAATGCAGTTTAAGCCGTGCAGTACATTTCTGAATTTAACAGCTCCACATCCTGGAGTCGTATGAGAAGCATCTTTTATTCACCATCAAGAGTCTGACTCTTGTGGTAGTATGGAAAACCCTGCAAATATAATATTAAAGATACAGAATCTGGAAGGTAAAGCCCTAGTCTTTAAACAAACTAAATTATTAATTTTAATATATATATCTCTGAAGACCTCAAAGAACCTCTACTGAAGCTTAAAATGTCTAATTTAATCCTCTGTGGTCCATAGATAAATAAGTGCCTATTTTTGACTTGGATAAGAATTTTCAATTTTTTTAAAGAAAATGTGCAATATTATACCTTTTGAAATGAGAGGTGTGTTGCACATGATTCATAGAGTCACAGAGTTGGAAGGGATCTTCCGATGGCATTCTTAATGACATCCATTTTTGCCTGCACATAAAGATAACTTCATAAGGCAAAGGTAACCCAAGCTTAAAAGTATGCAAAAATAATCAAACTAGAAATAAATAGTAAAATTATGTAAATAATTCAGATATTTGTTCTGAACAAGTAAATGAAGACATGGAACTAGTTTCATTTGCTTCAGCTCTCATGATGCTTTTGTAGGCATATTATTTTCCCAAGTACTTGCTTTAATTATACAAAGCATCCTTGTATTCCTTATACTAGGTTTGATTTCATATGTATGGTGGAAAAGATTGGCACAACTGATTATTAGTAATTGGAAGTATCAGTGCTACATTTCCCTTAACCACTCCACCACATAGACCAGGGAATTTAAAGGGAAAATATTTCTGAAAAGTGTTAGCAAGCTTGTGCTGTCCTATAGCTAAACTGCCTGGCAGAGGGAAACTCATATACCAGCTTTTCTCCTATAATCTCCATTTATTCGTTTCTTATATGTGTGCTTCTAGTTCAAATAACTGTACAGCCTTATAAAATGGAAGTAAATGTCATATCTAAATGCATTGTTAGTACATTGAATCCTCGTTTTAGAAGAGTCCTTAAGCACACATCTAAGTCTATGATAATTTTTTCTAGAGATGTGAGCTCTATCTTGAAAAGACTATGCACAACTTGACTAAGTTAAGTTTCCCAATATAGCAGAAATCTGCATACATACAAATATGCATACAATTAATGGCTTGAGATGTACGTGGTTTGTTACATTGAAAACTAAGAGGAGTGTCTACAGTAACAAGAGAGACTGAGTAGACCTTTGCTTTCAGCCCATCAGAGAGCTGAGATAAGCCTTCTCAATATTGAGCTCTGAAAACTCAGCACTGGCTTTCTCTGCTGCAGCAGAACAAAACAAAACAAGGTGGGAATGGCAACGTGTCTGACCAGGAGAGGCATCTCAAAACCAGGGCTGTTGCTACCATGGCTTTGCATGGGCACCTGAGCTGTAGCTGTACAGTATGCTCCTAGCCAGCTCAGTATCTGATGAAGATTGTGAAGGAAAAGTTCCATTTCCAGCATCTAGCTGTTTCATTTCCATTAGGTATCTGGATGTTTTTTCTTTGATTATTTTTTTCTTTTTTTTATACACATACATAACCCTCCAGAAAAAGTTAAAATGCACTTTGTTTTACATACAAAATAATTTCAGAAATTCTGCTTAGAGAAAAAAAATTCTGAACTCATTCTAAATCATGGGTTTTCAGCTGTCTTGAAATGGAACTTCCATATCACAAGTGCTACAAAGACTTTAACCTTCTCAAATATGAATGGTTTGTTATTCTGATCTGTTAGAAGATTTAAGTTCTGGTCTCATGATAATTAATGCACATGGCTTAGAGTTTGCAAGCTCTGGGCTCTGAAACAAGCTGATTAACTACTAATGTTGCTCACCTTTCACAACATCATAGCTTAAAACAATTTGAAGCTTGTGACCTCAAGCAATCTAAATTTTTCTGTGCTGGAAAACTTCAAAATAATGTGATCACACAAGAGGAATTTAACATAATTTTTAGAATCCACAAGTCTCATTGCTGTTTGATGATCTTGTAAATCACTTGTTTGATCTTTTCATAATCTATCTCCCTTAATGAAGGGAGGTATGTTTTCAAATTCAAGACAAATTAGGAGTAGGAAATATTTGCTAGTTACCCTGTTGCAAACACTCATTGCATCCAGTTCACTACTAAACTAATTCTAGTGGTTACTTAGGAATAATAATCATTGATAATTGAAATTCATCTTTAACCCCGTGAGTCTACAGTAAAAGAATAAATAAGCAAGTTCTGAGGAGATTTAATCTATATTCTTTGTCTGTGATTAGTAGATTCAGCTGGAAACTGAGAAAAAACTGTCTAAGATCTCAGCTAACTCCAGCCAAGTCAATAGGAATCTTTCCACTGATTCGCATGAGCTTTGGACTCAGTTCCTAAATTCTTAAAATTCAGGAGGAGGGCAAAATAGTATGAAATGGTTTCTACAAATATTGCTTTAGCAGAACTTCAAGATTTCTTTTTTAAACTTGGCTTTAGTGAGGAAACAGAGAGGAACAAGTAGCATCTGCATAGAGTGCAAGTTGGCAAGTATTTCAGTCTGCCACTTTCCAAATTGTTTTAGAAATGTTTGGCACGTCTCTGTCACAAATTACAGCTGATTATAATTTCACAGTATGTGCAAGCAGATGGAGGAGATGAATTGGGGAAAAGTTGCACCCCAGACAAATTAATTATTAGTAAGTATTTTGAGAGCAGAAGTTAAATATTAAAACTGTGGTTTGAAATAAAGAATTATGGGATGTCCAAGTAATCCATAACTTTGAATCAAACATTTGACAAACAATTTGACACTTGCTTGCATTTATTTGTTTTTTTGAGTGATGAAAGTATAACTCAAGCTAAAAGAGAATATATTTTAGAAATTCTTAACACTTTGTCAGTTTTTTCAAGTTATCTATGAAATCAACTAGTTTATGAGCAGTTAGAAATTAGAAGCATTCTTAGCTGGAGTGACTATGGACACTTAAAACAATGTTTTTATTCCTAGAAGAAAATACCAATATTTAGCAGAAAGCCACTCTTTTTATTTTGGATGTAATTTCTATTTCAGTGCATTAACTGCTACCTGTTAAGTATCTTTTTTAAAAGGATAGGCTGAAGACACTGCAAGGGAAAGGATATTGTCAGTGAGATAAAGAGAGAACAGAGAAACAAGTCAAAGGCTTCTGTTTGACAAAATGGGTGATTTAAGAGATGGGTGATATCCTTCTCCTTCCCATCCAGGAACTTAGGATCCTAGAGCCAAAAGGGATGCCTTTAAATATAAAGCTCAGGAGGACAGTTTTGGCTCATAATTATATGCATATATTTATCACTATGCTAGTTTAAGATTTTGCTTATTATGTAATGCAAATTTAAGTATTTTCACAAATCAAATGTCATATTTTCCAGTGTTCAAGACAGCCTGAGCTCTTTTACAAAGAAGAGTGCTTTTGGTTTTCCCTGAAAAACCTTTTAATCTGCTGATGGTGCTTATATGGTGGGGTATTCATGGGGGAACAAACACTGCGTATTCTTGGACTCTTCAGTCCTCCTCTGAACAGAAGCTTTACTGGATCTTTGAGATTATGTCAAAGACACTCCATGTTAAAGATTTTAATTGTTTTATAGTGTGCTATAGACTGACAGGAAGATGGATATGTATTGAAATAATCATGGTAATGCATTCTACTAAAGGTCTTTTGAGTTAGAATCTTTACTGCTCCAGATGATTAAGCATTGTGGAAATGCTATGAGGTATCAGTAGGCTCTAGAAAAGAACTATTTTATAAACCAGCTTGTCCTTTGATACTTTCTAAAACACAGAAAAATATTATTTTATAACACTTAGCAATTTTGATCTTTACCGTACAGAGAGATCTGTGTAAGTAGGTGACTAATCACCTGTAATGCCTGTAATATCAAGCTTAGAATATGTTTTATACTCTTGTAATGTCAAATGTGATGGGATCCAATATTTGGCTTAGAGTTACTACTTATATACATGTCTAAGAATTTTTTCTGTCCCTTGAATGACAGCTTTCAGTTGTATCAGCAAATAATTGTTGAATGTGTTAAGGGGAAATGAAGCTGCACAAGGGAGTCATCTGGCTTGGTTTAATAAAGTGGCATTTGCTTTCTCTCCCAGCCAGAGTG
Source organism: Turnix velox (assembly GCA_013400935.1). Classification (NCBI taxonomy): domain Eukaryota; kingdom Metazoa; phylum Chordata; class Aves; order Charadriiformes; family Turnicidae; genus Turnix; species Turnix velox. The sequence goes on from VZTY01005441.1 coordinate 52,893, forward strand.
GTTTGAGCAAGCTTGTTTTACCTCACAGTGCAACTGCTAGACATGCAGGCATGGTCAGTTGGTAAGTGTAAAATGATGAATTGTATCTTACACATATTTGCTGTGTTACTGGTATTCATCTGTCGTACTCTAAAAGCTGATAGCATGGAAATCTGTAAATCTGATGCATAACTGTAGTAAGGAGAACAAGCATGCTTCTGAGCTGCAGCTAGGTTTCTGCAGAGTTCAATTTCTTTATAGACTTGCAGGATTCAGAACATTTTGAAAGGTAAAGTATGGACAACTACAGGCACAATGATAGGCTAAAATCCTGGCATCACTTTTGTCAGTGTAATCTTCTATGAACTTTAGCTCAGCCATCTTACCCAATATTCAATCAGCATGAGGTTTCTGAATATTGAGAGGTACAGCTGAGCTCTCTGAATGTTTTGAGTTCATCAAATGGCAATAACGAAGCAATGCCTTGCTTAATTATTTTGGATTTTTATACCATTTCAAGTTATTAAATTTCACAGTGACCGCGATTAATGTTACCACTGAAGAACAGATGAAGTCTATTGAAGCTGCTTACAATGGAACATGCCATATCCTTTTTGAAGCTTTATTATTCTTTATACTTTTAGTAAGACCTGCAAACATAATATTGAATGATTACATAAAATAAACACCACCATGGCCTGCCACAATCGATGTCTGACTGAATAGTAAAACAGGTTTTTACACTAAAGCTGACTTACCCACACTTAACCTACATTTAACAGTAGTTGTTGCTGAAGATGTTGAGTAGCCACTCCTATATATTAGCAGAGCAAAGTAAATGTAAAATAGGAGAAAAAACAATAAGCATTTTCTTAATTTTCCATCTTAGAGTTATTCAGAAATACATTGCTGAGAGGTCAGCTATGTGCACATGCAAAGACGTACTTGGGTGTTTATGTATATCTTGAACAGGTGTCTAATTTTATCTGTTTATGTGTTTGTTCACTCTTTATGATTTCTCAATAATTGTTCAACAAATAGAAAGATATTAATGTTGCAATGTGTAAGTAACTAAACTAAGTTGTTCAATTAATAGGACTACTTCATACTAGCTTTTTTGTCTGCATTATCTTATGTTGAGAGCAACTTTAATTAACACCTCATAAAACAAAGCAGCCTCTTACATTGAATGAATTTATTATACACAAAGGCTACATGTTTAAGAGGTCTCCACAGTATGCAAATTAGATATGAACTATGAGTAAGATCTGCTAAATACTACAGATTTCATACATACTGGAAATAAGATGCAAATCACATAACAATAAATTCAAATCTTTGTTACAAACACCCTGGAGAAAACTTTAACAAATCATAACTGTCAAAGGGATGGATGATGAAAGTTTCTGTCATGCAAAAGAATACAAATCACTCTGCTGTTGCAGGCATTGCTCTTTCATTTTCTTGGTTGTAGGCACATCATCAACTTTAATGATAAAAGCCTTCCACAAAAATAATTCTTAAGCCTCAGGAACAAACACCTCTTTGGCACCCTGAGAGCATGTTCCACAAACATCATCAATCTCCTTCTGAGTATGATTTACAGCCCTTCCCTTTGGCCGGCTCAAGCTGTCCGTGTGCATGCCCCGGCAGCGTCACATTGGGATTCTCCTCCACTTTGTCCTCCAAGCACACATTGCTTGATTGGCATGCTCACAACCAGCTTTCCAAACACCTTTGGAAAACAAAATAAAGATAGTTAAGAGTAAAATCCCTTCTATATGAATACATCAGCAATGTATGGCTCAGGTGAGAGATAAAGGGAAGGAATTTCTATCTAGATTCAAGCTAATGGGCTGAGTTATCAGTTTCAGCCAGATCTATCATGTGCAGCCAGGAGGGATGTTTACAAAGAACATGCAAGTCTTTCCTTCACTGCGTGCCTCCCCTTAATTCATTTAATTGCCTGCATCTACCAAGGCACAGTCCATGTACCAAGAGAGCCAAAACACCAAGCATCGTTTAGTAAAAACAGTCCATCTGCAACAGGACTTTTGTGGCAGGTGCTGCATGCATATTGTGAGAAAGGTTGATGAAGGCAGCTGTACTCCAGCTGAGACTGCCCCGAAGATTTAAGTGTTCTGTATCCTCCTTTGCTTTGTTGGACTGAAGGAGAGAGTCATGATATGATTTCTGTCCTCTGCAGAAACAGCCTTGATCCATCTCATTTTTGTGCTAGCTGTGTGGGTAAGTGGATGCTCATTTAAGGGAGTACAAATGATGGAAAATCTGAATCCTCATATGTGTTGATGAGAGGCAGAAGAAGAAATAAATGTTGTTAGGCAGCAGGATAAAATAACAACTTAAGCCAGTGAAATTTAGCATTTGGGAGTACAGCTCTCTCTTCGTGACTAAACTTGCTGAAGTTCACTTGTGGACTGCAAGTGTCTGATAAATGAACTCTTTCTGACATCTTTCCTTGAGTTTCAGGAATAGAATCTGTGGAACAGAACTGAAGATATTTATTGTTTTCTAGAAAGTCTTACTCCATGTCCTCACTGAGATAGATGTACATTCATTAATAATTGTTGCCTTACCTAAGCCATGCTCATGGACAGACTATATCCCTATTAGGAAGAAATGTAAACATTAGTTACAAACACAGACAGATCTTTAATGTATGTACATTGTACAAAATATTAGATACATATAAGCCAAGTGATATTTACAGGAGAAACAAATTGAAGGAGAAGGATGTTGAGAAATAAATCTACAAATGCATTCAAAAGTTCTTTGGGATACATGTATAAAGTCTTGAAAATTAAGAATTGAATTTATTGAATAGAATTTTCCGCAGTGCCTCTATGATGGAGGGATAGATTATGCAAGAACATATTTAAACCATTTCTTTCTCAATGCCTGGACTTGAAGTTATTTTTATGGCTGACAGAAAGTTTTGGGAAGCTCGAAAGGAAGCCTCAGCTTGCAGTTTGACCATCCTAGCTAGAGATTCAAATTCAAACAGAGCTGGTACTCATCTTTAAGAGCTTTTAGTTAGCACTAACCTGTAACTATATTTGGTAGGCTGAACTGTCCAAAGAAAAGCAGTGGGAATTATATCTCTGAAGAGAGCAATCTCTCACAAAGTTGTTGGGTGCAAAGAGAGATTGATGTTGTTAGGACACCTTCTGCTAGGGCTAATCATAGACTGTATGCTGGGCAAACAGAAATGTTCATCTGCTCATCAGTTGGCTGCATAAACATCATCTGCTGTTAAGCACCTTATTCTGCTCCTTTGTGAATTTTAATCCTTACCTTTACCACTTTTATCCGTATAATGGGGATAATATTTCCCTAACTCCCAGCAGCAATGTAGAAGGGGATGTATTAACTTCTGTTATCTCTAGGAGCTGTATGAAGATGAAACACTCTCAAAATACTAGGTATAAAACTGCTATATAAATGAATCTTCCAGTCCACAGCCAATGATTTATTTCAAATCATTCAGACACGAAGCCAGGTACTGATTACATTTTTAATAAGGCTGGCAGAAAGTTTTCCATCAACAGTGGAAGCACAGTGTTTCTCTGAACTGAATAATTTTTGAGTATCTGCTTTATAGAGCAAGCTTTGATTTTGTCCCCAAATTTAAAATACTAAACCCTAAAATACTAGAACTTGCGAGGTTCTTGTGACAGGCTTATTCTTTTGTCATAGGGAAAAGCAAGTGTTTTCATCATCTAATAAGTATGTTACATATTTTCACAAAAAGTAACACCATTTAATATGGTACTATTACCTTGCATTTCTGAAAACTTCAAATGAGTTTCTGTACACTGAAAAGCAGTCTCTATGCAATTAAATTGCTATTAGAGGGAATTTGGGGTTTTTTATGTTCTGTGGTTAAACTCATGTTTATTTTGGAGCAGCTAGTTATGGTCCAAGTTACCAATTAGTTTTTTAAAAGATAAAAATTGTCAAAACTTTGCCATTACTATCTTTTTTGAATGGAATTTTGTGCAGAATGGAGGCAATGCATAATTTCTTAAATAAAAATGCTCATAACATTTTTGTATGGACCACTTAAAATAGTCATCTAGCATCAACATGAAGGAGTATAAGCACAGTAAAATACGATTCCGCTTTACCTGCAGCCCATGATGTTAATGGTGTGGAGCAGTGAGGTGAAAGCAAGATTAGTAATTTAAGTAGAAGAACAACTATTGAAAGTAATGGGAGCTGTGATGGCCTTATGGCTTTTGGAAAGCTCTTTCTGCTGTGCAGTCTCAGTTCTCAAACCAATACACCTCGTGATTTTTTTGTGTAAAGCTAAATGAAATAAATTCTTTTTGTTCAGCTGCTTAATTTCATTATCTTGTATGTTTTAAAAGCACAGAACAAAATTCAGAAGACTTTGATATGTAGAGTATGTCAAACATTTTAAACATTAATCTCATGAGGCATAATAATCTATAATGACATGGGAAATCTAAAATTTTCAGTGTAGCGAAAGAAATTCCTACTGGTGACACTATCTTTTTGGAGACCATTTTGGCAATAATAGTATTTCTGAGCTTTCTTTTGATTTCACCACATGATGATACCTGAGAGCAGTAGACTTTATTTCAGAATCCCATTAGGTACCATTATAAGATCTGATTTCCTAGGTTGTTGGTTTTGTTATGTTTTGTTTTTTTAAATCTAATTGCCAGTCAGTGTATTACAGTAAGCCTTACTTTCTTTTGACTCTCGTGGCTGTACACTGTGGGGAAAGAAACAAAAGAACTATGCTTCATCATCCTGTCAAGGAGGTTTCTTAACAAATTGCTTTCACCCTCAAAAGAAAATACAGAGAGTTTTTGTAGCTTTAAAAATTCTCATAGTCTATATCTTCTTGTCTATTCAATGGAACAATAATACAATCTTCTAGGCTTCAGAGATAATGGAATCAATATCATTAAAGTCTTACAAAATCTAGATACTTGTAAAAAAGCTTGATTCTTTAATCAATATGTAAAATTTGCATTTTTTCCTATTATGTTGTGTTTTCAAAAAAAATTGGGATTTTTGGTACACTAATTATTTGAAATGAGTAAATAATACTAAATTACAATAAAAAATACTAAGCCCTTCTTTTCTTTGTATGCTTTTTCATTTAAGACTTGGTATTCATAGGTCTATATCTTAGTCTATGAAATTCACACCCTTGCAGAAAAGTACTATAAAGCATTGCTCAAATTTTACATAATATCTCATATTAGTGTGTCATTCAATGAAATGGTCTAGCTTTCAACAAAGGAATGATTTCGTATTATCCACTGAAGTCCATGGGAGATTGCTGAAAGCTACAGACAGTGTTGATTCTTTGTGTATAAGGGCGGTGGTACTGGAGTGCACTGGTTTCTCCCTCCCTGGTTCCACTGCAGTTGTTTCAACAGCTTGTTTCCTTGTGGAATACCCTATTCATCAGAACCATGCCTAGGTTCAGGGAGCCACTGTGAAGTTTCCTTCACCGCAGAGCCTGTGATCTTGCCCCAGCTTGGGTCCCTTCATGCTGGCTAGTGTTTGCTGTGCATGTGTGGGATATAGGGACTTTGCATTGTGGTTTACTTGTTTTTGAAAGTTGAATGTTTTCAGATGTCCTGCATCTCAATTTTATAACTGGGTCTTATAAGTCATCTGAAGAATGAATGTGTGGTCCTTCCATGCTGTAAATTAAGTTTCAGTTTGTCTGGGGTGTTTTAATTGTAACAGGTGGCTGTACTTAAAATAGATTTGAAAAATTTCAAAACTCATTAAAAAAAGTAAACTCCAACTCCAATTTTAGCAGTGTTTCTAGTGCATGCTAAAAGCATACTATTCAATTCAGTTTATCATTTCCATGTAAGAGTAATGTAGTTTCCTATAGGGATCCAAGCACACACTCTTTCAATTAAAGTTGTTCTACCTTTTCTAGCACATCATGAAACAAATTGCATGAAGTATGCAGGCACAAAGTACACATGCAAAACTTCTTCTGAAATTGTCCTCTTAGTTGCTATTATAAGCAGTTATGCAGCATATATACAGAGAAAGCTGTAAGAGTGTCCAAGTCACTCATAGTGTAACAATGTACTTTTTGCCACTGTTGTACTGTGCTGCTTAAACATCTCTGAGCCTACTTTGAACAATGAGGAGTCTTGGGATGTCATTTTACAAAGGTGCCTTTAACTGCTTTTTAGACACAATCCATCCACAGAAAGAAGTGCTTGCTAAAGTTTGAGCATGGAAAGATCAGTGAATAAACCCATTGTTAATTTTAAAAGCAATTTCAAATGCCTTTACAGTCAAGCCATTTAATTTCCATTGGTTTAAGTTTAATCATTTTTCATTAATGTAAGCTAATTTGCAAGCTAATCTAATAAAGTAGCATGAAACATGAGGAGCAATGTATTGAAATGAAGGAAGTACAGTCGCTTGGAGCTCATTAAGTCTCTTGAAGTTTGGAAGACTAATTACTGACTAAAAATTACTTTGTTTACCTCTACCTTTCCAGAGTTCCTGTTTTATCCCACAAGTTTATGAGCCAAATCGTCAGTGGGTATAATCTGGTAGAGCTCCAATAAAATCGACAGCATAATTTATACCAGTTGAGAATTTAGCTCCATTTTTTTGTTTGGTTGTTTTTCCACAATTAAAAAAAAGAAAGTTGGAAATTGGTAAAAAGCATCCTTGTGAAAGAGACATGCTTGTACAAATATCAGCAAGACACAGTGTCTCATCTTTGGCCTGCTGGAATACATAAATGACTTCCTGTTGATTTTCTGTTGAAGAAGCTTCAGATTCTAAAAGTCATGCTATAATAACAGGGAGTCTTACTAAGCACTTGTTCTGGTTTCATATAAAGCTGAATCTATAAGAGATTTATATCTGAAATAGATCCCACATTTTATGAAGTAATCTTCCATTCCTTGCAAATTGTTAAGGAAACTACATTAATCAGTAAGCTATTTGCTCTTGCGAATAAAGATATGCAAAAACATCTAAAATTGTTTTGCTTGACTTCCAGTTCTTTTACCAACTAGACCAAGTCCTTTATCTACCGTGTTTCTGTTGTCCATTTGGATCCTTCGGGTTATTATAATATTAATCTTGTTCTCACACACTTCTAAATAAATGTTAATATTAATTGTGTTCTCACTTCACCTCTATTGTTGACTCATGAAAAGGCAACTTCAGTCAAAGCATCAGACAGTTCATTCAGTTGCTCAGCATGATTCCAAAGTATTTCCAAAATTTTCCCCTCCCTGAATGCTGCATTGTTACACATTCAAATGCACGTTGTTTGCTCATGCCCAGCCTAGCAAGTGATCCAGGACTTTCTGTACAACTGAGACTTTCAGTTCCCTACTTGCAATGATTTTATGATTTATTTATTCTTTTTATATAGCATAGGATCAAGAGACATGTGTAATGTGTAATGGGAGAAGTAGTATGAGTTCTAGACATTAAAGGATAAATGTGACAGGTGCTTTTGAATAAAGTATTGTAAACATTGTTGTCTTGAAATATAATTAAACATCCCATACTGCATGACTTAAGGTCAAAATCATCCAAAGCTCAACAGAACCAAAATGAAACATGTGATTAACATTAATGTAACGGTGTTTCTGCTTATCATCTACAATAACAAAGGAAATAGTGAAATGTTTCAAACTTCAACAATAAAAAAACAAATGCCCTTTCCTCACATGTGCTCCCTTTCTCCCAGCCATCCCCCAGCGACATCCTGTATGAGTTTCACTCACTTTTTCAGTAGATGGAAGAGATGGATGAATCTTGTGCCTTAGGGATAGCTTTAAACCAGATCCTGACACAGTTTCAGTTTGCTGGTTTGACCTTGCTCAGCCACCCAGGGCCTTAGGGACTGGGCTGAGCTGGAGACTCAGTACAACTGGCTCTATCTGTCTAGATCAGTGCACAAATCTAACAGAATGATTTTGCCCTTAAACAGCCACAAATCCTGCTGCGTAGGCAAGCAAAGATCCTTCTCCTGCTACAGAGCCAAACGCTGGCCTTGCAGTACACTTGGGCAGAGAGCAGTGGGCAATCTTATCCCAAGTGACATTTCAGCAAGGCAAATAAAGAAGTTAATCATGCATTATTGTCCATTGGAGAGGCAAGATCAGAAACTCTTTATGATTCTGCTATTCCACTCTCACAGAATCTGCAGGACTGAAAACGATGACAGCAATTCTAGTTCACCAATAGGATGTGAGACTGGGAATCCATAGCTGAGAGCAAGATGAGTGGGATTTCAGGCAAAATGAGGCTACTGAATTTTAAAATTAGTTAATCAGGACAAAAATAGGTTCAGAATGGGATTATTTGAATACTGTGTAAAGTGAAGCCAATAGAATTCATATCATTATGTATTAATTTCATCATCGTTAAGAAAACAGCTGATTTTCTGACACTCCCATCCAGATGTAAAAAATGCTGACTTCTCTCACCTTTCTTTAAGGGAAGTGCATTATGTAGCTACAATATAATCCAACATACAGAGAGACTTCTGTGCTAATGTGTTTTATGAGCAAAGCAACAGCCGTGTTTGCAATTAAAGGCTTGTCCTCATGCCAGTACCTGAGCAGCAAACAGAATAATGCAGTTTCTTTTGGTCAGAATAGGCAAAGCAAGTAGAAAATTAACTGCTGTAAAACTAAGTCACTTGTTATTGGTCTAACTTCAAAGAAAGCACAAAGAAATTGTAGTTTGGGAATGCTCCTGTATAATGTAATAGGCTGCCACAGGGATGTGTGGTACTCCCTTGCATGTGAAAGCTATCTCCATGTCAGAGCTATATTCATGAAGAAAGGTTAATCCAGCATTGTAGACTGGGAGTTTAGATGCAGACAAGCAAAGGAAAAGTCTGCTGCTAAATTCAGTGGGCTGGGAAATGATTCCCATTACAGTTCCCATGTTATAAATGGGGTCTAGAAACATTCATTCAACTTTTAAATTGCAAAGCAGGATTACAAACTGAGTTAAAACGATTTGCCAGACAAACCTTTTATAAAAATTCAAGGCACTGAATATGAATAATTGCAGATGCAGACATTCACACCAGAAAACTACTTTTGTATTGTAGGGGTTTAAGAAAATTGCTATTTTTGTAAGAGAATGGCAATTATTAAATCACTAGGAACTGTTTAAATGCGTTGGACTGTGGATGTGACCATTAGCAGCATGAACAGGTAATAGATATTTTCTTTCTTCTAAAAATCTAATTGCTCTCTGCTGTATCAAGAGGAAATTCAGTATGTTGAGTGATTCTTTGAGGTCACTTGCTGTGTTTTCAATCATTTTCTTAGTAGAATTATCCTATGAATACTTTGTGATTCAGTTGAATGGGAAATGGTCTTATGTTTCACAAGAATTTGTACAGGTTGAAATAAGTACAAATTTTGACCTGAAAACAAATAAAAACTCCTTGAAATTACTTTCAAGGAAAAAAGTCCTCAATTCATGGGAATTATAAACCAAGATTTTATCAAGTTCTTGGACTTGAGTACTTACATTTTTATTTCTGTAAAACTCCTTAAAATATGGTTCCACTGAAATGTAAATTCTTTTGTAGTTTCAATAAAATTATTGAAAAATTACAAAAGTTTAAAGTGATTCAAGCCCAAGTATTGAAGTCACAGACACTTTGGCATGTGGCTCAATTTATAGAAGGCAAAAACTCAGGTTTGTCAAACAAGCATCATATTCTGCTTGTTCAAGACAGCTTTCAGGATATGGGCCTGCAGAAGTGCTCCATTTTCATCCCTAGATTTGCAAGTCAACAAATTCTTGATGGTAAGCACACAGGCTATATTTTGCACCTAAATAAGTGTTGCTGCAATAAAAAGTTCCCATATTAGCAAATGCTGGATTATCATCTCAAAACTACAATGGATTTTTATTCAAAAAGGCCATGAGGACTGTTTTGCCAGCCAATAATTTGAAGGCATATGATTCTATTTTACCAATTATGAATGAAGCAGCCCTAGCATAAACAAAGACAGAATTATTCAGTTTGCTTAGATATACTTCAAAGCTACATTTGGTCCACAGTGCCTTTGCCAGGCATGGCAAATCATGTGCTGTCCTTTCAGGGTGCTCAGAAAATCTCTGTATGGGTCTGTCTGTCAACCTATAGCTCTCTTTCTGTTGGTCAACAGCAACAAAAATGCTGGTTTCAGTATGTCTTATTTCTCTCCTGAAACATGTCTCAAGCAGCTTGAAGCATGAAGAAACTGAACATACTCTCTCCCAGTAGCCTTTACGGTCAGAAGTTAGACCAAGAAGAACTCTGAGGATGTGCAGATAAATTTTCAAGAAGCTGTTTTAAAAAAAGCTTTATTAGAGGAGTGGAAATGATTGTAAACTTAGGAAACAAAGAAAAATATGCAGCTATTGCTTTTACATGCAAATATACAATTACATTTACAAGAAAAATATCTTCCCTCATCTTCTAGTACTTCTTTCTTTAGTAAATTTTTCCATCACTCTCTCCTGGAGACAAGGATAAGATGATATGGTGGCTTGAAGCTCTAAGAAACAACAACAGTTAATAACTATTTCTTACTAGATCTGTCACCAGTGGCAATGAAATACCTTGTATGAATCCTTTAAGAGAGCATTACCACCCAAATATGCTCTTTGCTTCTATCCTGTGAGTACAACAGAGACCAGGCCTCTGATGGTAGGATTTTTTTATGAGCATGTGCACGTTGAATGGTTTATCACACTTTCCCCAGTGTGATAAACTTTCTCATGTTTCTGTTAAGTAAAACAGAGTCAGAGCTATCTTCTCTACAGTTTGAGTAGCACTCTGTCCAGCACATTGCTCAATATTTGCCACTTTCCAAAAGCACACACACTCAGTTTGGGTTGTAAAAAGAGACAGCATGTGTCATGCAAGCATCTTGCTCATCCTCCTCTCTGGACAGGAAGGCTCAGTACTGGTCAGCTTTTAGTGAACTGAGAAACATCCCTGAGGTCCTGATGTGGTTTAGAGATTTGAAAGTTAAAAAATTGACGTAGTAGGAATCAAGCAAAGCTACACTCATGTCTAGTGCTTTTTGGGTTTTTGGATGATTGCAATGCTTGAGAAGAGTACTTGCTATGTGGAGAAGAGCTGATTATCCAAACAGACTGTCCCATTTTCTAGTCTCTCAGTTTCTGGATGTCTCAAATAACCATGGACGATAAAAAGACAGATGGCCAATGTAATCAAATTCCCCACAACATTCCCCTTTAGCTCCTGGCCACAGAGCTCACAGGTACATACATCGCTGGATGCAAATTGTGGTGGAAGACATAGAGGTTTCAACTCTGGATAAATAAATAATAATTCAAAATAAATCTGTGTCTGCTCCTCTATGCTCTTTGCAAACCCAGGAATTTATGAGAGGGTTAATTTAGCAGCACTGAAAGCATTACTTGATCAGCTTCACTGTCATCAGCAGATGTCACTGCAGCCATTAGTAACTAATGAATTGTTTAAGAAGATATAATGGCTAATTTGTCTGGTCAAAATGGCATAAACACTACCTTTGAAAACTACATTCTAGTAAGTCAAGAGAAAAAATTTAGTTCATCATCCTTTAATTTTCAACTGGGATGAGATCCAAATCAGTTACAGATCTGAGACAAATTAACTGGTAAATTTGTGGCATCTTCTAAGATGCTGATGACAAAAGAATTGTGAAATACTTAGGGCACCAATGAATCATGTAAAGGACCCAGAGAAGAGATTTATATAATCTTAATAAGAGTAAGATGGCTCCCAAAGGATCATTAAATATGTTTGCTTTCCTACTCTGCTCCCAGTGGATTTTAACAATGAGAATTTTATCAAAAGATTTCTGTCCATTTCTGTATGATTTTGACCAGATAGAAAACATTTTGTCATGTTTCATAATGTTTTTTTAGTGCTAATCTTCATTAAGGACAAAGTTTCTACCTTATTCACACGACAAAAAGAAAATAGACGTAAATATCAGCCCTTTTCTTTACATGTAATGAAACTAGCATCCATTTTCTTCGGATATAATGAATTGTTCCAAATATTTAACCTAATTTGAGGACCATAGATGGTCTTCTAATTCAAACCATTCCATGATTCCAATTTATTCATATTAAGGCCCAAAAAATCATCCATGGAGTTCAACAATTTAATACCCTTCCTGTATAAGGCATTGGTGACTGAATAGAAGTAAAAGAGTGTGAAGCACGAGAAAAATTCGAGAAAACTAAAAATGGATCTGCCTCACCATCTTGATTACAATCTGAGTTATAAGTGGTGTGACTAGAATTGGACCTCGTACAATTTTTTTCCTTTTAGTTTTGTTGTGATTGAGTTTTGAACTCTGAATCTTACCAACACAATATTTCTATGACATTAGCAGGACAAAGGGCAACATCTTTAAATGGTAACAATATTAGTGGCACCCTTTGCAATCTGAGGAAAAAAGACCAAACAAAAGTGCAAAAACCCCACAAGGATTTCCACTTTTACCAGTTTTAACATTGAAAACAAGTAACCATGGCAGGACATGCAATTTTTTTTCTTTCAGGTGCAACAGGAATTAAGACCCTGTGTTTTAAAGTGACAGGAACAACTACTATTCTGGTGATGTGAGCTACTAGCAGAAGGAGAAGGTATGCTTAGCTTGTTCAACTGTTTCAATAAAAATGTTCTCATATTAAAGATTCCTCAGGCATGAAACTGAAGCAATTAATTCTTCTTTTTCTAATAAGTCAGTCAGAATCTACTATCAAAAATTAACAGTGCGAAGAAAAATTCTCTTTCATGCAGCAGTAAACAAAGGTAAAGTTTTACAGGCCAGCTCATGAGATAGTGTAAAGCAGCCCTATGCTACTCAGATCAATGGCATTAGACAAGATTACAACAGTGGACAACATGGCTTCTTGGTAGCATCTGTGAATACACCAGGGAAACACCACTGTAATGCACAGGAACATGCGCAGAAGGAGAAATATTATTTGAGAAAAATGTGGACAGATGCATATAGAGGAAGTTGTAAAGATCCTTTACTTTGCTAAACATTCGCATTGAGATTTAAGGCTCATAAAGGCACTTAAATACTTGGACACAGTTCATGTTGTTGTTTGTTTTTTTTTCAATGTGGTGTTGCCAGAAAAGCTAAGACATGCGATTGCTAAGCATACTTCATTATAAAAAATTAAACACTCAGTGTGTTTCAGATGTCAGGTTCAGGGAGTGGTCACAGATCATTAGATGGCTTTTTAAAAATTAAATGAAAAATGAATTTAAGATCAAGCTCAGTTTTTTGTGGAGACTTGCATGATATCCTTGTTAGGTTGTATAAAATATTTCTGGCAAATTTCTGTTCTTGTTCTACTTGAAAATGTAATACAATCTGCTGACTGCAGCACAGTGCTGACTAAACCTGGAGTACTGTCACTAGCTATAGATGATATATTGGTTCTGTGCTGCTCATGATGGGAAAAAACATAGTTCAGGTAGAACCTTGTGGGGTTTTTGTTTCAGCACAGGAAATACAGGAACAAAGTATGTAGCTCCTGCGTATCATGTACCAGGAACAAAGGTGCACTGCCTGGAATGTAATTTCTCTGTGGCAGCATGCAGAAGTCTAAAGTTAACAAAACAGATATCGGGAGAGATATCAGGTCTTACTGATCAGAAATGAGAAAAGAGACATAGAAAAGAATACTTTTTAAAAAGTGTAGAAAGTCTATTGCAAGATTCCCACCCCATAGGTGACTGCTGACTACTTGGGAAAATTGTGATGAATTAGGTGCCACTGTAGTTTATATTGTTTCTCAGGCTATATTTTAAAAATACTTCTACTATTCAGCAACATTGTTTATAAACTAAGATCTCAGTTTATATTGAGACATAAGATTTTTTAAAAAAACTTTAGAGAAATAATTTACAGTTTCAAGAAAGATGGTCTTCCTTTGACACAAAAAACAAATCTCATTTAGATTTATTTACAATAAACTTAGTTTGGATTATGCTCTGCAAAGCTATTGAGAGTGGATTGTATGGGAGAGGTGTAAAGTCCACAAGGTCTCTTTACCCTCTTACACTTACATTGCCTACACAGACAGTAGAACCTCTGCAAGTATTTTATGTGTTCACTTATTTGAATATGGAAGAATTGACTTTTCAATTTCTCATATTCTACTAAAAATCTGTTGCCCCTGGACATGAGAAAACACTTTAAACTGGATTATATTCTCCTTAATCTTTTAAACTTTTTGTACAGTCTTGTATCATTTCTTCAAAATATTTTTCAGTGTTATATTGCAGGTAATCAGGGAACTAATGGACTTACCAAATGCTTTAAAATCATAAAAAAGTGAAAAAAAGGTCTGGAAGGAATATCACTGAGTCTCCTTTCACTCTTCTAGGTAGTATTAACTAGAAATAGTAATAAACAATAATATTTCTAGGCTTTTCCTTAAAAATTTCAAGTACTGGAAATGATGAGGCATTGCCAGCTAATCCAGTCAATGTGCCTTACTGTGATAAGAAAAAAGAACAATATATATTTGCAATATTAAGGGAGAGATAAACCTTACTGCAATGAAATGTGGCCGTTATATAATATTTGTTAAGATTTTCATATTCATCTCTAAAGGTCTATTTAACACACAAACATGCTCATGCTAACCTGATGAGAATATATTGGGCTAATTGTGATCACATCAGTTGCATTACATTTGACAAGTGAACTTTACTTACTTTATTCCACTCTGATTTCAGTCATGTGCAAAACCAGAGGGATGGCAGGTGGGTATTAACTAATTAACTAATTACTGGAGGTCCAGTAACAAACTTCCTCAAATTTATTTAATTTGTAGGATAAGGTTTGAAACAGAGCAAATTTTTCAGAGGCAAAGAAATGGCAGATAATGGCAAACTAGGATGTCACATCAGGAGCTGTGATTTAAATCTTCTGGTGTAACCACTTCTATTTGCTGGTTACATTCATTTCTGCTGTAAATAGTATTGTTGGTCTATCCTTTCCTCTCCATCAGACAGCAGCAAACATTCAGAAAGCCAGAGAGACATACTGCTCATTTTCAGGAATTATGCTCCTGCTGGCTAATTCATGCATTCAATCTGCGTGGTTGCAAAAGGACCAGATTAATACTATCCTTTTTTAAAAATTTCTTTTCTCTGGATGACATTCAGTATATGACTACATCATAAAGAGATCTCTGTACTGTTTTTGATATTTGTCATGTGAAACAAGTTTAGCACTCAGGACTCACTCTCTTCAGCAATAGAAATAGTTATATAATTTTTTTTTTGAGTAAAAATGTTTCTATGGAGTTTCACCAAGTATATTGTAGAGATTAAAAAAAAAAGGAGGGGGAAAAAAAGGACCTGCACCATATATTTGACTTATCCATGGTCACAGCTGTGCTAATATAGCAGAATATTAATCTGTATTTTTACACTCAGAAAGGATTTTGGAAGAGAAAGTTGCTTCTGAAAAGGGCATATACAGTAAATATTAACTATAAATAAATAAAAAATTTGAGGACCTTTCTAGGAAATATTTGGGTATGTAAATGCACCCACTCATGTAGAACTGGAAGCCAGGCACGCTGCATTTATCCAGAGCCTGGTCTTATGCCATGCTAACTAAGATCTTATTGAAAGATTTCATGTGCTTATTACTCTGAGCTCTACTACTAGAGCATATAGGCCACAGAAAATATATTTGAATTATTCAATGCCATCAGGTTTTTACTAAATTCTGTTTCAGAAAGCTGTTGGGGACTTTGTTGTTTTATTCACAGCTTAGTGTAATGGAGGGCATTTTCTCAGGTTCAATAGGGAGATTGCTCTCTTAAATGAACAAACTGAAATATATAAAATCTAGTAATTTTATTTTTCAGTTCATATTTGTAAGTCTTATGCTCATTCCACACCCCAGAGAAGTAGTTTTCATTAAATTGCCAGAACAAGAAAATATGATATTTCTATTACTAACAAACTAAGTTACATAATGTATGTACTAAGTATATAATGTATGTAAATAAGTTAAATAATTTTTAGAATAAGATTTTAGAGACTATAACAAATCATACTCTGTTTAGATATTTGTTAATTGAACTGTTAGGTAAATTAAGTACTCATAACAAATTTTGGTTATAGATTTCCTGATCTTAGAAGTAAGAAGACATGGAAGACTTGAAATTTTTTACGAAATACTTTTAAACATTAGCCACACTGTGTTGGATTCTGGTTTTTTTTTCTTGGAGAATATTCAATGCAATTCTTCCTATGTTTGAAAGGATTATTTAGTTAATTATTTAACTAGTTTCAGCACCTCGTAATACTACACATTGAAGGAAAAAAAAAAAGATGAGATTTTGATTTGGATCACAGATTCCAGTGAAACCCAATCTATTAACAACACATTGTAATTACATTTATGCTGTAAGATTATTGTATAGTGACTTGGAGTCCAATGAAATTAAATTGCAAATACAAATGCAAGTTTGGCAGGCTAGAATATATCTGTTTCAGACAGTATGGCACTTTGATGTGACATACTTCTTGTGGATAGTCTGTGGAAGGCTGTTTGATAGAAGTAAGATTGAATTTATTTCATTGAACCTAAGAATCATTTGATATAACTCAAACTGTAATTTGCCTTTTTTCAACTCATGAGGTGAAACCTTCTTGGCCAGGGTCATTTCTAATTGTAGGACCTGTGCTTGTAGAAGAAAATAAATGCTTTGGAGCACAGCTGGGACTTTATTAATATCTAGAGTGTGGTCAAAAGGGTGGAAAAACAGGGGGAGTGATGGCCCTATCACCACCTTTTCCAGTGCAGCTGTACAACAGTCTGATTATGTGAGACAGGGAAAATTATACTGGTCTAAATATAGGTTCTTTGCTCAACTTTTTAACATAAAAATAATCAAATCCTCTTCAAAATGCCAAGGATATGCAAGGACATGACTCTTTTAATTCTTCAGTTGATAGTAAGACAAATCAATGTAAAAGAAGATATAGACAGGTTTAGTGGTAATAATTCCTATGAGATTGTTTAACACTAGTGGAAAATAAATCAGTTCAGTATGAAAACTCCTTATTTACAAACTTTTTTTCTAGCTCTTACGTTTCTTTTGTTTCCTTGTATAGTACCACATTTGATTAGACCTTGCTATATTTTATTTGTTAGTTTTCCTGACATCCTTGTGATATTTCATTTACTGAAATATAAAAGTTCAGCAATAAAGATGAAAGTGATATGTATATATATATGTATATATGTATATATCACTTTCATAGCTGAATATCATGCTGCATCTGTAGCACTCTGATGTTCAAGTTGAATTGGCCTACTTTTCTATTATAAGTCTGGATTTAGGAAGTCTAAATATTTCAGCTTTTTTCTCACCAGGCATAATTAGCACGTGTTTTATTTTACTCCATTTCCAGGTTCATAATTCTCCAGCCAAGGTACTATAAGCCAAATAGCAACATGCTACCAATGCACCCTTGTCATTTCAATTTTTCATACATTTTCTTAGTCTCTATGTTCTATATCTCACTGAATCCTTATCTCCCCGGTCCACTGCCATAGGTTTGTGGTACATAATGAAGCTTCATCTCTGAAATGTCAAAAATAATGAAAGAAGGAAAAACACAAAAGAGAAATTGGCCACAGTTTCTTCTGTGGATCCAAAGCTTTTAGACTTCTGTTCATCAGTAAACCTTAAGTTAGGTCTCTTTTCTATCACCCTCTCTGCAGCATTGTTGCCACTTGCCAATGGGGTACTTCCCAAGGATGAACACTAATGGAAGACTTTTTCTGTGCTAGTACTCACTATCAGCTAGACAAAAGACTGCACATTAATAAAAGATTGCTCTTTTTTCCACCTATCTCACAGACTTTTCAAGAGCACAGAGTTACAGAATGAGTTGACGTAAGAACTTGCATTAGTTGTAAAAGAGATGTATGCCAGGGGTTTCAGAATTTCTGAGGAAGGTTATCACATGGGTAATCCACAATTTTGTTACTACATTTCATCAAAATTTCAATCATCATTTCTTTTTGAAAACGGTGATATTTTCCTTCTACTTGGATATGTGATTCCTCCTCCCGGGATGAACTGATGACTGGCTATTTCACCAGGAATAAGCTGCGAATCTTCTGTATCTCTTGACATTAAAACAAATCAGTGCTATCAGAGGAAAATTTGAGGAGGGAGAAGAATGGATGGTGTTGTTCTCATTCAAATGATGAATTGAAAATTAAAAACTGGAGAAGGAAATGGACTAAAACATTGCACACCCTAAAGGTTGAAAACAGTGAAGAAATAGGCCCATTCTAGGAAAATGAGAGAGTGCAATAATTCTCATTTTAAAAAGTATCAGCATTTATCTGCACTGTTATGTGAAACATTTGACTATTATCAGAACTGCAAGGCAGTTATCATTGTGCCAGGATCTAATTGTGACTCCCTAATTGTGAGAATTCTTCTGAACTAAAAATAAAAGAGAAATATCTAGAATAAGAAGACAATAATAAAAAATGATCATTTCTCCCCCATGCTTATGCATTGTTGTAATTCTTTCCATGCAGTTATAAACATTAAATATACTCTAGGAGAAAAAAAAACCAGCACAAACTCCACATAAGAATTTCATTAAAGTTATGGATAATGCAATGAAAATATTAGATTCATTGTAACATCCTTACAGCTTTTTAGATATTACACTGGCTGTTCTGTGCCTTTCCCTCTCCTATGTCACATGTCATCAGGATCAATTAATGATTTTTAAATGCACCACATGGACACACACACGTGCCTCATGGGCAACCTGAATTTCCAGCTACTGTCATCTAGATTGTGCCTTAACGCCTTAATCTCTGACCCATGCTTATGCCATTTCATTGAATGCCAGAATTATTGTAAGGACAGTGTGAAGTGTATATTGTTATCCCACAACATTGTATGCCAAAATTGAACAACTAATCTCTTTCACCCTTTGAATAGTAACAGAAGCCAATAAAAATTGAAAAAAAAAAGGTACAGAATAAAGCACCAGAATTAGCAATTTAGAAATTAAAAAAAAAATCAATTGACAAAGCTGTAGAATAAAAACCCTACACAATCAACTTCTTCATACTTAGAGTAAATCACTGCATAGGTAACAATCAGAAGGACCAACTAACTTGTTTGTGGAACAATAAAACGAATGATGCTGAATTAAAGTGCCATAAAATACATGTAAATGAGTCTAACTCATCACTGCACAACAAAAAGGATTTCAAGTGCACCATCCAAGTAGGTTGGTAGCCAGGTTTTGAAGCAAAAATATTTAAGAATAGATTACCATTGAAGTTCTGTGGCTGGGGAACCAGAGAGATTTACTTTCATTACCAGCCTTATCTAGGATCATCTCCTTCCTGCAGTGGAAAGCAATGAAATAAATGCCAGGTAAACACATAGAGGGTTTGTGGGGTTTTCATGTGTTTTCTTGTGGGTTTGAATTTTTTTTTCCATTTAAACATTTACCTTGCTTTTTTTTTTTTTTGGCAGAATGTCACTAGAGCCAGTATGGTACTGAAAAGCAGAAGTTTGGGTCTTGTGTGCATATATATGGAAATTTGGATCCTGAGTCATACCCTACTTGAAAATGCTCTTTGGATGCCTCATATATATCGATTTCATCTTCTCTTCCTGTCTGCTTTAGTGTGTGCTCTCTTGGGTCTCAGCATCTGACTACAAATCCATTCCCCCCAAAAAACAACAAATCCAAAATAGAACATATTCAGGACACAGCTCCTGAGTTAGAAGCAATCTCTCATTTTTATGAGGAGTTTTGACTGATTTTTATGGGAAGCCTAAGGGACAAATGGCATGCAGCATGCCAGAGTGAAGTGATTAGCCAGCCAAACTTGGAATCTCTAGCAAACACCCATTGCTGTTCTAATTAACTTACTACATTCACCATTTGCATAAATAAATTGCTTAATTGAAGCATCCTGAATGTCATGACTTTGCACACATTTTGTGAGACCAAATATATCTGAGGAGGCACAGCAAATTTTATAGTTTTTATGAACAACTTCTTCCTTTTATAGAATCCTTATTCATTAAGTATTTACCAGTGTTATGTCAGTATATATATAAGGGACTTTTTGTTTTATTATAAAGATGTAAACAGACCTGCTTTCCAAAGTAGATTTTATAATGAACAGGTCAGCGCTCCTTTAGTGCTTGGCCAAGACATGGCAATCATATCTCCTTAGTGAGTATTAGAATAAGACTTCACAGGAATCTCTTCAAGAATTTAATGGACACTATAAAGAGAGGCAGCTGAATTTCTGCATTTTTCATGAGAAAAAGAAAGACAAGGGAATTCTCAAGCATACAAAAACAACATTAGAAGTTAAATTTTAGTGGGACAACCATAAGTAGAATATAGTATAATTGGGAAAGGAAAATCTCATTTGTGAAAATCACATAGCAACCATCCTGCTAAGACCCTAAAAGATACTGCAGCATGAAAAAAAAGGAAGATAAATAGTGAGAGTAGAGTTTTGGAAACATCTGGGGCACACCCTGTCTTTGTCAATGTTTCTTTTGTTCTGGGAATAGCTTATACTACAAAAGTAACACATCATGAAGTAATTGCTCACTTACAATTAAGAACAAAGCAGCTGGGGAAAGAATTCTTTGGTCACAGGAGAAATCAGGATGAGTAAATGCAATAAAATAAAATATCCCCATGTCTGAAAATAAGTTTTGTAAAAACTAGAGAGAAGTAGAGCTTAAGCTGAACTTCCACACTAGCCATCTGCAAGCAATTTCATACACGTGGTGACTTCAACATTCAGTACCTGGCAAGATCAGAACAGAATGACTTCTTTTCCATACCCCGGATAAACAGATCATAACATTTCAGAGTGATTGATCAAGGCAAAAGCATGCTATAAATTACAGTGACTTTAGCTAAAGTAAATGGTACTAGATATATCCAAATCCAGTTTATGAAAAATGTAAATCTCACAACACTTATGGGTAGAAAGAAGTTCAGGATTTGTTTCATGTATGTGATTTCCCACTGAAGGGAATTCTGCTGTGTCCTCATTTACTGCGTGACAAAGCTGCACCACGATATTTCCCGGTGTTGAGCAAACAGAAAACCTTTGAATTCTGAACATTTCTGGAATGTGGTGCAGCAATCTCAGCAAACAAGAATGGTTTGTGAACAGCCTTTCATATCAGTAACTTCCCTCTACACTCTTTTCTGTCCACTAGAATCTTTTGAAGTATGATTTGAATCAAACCCTGACAGAGATGATAATAACTCAAGCAATTCAAGTTTGGCAAAGACATTATGCACCAAATTTCACACAGAGCAGTGCTCAGTTTGTCAGCAGTATAGGGTTTGATACCAATCCTATGCAAATCCGAAAGCAGGAATAATTAGCACGGGAATATTGTGAGAGTCTATTGCAAGATAGACTACACGAAGCTGTGTGATGCAGTTGATACACCTGATGGAAGAGGCTTTGACAGGCTTGAGAGGTGGGCCCATGTCTACCTCATGAAGTTCAACTAGGCCAAGTACAAGGTTCTGCACCTGGGTCGAAGCAATCCCAAGCACAGATACAGGCTGGGTGGAGAGTGCCTAGAGTGCATCTCTGAAGAGAAAACTTGGAGGTGTCAGCTGATGACAAACTCAACATGAGCCACCAGTGTGCACTTGCAGCCAAGAAGGCCAACCAAATCCTGGGTTGCATCAAGAGGAGAGTGACCAGCAGGTCAAGAGAGATGATTTTGTCCCTCTACTCAGCTCTGGTGAGATCCCACCTGGTGTATTGTGTCCAGTTCTGGAGTCCTCAACATAAGAAGGACATTGAGCTGTTGGAGCGGGTCCAGAGGAGGACCACGAAGATGGTCAAAGGGCTGGAGCAACTGCCCTAGGAAGACAGGCTGAAGGAGTTGGGGTTGTTCAGCCTGGAGAAGACTCAGGGGGGACTTCATAGTAACTGATCAATACCTGCGGGGATCCTACAGAAAGGCAGGGGCAGGACTTTTAAACAAGATATGTGATAGCAGGACTAGAAATAATGGATGTAAATTTGAAGACTAGATATAATAAGATTCAGACTAGATATAATAAGAAAGAAATTCTTTACAGTGAGGGTGATGAAATACTGGAACAGGTTGCCCAGAGAGGTTGTGGATGCCCCCTCTCTGGAGATGTTTAAGGCCAGGCTGGACATGGCACTGAGCAGCCTGATCTAGTGGGATGTTGTGGATGCCCATGGCAGGGGGGTTGGAACTTGATGATCTTTAAGGTCCCTTCCAACCCAAATTATTCTATGATTCTAAGATCTGGAGATGCAGAATGAGATTCCTAAATGCCTGAATGTGGAACTGGAATACAATAAACTGGCAGACTTTACAAAGGAAAACTTTTTTGTTGTTTAAAATACCTGAAAAAGTCAATGCAAATTGAAATCATATACAGAAAGCAAAACAAAACATGGGATAAAGTGCAACAGAAATGTAAAGATATCTTATTATAAGATGCAAGATTAGAAACTTTTTTCACAGAACTGAAAAATGTATTTCCTTGAAACTCCTATCAGAAAAAGTTTTCACTTGCAAAATGCTACCTATTCAAAGTGAGAGAGAAACTTTCAGAGTAGGGGCACTCCCATGACTTTCAAAAGAATTTCAAATTCAAGTTCTTGGCCTGATATATTTATGTGTTTGGGGTACTTTCATTAAAGATAGTATGTGAGATTATTCTGATCTGTGATTCCTCCAGTTTCTCATGAAAAAAGAGTTCATTTTTATAAATATAAAAATATTTAGTATGAGATGCCACTTCCCATGCAGAGCTGCCCCCCAGTGGTGGGACTTGCAAGCATGGCAAGATTTTAGTCTAATTAGTTAATTTTAGTTCTGTACAGATGCAGAAATGGTGCACATGAATTGAACTGGAGAAGACTCCTTACTGACTTGATTAATCAAAATAAATAATTTCTAGATTCTAAGCACACTAGGAAATCAATTCTGACAGACAATTTGATTGAAAGCCACTTTCAGCATTAGTAACTTTGAATCACTTTCAGTAGTGATTCAAGCTGGTCTAGCTGACTTGGCCCAGAAGTTGTGTGGAAGCCTCAATGCAAGCTATTTATGGTAGAGGAAATACCATCTGAAGGATTAATTTCTTAAACTTATATATCAAGGAGGTGAGTTGTCTACGCTAGTTGTGTCTCATCAAGAACTGGCAGCCAAGAAGGCTTTCTAAGAAACTCACCAGTTGTCTCAAATGCAGTACAGAGAAGTCCTTTGTTATATTTATCACTTCAGTAATGCTGGAGAATTTCACAGAATCACATACACAGAATTACAGAATGCCAGGGATTGGAAGGGACCTGGAGAGATCATCTAATCCAATCCCCTTACCAGAGCAGGAACACCTAGATCAGGTCACACAGGAGCATGTCAAGTGGGGTTTGAATGTCTCTAGAGAAAGAGACCCCATACAAGACATTTCAGGACATTTAAAAAAAAAAAAAGCTAATCTCTTTATACAGCAGTTTACCAAGGCTCCCATAATGTTACCTTTCACCATCTCTGTATTAAGTCTGTTCACAAGAGACCTTCAGGTATGAGTCCATCATTAGTTTTTAAAAATTAAGCTACATATTATAAGACATTCTGCCATAATGAAAAGCATAATGGGAATCTTCAGAGGGAGACAATGCATTTTTAATACTAAATACTGATTTTATCTGCCTGTAAAATATATTAAACACAAAGTATAATTTTAAAATTTTCCTCAGGAACAAAAAAATAGAACTAATCAACATTGTTATCTGCTTCACAGGGATAGAAATTCCCACAGGAAATAGTGATGATTCCAAATCTATCTCATTCCTGAGTGGAACTAAAAAACTTAATCTCAATATTTTCTGCAACTTTTTCTCCTGTGTATAAGGGATGGAGTGTTTCACTTCAGCATTTTGAAATGCCATGGCCAGCTTTCTTGTTTTTCTGTTATTTTGGTCTGTTACCACCAAGTGCCAACAATTGCAGGGCTCCAGCATGAGCTGTCACTGCAGGACAGTAACTCCTGCCTGCAGGGTGATGTAGTGTGGATGATATCACTTGCTGACCACCATATGGCCAGGGAAATGGCAAGGCAAGAAGACCTGCCTTGCTGCTACCCTGCTAACTGCCAAGTCATACGTCAGAAAGAGAATGAACACCAAGGTGCTCAGACATTCTTTCAGGAAAGACTGAAAGCAGATGTTCCACTGTCACCTCCCTACCTCCCTCCCATAGAATCATAGAATCATAGAATGGTTTGGGTTGGAAGGGACCTTAAAGATCATCTAGATCCAACCCCCTAGAAATAATTTCGAACAAAAAGGAACTTTAAAATTGCACAACAGACATCAAAAGTGAGTATCACCCCATCAAAACTCTAATCTTTGGTTTTTTGCCTTGAGAAAGGCTGGAAATTACAAGATGAGGGGGGCAGGAACCTCCAGAAACCACAACCTGCTAAAGTTTTAAGCAGTTAGTAAGTCCCACTGCCCCGCCTGAATAATTGCCTTTATGGGAGGTGATCTCACCCAGGGACAAGTGTTAGGCAGTGAAACATGACAATTTGACACCAACAGGTCCATACTCCTTCAGTCATCCCTGCACCAAGTGCTAACTGAACTTTTTAATTATATTTGGGAAATTCACTTACAAATGCTCTGATGAAGTCACTGGATTCTGTGAAGTTCAGCTGGGTTAAGGTGCACAGCTGGGCTAGCAAGTAGGTCCCCGACTGCTCCGATCTCACGCCCACCTGTAGACACTTGACAACTCTCCAGTCTCTCTTTTGGTTCTCATAATGGATTTAATAAAGGAAGTGCTGACACAATCTTCGCTACAGCAGCATAAAGACAACAATAAGGGTGAAAAAATGAGTATAAAACTGGCTTGCTTCATTCAAAATAGAACAAACCAGATGGTTTCCCAGACTATAGTACCTAAAAACTCTTTCACTGATTCCAGTGTGTACAGTATACTAACAGTGTTCAGGGGCCTCTAACTTTTTATAAGGTATTTTACTCTCTTTATTCACTGGTCTGGATATTTGCCATGACAATAATTGAACCATGAAAAATGCATATTTCTTTAAAGCATTTCATAGTGCACTTCTTCAGGAATTGCTAGCAGAGTGTAATGGAAATTACTTTCATTAATTAATGTTTTGGGACAATTAAGACAGTTGAATAAATAAAAATATTTTATATATAAAATGTATATATGAAATGTTATTCAGTACCATACTTAGTTGTAACAAATATTTTCTATACTAGAAAAAGTTTATATATAAGAAATAATATCTATGTTGCTGAACAGTTTTATTAACGCTTGTGCAGTCTATGCTTTATTATCATAATCAGTAAATAAATGTTATATATTAAATATATTCATGAAGGTAGACTACCACATGAAGATGAGGCTGATAACAGGAAGCAGTTAATTAAAATAAAATAGCTAAGAAAACACTTTTCAGGAGAAGTTAAAAGGCACTCTTGTAAACTTTCACCCAGAGGGACTACACCACTGAAGCTGTTTAACTAAGGAGTACTATAAATAATCACAGTATTGGCCCCAGATACACATTTTCTTCCCCAAAACAGTAATAAGAAAGAGACATAGTCATTCAGTGGAGCAAAGGAAAGCTTTTAGCAATCCCAGGTGTGAAGAGTTTGTAAGTAGTAATGCAAAAAGGGAAAATGTGGATAACTATTACTTTAGTCTGCTAAAATGAAATTAGGCAATTCTTCAGTGTAGTTTAGGGAATAGGAATAATTTTGAGGAATGCACAAAACCGTATGTAAGATTTTTTCAGACTGTGATTTCTATGAAACAGCAAAGTGTATATTAGAAACACGGACATTCTGCTTTGAATGTTTACTCATTTACCCTGTCAGCACCTCATCCCCATCAGCACTGCTTCCAAATGTTCCGATGCTCAGGCGCAGGCAGGGATGAGACTGTAGCACGTGCCAGCATGCATCAGGAAGTCACTTCATGATAATGTCACTTTTTTATTTCTCTAGGGAAAACAAACCGCAATTCAGCCTTAATGGTCACATGATAATATAGACCACCATGAAACTGTTTGGAAATTAAAACAAATGCAAAATGAAAGGACATTTCAGGCAGGCTTCATGACATTCATTATAGTGCCTGAGTAATCAAACTTTAGGTAAACCATCCTCTCCCTTTCCTGTAGCCTTTCCCACTGCAATTGGCTGAATGTCTTCTACAATTGCATTTGCATCCAGTGTAGAGACTGGTCTTTTGCCATGCATTTATGGGATCATCAGGCTGAAAGCAACGATCTTAGAGAAATGCTGATTGTTCCTCACACCCTCCCTGCCACATGCTATGTGAGCTGCAGAGATGAAGGTCTTTACAGAAAGGCTTTCTACAAGTGAGGTTTAGATAGTAAAATCAGATCAAACCACTTCTTCTAATTTATCATAATCTGTTGATCTGTTTGGTGTCTGCTGCTGGTGGAAGGAGGCAAGGGAAATTTAGGTTCATTGTGAGACAGCTAAAGACAGGCAAAGGACACATAGTGTCAGTCTTTTGCTTACCTTGTTAATGATCCACTGAAGAATAGACTTTATGAATCTTGGCAATAATTCTCAAAACTTATACAAGCATCTTCAGCGAGATCTGTATTAACCCTCTCTAGACATTATGCAGCACATATGCCTTTGAGGTGTTTACTACAGTGATTCAAGTAACTGTTAGGGAAAGAAAATTTCGTCTTTTCATATTAAAGGGAGGAAAATTCAACTCAGTCTCAAAAGCTAAAGGAGCAATCAAAAGCTTTTTGAAGTAAAAACTCTAGCCCACTGGCTTCCCATCAGGATACACATTTTTCAAGAAATAATTTTCCTGTTTAAGTGTACCAGAACTAGTATTCTCAGCTTGGCCATTTCTCTATCTAAGTGAAATCAAGAAAAATGTTCTTAAGTCTTGGCTATGATCAGTGCATCTTAACATTCTCTATAAATGCTGTCAGATTCTCTGGGAAAGCTCTACAAAACGTAACAGAAAATATCTATTCCAGTCAGGTTCTCAACCACCCAAGGGATTTAAGTACAGAATAACTCACAACAGTGCTGTAGAGTATTGTAGCAGACTAACAAACTGGCAAAAAGCATAGTTCCCCTTGAAATTCTAAAAGTTAAGGGTAAATTCTAGAAGCCTAATAATTTTCCACTGAAAAAATTGTGTTCATTTGTTGCTTGCTATAAGGCTTTTTACTAGAGTTCCAGAGAAACTCTCAAGTGAGAAAAATAAGGAATCTTATGTGTTCGTATGTTCTGTACTGTCCAATGTTTTCCCTTTGCTCAAACACTCCAAATTACAAGTGTTCCACTGAGTGTTAGCATATTTCTGTTTTAATGAAGATGAAAATTAAATATTACACATATTTAGGTATAGCCAAATAATTAATTCCAGCTGTGTCCTCTACAAATTCCCCAGTTTCAACACCTTAGATCTCAGTTGCCAAAGACACCACCCTCTGCACCGATGACAGACTTAGAGCAAATCAAATTCTGTTTCATTTGCAGTCATTGCTGGAGACATACCAAGGCTCTGGCCTTCATACTTACATAAGGAGCCTTGAGACACCATATAAAAAGAGGCCAAGTGTAATTAATGGGCAGCGTCTGGCTTCATAAAATATTCCTTGTGCTTGCAGATGTTCCACACTTTGTCTCTCTATCAGATATGAGAGTTACAATCTTTAAGCAATCTTTAATCTTTTCCTCTTGAAAAAAGGAGTAGTGCAGCCTCAATGTTCCCAAGTAGTTTCTGGTAGATAGGAAGGTACTATCTGCTTTGAGGTCAAGGAGCTCACTAGCTCCTCAAGGGCTATTAGTGCAGTTCTTTTGTTTCCTTCCTTCTTGTTTGAAACACCAAATGTCCCAAAGGAGAAGCAGGACAACAGATTACCTTGTGCTTTCCCCTGGCTGGCTGAGCTGCAGATCCTCATTATCAGCAGCAACTACAACACTCACAAGGCACTGTAGGAACCTCTATGAGGACAGATGCTAAATTCATTGGAGATCTACCTCCAATGATATAATAACCTAAGTATCATCTGGGACTAAAAATTAAGTTCCTTTTTTTGTGCATTTACGTTGTGATTAATGCTTTTTATATCAACAGTCATGTAATTCTACACATTTTCTCTAAAAAAGCATCTAGGACCCCTCTGTCCCTGGAGCAAGAGAAAAAAAGCTGCTAAAATAACTGTTTAAAAGAATTCTTAAAGAGTGTTTGGTTTTTTGGGGCTTTTTTATTTTGTTTTTAACAAAACGTCCTTATTTTAGTATTCTGTGTCAGAACAAAAGCTACATCAGCAATTGCATATCTTCACTTAAACCCAAGTTTTCTGGCTACAAGCATTCACCTAGAAGGCCTAAAACCCCATAGAATTATATCAAGTCATCCTACTGTCAATTTTAGCTGACATATTAATCCATCTCTCCTTTCACTGCACTATGGTACAGCAACTGCACTGTATTAATCAGTTGGATAGAATTTGACTTTTTTTTTTTAAGAAGAGAGTGTGGGAAAATGCACTTTTCTGAATTTAGAAGCAAAGATCTGGTTCAAAGTCTGAATGCGCCATAAAATTGTGATTTCTAGAAAATATTATTTTATTAAAAATGTTAATTTGATAATTTGTTTAACAATAAACAGAAAATTTAAAAATTCATTTGAATGTTTTTCTGATTAATATTTTTAAGGTGTGACTTCTTATAACGTTTAATTAGGAAGATGACAGTTTAGTAGTTCTTTAAACTGACTTTACTTATTATATAAATTTCCTTTTGTCATATATAATTGGAGTACTATTACCTGAGACATGTAGTGTAGGCTTGGTATTTGTAATCTGAATGATAATAGCATATGAGGCCAAAAAGTGAAGAATGAAATCTGGCAGATGATATAACAGGACAAAGACAACTATTTAACTGAAGACATTATGAGCTTATCTTTTCCTAAAAGAGGAGAAGGAAGGAAGGAAGGAAGGAAGGAAGGAAGGAAGGAAGGAAGGAAGGAGAGAGAAGGAGAAGGGGAGAGAAAAAGAGGGAGAGAGGGAGAGAAGAGAAAGAGAAAGAGAAAAGAGAGAAAGAAAGCCTGTGTGTACATAGAAGAGAGTTTCTGTCTACAGCCTAAGTCTCACTATGTTACAATTCACTTTAAGTCAAATAAATCTAATGTGCAAGGTAAAGCCTTTGAAATAAACAAAAAAACCACCACATTTTTTCATGTTTGCAAATTACTAACATTATGTTTACCAAATACAATTTATTTCTGCTGGTATAAACAGATACTAGAATATTCCATTTCTCCAGAGACCTGTGAGGCTCTTTTTCTAGCAAATAATTTGTTTATCTGTGCATTTTCAATTTCCAAACTTTCTGCGTTGTTAATAACATCATGATAAGATTTTAAGAAACACTTAAATGAAAGCTCTAATCAAGTCATTTAAAATCCATGTATTCAGTGAAACATAGCAGGGTTTTTTTTGAATTCTGAACCTATCAAAGTAAATCTTACTCTGTTCTTTTGTCCATCCAGTCTACAGCTCTGGAATAAATACCACAACAACAGATTTCTCACACTCAAAGTGTTTGGACCACCCTGGAGCTCGGATGCAATGACAAGATAATCTTAGTAGAAAGTAAAGTGGAACGCACTAAGAGGAAATAGTAGTATTTGTGTGCCTCTGAGGAAGCTACTTGCTCTACAGAAGCCTCTCTGTTCCTGTGTAGGCTGAGTCATGCTTTCAGTGCTTTTCTAAAGCTGCAGGAACAGTGTAGAGGCAGGTTGTTCATCTGGCTCTTGAGTCGCATTTTCCTATTCTGTATTAAGGTGACATCTATGCTGCTGTTTGGGGACAACATTGAGACTCCCTTCAACAAAACTGGGGAATGTAAGACACATTTCTTCATTCCAAAGGCTTCTTTGAGGCAATACCAAAGTAATCTACAGTTGTACTTACTAATATATCACAACCTGTCAAAGAGGTGTCCTACAGGGGAGTTGTAATGCTTTCTAAGAATTTTTCTCCTTAACTGTAGAAGAGAAGCGAAGAGTGACAGGAAGGACCAAATGCCATGAACAGGGGTCTGTGCTATTCTTGATTTCTTTGCAAGTGTCAAGACATGTTAAGATTTCTAGGCAGAAATCCTAAGTATAGTGTCAAACATGCTGAGGAGGAGGAAAGCAGGTGTGTGTGGTCCCTCCCTACATAGTTCAATGGAGCTTTATAGACTGAAGGACAGAGCTAGCAGGCATCANGCACGCTCAGATAGTGTCAAACATGCTGAGGAGGAGGAAAGCAGGTGTGTGTGGTCCCTCCCTACATAGTTCAATGAAGCTTTATAGACTGAAGGACAGAGCTAGCAGGCATCAAGCTACCAAATTTACAGCCTGATCAGTACGGAGCTGTCTTCATGGCCAGCCCACTGGGTGTTGACTGTACTCACACAGTCTCTGCTGTCCTCAATATTAAATTGTCATGTACTGTCACAACAATCCTGTAGAGTAAGGAAGTGCAATTTGTTTTGCAAGCAGGAACTAAGTCAGACAAATGACTGGACCTGAAAGTTTTGGGTGCTTAGTTAGGATTCTGCCAGGCATCCTGGAGGAAGACTAATTCTGAATTAGACTAGCATTAAACTCCTTCATGACAACAGTCATTGGTTACTCCACTAAACCTTCTTGTCTCATTGAGAAGACATTAAAAATCATTCAGAGAAGGTGTATTCAAATGCCACTTCTGATTTATACATGATAGTGATTCTTACTATGTTCTGATAAACATTCATTTCAACATGTTTATGTTCACCTTAGTTACTGACCCTCCCAAAATATCTGCATTTAGAGTGAGAGACTATTGGTATATGTAGAAGTGTTTATGATCAGCATCTATTTACTGTTATTTTTTTAATTAAGTATTTCTTCTAACACTGTAAGGGGAAAAGTGTTCAGCAACTTCTAATTTTCTCTCTGTTCTGTTAACGTGCTCTATTTCTGTAATAACCATTCTTAAAGAACTTAGAAGTTTGTTTTCAAAATCAGTTTGAATTGCTGAATTATTTTTCCTATGCATACTGCAGAAACATAAATGTTTTTGGAAAACAATCTTCAGTGGCATATTCATTCTTCTAAATGGAGTGACAAGGCATGTTAGATATCCTTAACAGCATTATAACTGCAATTTTGCTGGGATAAAAAATTTGAAGACATGTTCTAAACAGCACTACAAGTATACCTGGTATGTTTTGAATTCAATTAGTGGTTAAACTATATTTAGGAAATTAGATATCAACAAGGAATATGAGGACCAAAAGGTTGTCTACTATGAATTGAACAGTAAAATATATCTCGATCAGTAAAATACATTTTACCGGTAGAAAAGGTTTAATCAGTTCTCCAGTAAGATTTCTGTGCTTTTGCCACAGGAAGAATTTATCCAGTAAAGCAGTCAAGTCCAAGTGTAATTTTACTATGAAATCAATAGAAAAAAATATTTGCATGTTCTGCACTACACTGGGAAGAATCAAATCCTAGAGCCCTAAACATAATAGAACATAATTATCACCACAAAGAAATACAGACAGTGTTTCAATGGTAGTAAATCTCCAAAGCAAGGTAGTAAGTGAAGACTTCATCATCATCAGAGCTCCAAAGGGGCATCTAGCTACTAAGAAAAACAGATCAAGCCAGACCAGGAAAACACCAATCCATCTTCCCCGCAGTTTGTTTCTCCCTTTATTTTTCTCCTATTACTAAGTGTCTCTGATATCTATTGGAATAATCTTTGTAAGTTTTTCCCTTTGATGTCTCTCTGGACCTGAACTGTCTAAGCTCTGTTCAGCAGAAAGCTTTATTTATGAGTGAAATTGTCAAGAGTAAGTCACTGCTAAAAGATGGATTTTAATAATTAGCTATAAAGGTGACCCAAGCTGCTGATTCACAGTTTATAAAAACTTGAACAATTTATATTAGTGCACAAGGACAGTGTTATGAAAAGTGCTTTTTGGTACCTTACAATGATGATTAAAATATCTAACCTCAATTTAAAAGAAAATACAAGAAAGAAAAATATTTTAATTGCTAAATTTATATTTTAAAAATTGGTTTCACTATATTATTAAAATGAAAAAAGATGTTAATTTTCTTTCTTATATTTCCAGTGAGCACATAGTCAAATCTAGACTTACTTTATTATTCCATTAATTATTGAAATACATATATTGGAACAGTAAACTTTCTTCAAGGCAACTCAAGGATGATGTGTTTTGCAAACTGACAAAGAGAGGGAGTAAGTTTAACTACTAGAAGGAAATGTAGCATAAAGCATTTAACTGCTGTATTAACAGTACTTAGGATAAAAAAATTCTTTTCATCAGTAATGCTTTTGGGAGTGGGATTGAGAATTTTCTGTCTTGGATGTCGGATTCAATTCTGCATATAATTTGTCTCAGACCTTTTCTGGTGTTATGGATTTTCAGATTCATCTAGACAAGTGACTATATCCAATGCAAAGAACATCCACTGCCCCAGGACTTGGTAACATTTATACTAACTCAGATTTTAAGAATGTGATATTAGTAATATTCTTGAGAAATCAGAATCAAAAAAAAATTAAACTAAACACAAGTAAGACTTCTGGAGTCGAGCAGATTATGTGAACTTCAACAACTTTAGAAATAGACTAATAATGAATATCTCTTATATATCCAAAAAGGGGATGTATAGAGTCATGTGTATTAACTGGAGCTTCCAAAATTAGTTATTTGTAGAAGCACTTTTATATTAAAGATATCGTAGAGAGTTTTACTTCACACATCTGTGCTCAATCTGAAAAAAATTTCAAAACTGTATGGAACTGCCTTTGCCAAAACTCCCAAAAACACAGCAGCTCCACAGTATGTATCATCTTTATTCAAAACCTGTTTTTCAAAAGATTAGGATATTGAGAACTGGAAGACAGAATCCAACAAGGTCCAAACTGCCTGATGGAATTAATTCTCTGCTATCAGTAAAATTATTTAAAATTGCAAATGGACCTTTGTTGTAACTTGTAAATCACCAACCAAGTTTTCTTGGTTGTGAACAGCACTGCACTGGTTTTTTAACCAGAGAGGTTCAGGTAGGTTTGAATAAGAGTGAGACATATACAGAATAATAAGGCTCAAAGCAAGGAACCAATCCAGGAACTCTGAGTTTAATAGAACAATCATCCAGCACAATGATCAAGAAGAGGAAAATCATTGAAACTATCAGTCCAGAGTGTAACAACGGTATAAAAGGCAAACAGGACAGAGGATTGTTAGGTGCGACACAGAATATAAAGTAGCAGAGGTTTTTACTTTGCCATAGTTTGAAGCAGTATCTGCACAGGTGGCAGATAACTGTGGACAATCTAAAACATTTTGTCAGAGAAACTGGAAAAGAACAGTACTATTTATGGTGAAGACATCGTCTTTTCCCATTCACACAGAACGTAATATGATAAAACCCTGAACACTAATGATCTTCCACCTCACAAATCATTATCATGTTTAAAGTCATGGAGACAAATAACCCAAAAAAAAGAAGAATACAATAATAGAAAACAACTTGAATTGCTTTTTTAGGTGATATTTTTCATGTCATGTTAAAAAAACCATACAATCCCACAGACTATATAGAAAAATCCCTGTTCTAGGCAAGTCAGTGAGCATTTTGCCAACAATTCAGATCAAGACCTTGACCCAAACAGGCCATCACTGTAATGGTAGAAAACTCTGGACAACCAATACAAATTAAATTATATTAGAAAAGATGTTATTACAGGTATTTCTGACCTTGACTGAGGTCATTCCAAATTCATATCAGTAAGGCCAGCTTTTCCTAGCGAAAAATGAGAATGAAGTACAGATTCAGAAGTGATACTGCAGAATGTGAAGGTGCTTGATTGGATATCAATTTGACCAGGCAAAAGAGACAATTCGGTTTCATAAGTCAGAGTATATGAAACAGTGTTTTTTATCGTTGCTGCTAAGGTCAGGTTGTTAGAGAATCTGAGCAATGGCAGCATTTTCTTTTCCATTTGCAGGGCAATCCTCACAGAAGTGCAGATGGAACTGTGATCCAGCACTTCCTGTAGTATGTTCACTTTGCTTCACACACTTTTAAATTTTCCTTTGAGACTTCTCACATTAACTAGTCACAGTTCATCATTGAACTACTCTGGGTGTTTAAGACTTGTCCTTGCATATCCATATAATAGCAATTTTCCATCAGATTTCTCTTTTAAGCTTCATGTTAGTATGACCTCTCTTCTGCAGACCAAGTCAATTATTTTTTCTCTGGACTGAAAATCAAAAGAGGGTTTTGAAACAGAAGTAGCAAATAATGACAGAATAACAAAATAAAGGTGTGTGCTCTAATTTAATTTATTTATTTACATTTTCTCATGACCTTCCATTAATTACATGAGTCTCATTCACAGTCCCATATACCATTATGAATTTTTATACTGCTATTTTAATTAGGCTGAAATAAAATCAAATTATAGTGTCCATATGGGAAAAGTAGGAAATACTGAAGAGAACATTTTAAAAGGCACACTAATAGTTTGCCTTTTGTAGATACTGTAGCTATCAAAGCCCTGAAATTTTGATATATCATGTGTTCTTTTTTTTTAAACTGTTTTTAAGCAGACATTATTTTGCCTCAGAAATAGAGCAGTGCATCTCATTTTCTATTAATTCAATGAATACAACACAAAAAAATCAAGTAAAAAAACCATAAAATATACTAAATATTCAGTAGAATATTTGATCTGAAGTAGCCCTTATGTTTAATCCTTAAATGGAAGAATTAACTAATACTTTTTGGACAACGTAGAAGAAGGCTCCAAGTTTACCAAATATGACAAATTGTGTGATTCTTATTCTCAAAAATAATACTAGGGATCCAAGGAAGACTCTTTAGGGAAATGGCTTATGCCAGATATATTCTACTCATATCTTACCCCAGAAAGATAAAAGTATTTGCAAAGCACTTGTTTAACCTTTCAAAAGGTACAAAACTAAAGGAAAAATCCCCCAACTTTATGATAATCCCTTTCAGGCAAACATTTACTGAATGTGTACCAGTGTTTATGGTTTTCTTCTATATAAATTTAAATAGGTAGAGCTCAGAATTTCATTCAAGTATTTGAAGAATGGAGATGTACATTGAAGGTTGAATAATTTTTCTGACCTAGAAATGATATGTCATCTGCAGTTCACTATGAATAAAGAGCTCTGCAAAAAATTTTACTCAGATGGACAGTAGAATAAGCCATCTGAATATAACCTCAGCAAATTTATTCTCATTAGGGTTGCTTCTTTTGGAGGGGGAGGACATGATGGAGTTTTTGTATCTTTGTATTTTTGTAGATCTTGTAGTTTTTATTGATTGGTTTTGTTGTGGTCTATCTGGCTGAGGGTGTCCACGTTTTGTGTATTAAATAGTGGTGAAAGACAGAAAGTAAGGTAGCTCAGACAGAAGGTAAAACACCATCTCCAACAAGTAGATTTGCTTTTTTTTCATTACAGCTCCAGGTCTCCTACAACTTTCAACAACATGAAATAGTCAAATAAGAAAATCGTGCATAACTATGTAATCCATAGCAGTGAAAGAAGAATTATGGACATTTAGTGACAACCGATACATCCTTTGCTGTATGTTGTCAAAGCCAGGTGTTTAATTTTCTCTGTCCTGCTTTAACTTTTGATTGCTACTTCAGATACCTATTTTTCTTTTTTCCGTTTTGTTTCTTTGAGGGATTCTGCCAAGAAGGGGAAGGAGGGGGAAGGGGAATGGGAGGGGGAGTTGTGGGGAGTGTGGAGGGTGGGATGAGAATGGGAGGAGAAGGGATGATTTTAGCCTCCACTAATGTGAGCTACTTCTGAGTGTTCAGATGACTCATTGTTCAAGCAGAATGGATAGACTTTAGTTTAATATTCTGTATCCTGAGTGGAAGTTGGAAAAGCTTTTGACTCCTTTCACCCATCCACCTATACATCTTTCCATAAGCCTGGAAATAAATAAGATTCTGACAGTAAACAGGCAGCTCAGTAAAGTAGTTTCAAAGACAGATCATTGGAACTAAATTGTTGAAATTCTTAAATAACATTTTATTTTACTCCTATGGATAATCTTAAGACATGTATACCTGGAGAGAAAACCTCTCACCAAAACAACAAAAATCTTCACACTAACCCCATTGTTACCAGAATTTATGCTATGCAAATTATTGCCTGGAAAAATGGGTTTGTAAAGCAATGTGTGGATGAATTGCTTGCAGTAATTTTGAACTATGAAAATAAAAATATGAAAATGGATTTAAAAAATCACTACCTTGAAAAATATTCATCTGGTTGAATTAAAATTCTTAGAATATTAGACTATAAATAGGGAAGTTATACAATTATGGCAATGATGAGAGGACATTTTATCTAAGGAATCAATGAAATTCATGTAATTTGAAACAGTAAAATTCTTAATTCTGTGGAGTGTGTATGACAGTAAGATTTTAAAAAGATCTAAGTTCTTGACCTTTTTCTAATAAGCAGACTATTTCAAATGAGCACATCTGGTTTATGTTCCTAAATCTCTGGCCTTTAAAAGGTTCTGTTCTCAATTCACACAAAATACCATTCACAACTGCTTGACACAATAACCTTCCCCCTAGGTGGCTGGCTGAAACAACTGATTAAATAGATTCAGGAATTTAGCATATATACAGCAAGTTAACACTTGTTGTATATTCACTGGAACTATTAGTAAACATGCCTACTATTCCTTTATGCTTTAAACTAAAAGTATGGAATTGAGATTTTTAAAAATCCCACTAGTAAAGAAAGAAAGCATTTATTTATTCCATTTATTTACTATTTCTTAGATATAAAGAAAGGTAAATCAGAAAAATTCAAGTCATTACAATATTAAATGTCGCTGTGGTTTCACACAGACCAAGGCACTGAAGAGGTGGACAGGTTAGGTACACAAATTCAAATGCCCAGTAAATATTTAACAAACTCTTTTGTAATAGGTAAATTTAAAAATTAAATAGTGTATAGGCTGGAAGGTTTCATTTTTTCACCATAACCATTAATAGCACATTCATTGTTACTCGTGTAGAGTGTAATTCTTTTTGACTTTGCCTTCCATTTGCCTCGAGGACAAGCCAGTTTAAAACTGTTCAGCACACTGCACCATGCATAACAGGTAATCTGTCTAATTAAGGCCTGTAAGGATGTTCAAAGTAAAATATTGAAGAGCTTCCATAACCTCACTTTCACCCTCCCAGTGTACCACAGCTTCTGAGACCCAGAGATACCCTAGCCATTAACTCAAGTGTTTACACTCTAAGCTCAAATTCTGCTTTGCCAGAATGGTTCATTTCACATTTTACAAGTCTGTTTTCTCATTTACAGGCAAAAAGCAATTTATCAAATTTTTATATTACATTTCTCTGCTCATTCCAATATTGGATGATATAATACATGCCTGGAAATTCAAAATGCAAAAGCATACAGTGACTTTATCCAGGGACCTAATAAGATTTATATCCACATTCTTTTTTTGTGTGTTCATTTGGTGCATTTCAATGAATTATTAATTATGACCAACAATAAAATATTATTTTGCTCTGATGCACAGCAAAAGGAAAAATACCCAAGAGAAATCCATCTAACAACTAAAAGTAGACGTGGCCAAAATATGCTCACAAGTTTCTCATCAAGTATTGCATGACATGCATCTGCCCATCAAATGAACCACACTGACTGAGCCCTTGTGAGGATACAGATGTAATCTATGGGGAGGTGAAGTCAAGATTTATTACATATTGGGAGGCATTGATTTGATATTTTTATAAGCAGCCAAAGCTATGACAGTGAACATCAAAAGATTTCATTCTATTTTCCAAACCTATTTTTAAAGGTTGACATATGGGATGGGAATGTATAGTAAGATGCATGTTCTGAAGCTGATAGAAGTCAGATTCAAAGCTGCATGTAATAGCTTTTTACTGACGAGGTTTAAATCGTACTTAAACCAAGCACTATGTAACTGAAATAAATATAATATTATCTATTGAGAAATTTGGTTTTACTTTACTTTTATTACATTGTCCTAACCAATTTATGTGTTAGCACAATCTTTCAGAATATTCTAGTTAGATAGCCTGCATATACTTCCCTTTCAACTTGCATATATTGGTTTCTAAGATAAAGAAAAAATACACATCTAATTTTATCTGCATCATATTAGCATGCTTCATGCATTACTTACTAATGACTGTCATATAGTAAAAAACCTCAAATGGCTTTAATTTCTTTTAAATAAAGATTTGTTTTGGTCTTTGTCATGCTATAAACATAAAACATACAAAAGGTAATGTTGTGCCCCACATTTTAAGATGAACTTTCAGTAAAATTATTTTTTCTCTGTAAAGCCTTCAATTTAACTTCAAATCTATCAGAAATTTATTCATTGGGCTAAACAGACCTCCTTGAAGAATACAGCATGTATTTTATGAGTTCCTTCAAAAATAACTTTTTATCATATAAGGAATGAAATTTTTCATGCTTATAAAGGATTACTAAGAATGATAAGAAATGTGATTTGAAAAAATCATACCAAAACGAGCTAAATGCTTACTTGAAGGAAAAGTTAGTGCTAATGGATTTTGACAGGCTGATCATGGCTATAATAGCATCAAGCATACCAAATTCATTTTCACACTGCACAGTCCCCAAGGGATGATCAGCCTACGGATTAAAAGCCCTGACCCTTGACCTTTCTATAGTTAACTACCTGTCAAATGATTGTTAGCTAGGCTACCAATGGGCAGTAGATCACTTCTCTGTTTATAGTAATTACAAATACTGGTCTTAGGTATACCCAATTCACAACATATATCCTCTAATTTTTGAAGCTACCCTTTTTTCTGTTGCTACTGTCCGTTTAAAATAAAGATCTGATCTGAAATGGCAACTATTCTTTCATCCATCATGGGTTTCTGATTTATTACTGATTAACTTCCTGAGCTTCACCACCCTTTTCCTTCCCATGCCTTTAATAATTTCATAGAGAAATAGCTAATTCTTTATAAAATGCAACAACTCCATTTTAAAATTCCTCTTTATTTTAAGGGAACATTGCCAGGTTGATTCTCTGTAGTGGTAGCTGGAGGTGACTAGTATGTTCATCTTTATCCCCCTTTTCATTTTAAAATTTTTGAATTTTTGAACTAGAAAATTAACCAGGAAATTTTCATACGTGTGTTTTATAGGCACTTACAGATCTGGAGGCAGGTAAAAAAGTCTCACCATGTAACACAGTCATCTCACCAATTTCTCCTTTTACAGAGCAACAAAGCTCAAGCCCAGCTGGGATGACAGATTTCTGGTGTGCTTTTGGTGTCTGGGAGTGGTAATGAGATTTCTTGTGTGACAGAAGAGCACACATCTACATGAGTATCATTTACCTCCTTCTCTGCTTCAGAGTCCCAATCAGCAGCAACATGGAAGCTGAGCTCCCCAGCTCACCTCAGCTCCTGTGCTTGCAATGGCACTTTGGTGCTCCTTGGCAGTGCTAATGAGGAGGCTACTGGCTCCTTCACCAGTAGGTGCAAAAGGTTAGTTAGTGAAGTACACTGAAAAAGGCAGACCACTGACTCTGCTCTGTCCTTCATGTAAGTAATAGGAAAGGAATAATTATAGCAGTAAGAAGTAGGACATTGCATAGGGGAAGTTTCTTAGTCTCTCTCACTTGCCTGCATCAAGTCAGGAATAATCTGCTTGATTCTTGGTGACATTACATACATTTTCTCATTTCACTGAGATTTGAAAAAAAAAAAAAAAAAAAAGGGACTGTTATTATATTAGGCACTATCAATATACTAACTTTGTTATCTTCTAAGGATCCATACCCAGCTTTTTCATATCACACTTTTCAAAAGCTTGATAGTTTCCTACGTTTCTTCTTCCTTTCCAGGGAGAAAATGGTCAGAAGAAATGGCCTTCTGTTATGGTAAATGGAGATCCAGTGACTAATGGCTAATTGTTAGTGCAATTCTTGACCTGATCTGTAGTGCTGGAAACTAAATCTTGGTCTCCAGAGTGTAACCAGATAGAACAAGCAGCCTCTGAGTTTATACAAGCAGTGAATCAACAACCCAGCAACTTCAAAACTGTTGCCTTAATGAACAGTTTCAGATCTAATAAATTCCAATGCTAAAACTAGGTGAACACACAATTGTTTTCATTTGAACTGACAGAACTGAAAATAAGACATTTCTCTTCTATTAGTTTACCCAGGGTGAAGAATAGCATTAGAAAAATAGAGGAAACCTTCTCATTGGTGCATTTTTTCAACAGCTTCAAGCTGTTAACGGTTACATTGTCCCCAGGTATGGGGTGGTGGCTAAATGATTAGCTTAGAGGCTCTTGACATACAGACTTTTTCTGTTACTCAGTATCAACTGTGAAAATGTATTTCCAAGCAATTAAACCTTATCTCCTGCTGGCTAGGGAGCCAGGAACCTTCAAATTTCAATTCAAATTCTTCAGCACCTACTACTGCTGAAAAAAAACCCCCAAACCTCAGAGTCACAAAGAAATCTATTGATATATGTTTGAGTGTCTTTTAAAGAGGAAAATGAAAGTCCTGGGAAGGGAGTTGCTTACATTGTAAGTAAAACAGATGAGAAAATGTATTTACTTTTATTTTTGCAGTTTTGGAACTTGTAGCACACATATACATCAGCATGCACAACCGAAAGGGAGGTTTACAGTACAGAGCAGTAGGAAGTCAGGGTTAATATCTGACTCCTTCCCCCCAGACCTAGATGAGATTTTGTGACTGTATAATTTTTAAAGAAAGGAAGCTCTGTTAAAAAATTGTGTCTCAGATGCACGCTATTAACCATATGGTTATTGTGTAGCACAGGTTCAGCTCACAGTGACTTAAGTGGAAGCTTGATTTGTCTGTAGAGAGCAGAGTGTCAGCAGTTCAAAGGGAGGAGAAGACACAGCACTACTTTCACCAAATATTGCCACCTCCTCTATGAAGATGCTGGAGAGCTGAATATTCAAATTCCAGTTAATTTCTAACTATATTCAAAGCACACTAATGACCCATTGCTGTGAGCCAGTTTGTAGGGAGAATAAGAATACATTAGTAGACTCTATATATTACTCTGCTTGCTACTGGATGTTTTGAATGATGCTTTGTCAAAGTATTTTAATTCTAGCATGTGTTTCTTCTGTATTTCAATGACTTTTATACTGGAGATACAAATAAATGGGAGAAGGAGGAAAAACCCTCTTCATTATACTGATTATACATAAACAAAAAAGTGGAGTTTTCCATCAGAGACTGTCATAGCAAGAATGAATTGTTTGCTTTGGGCAGATGCAGCTGCTGCCTGCAATATTCTCTTTATTGTTGCTTGTAATGTGTAGTTATAATTTTCAACTTGCATAAAACATAATCGATCATGCTGACCAGTATTTATCCTGAGTGTTATATAATTCAGCCCAGTTTGATGTGGAAAAGTTCTATAATTTATATCGGAAATTACAAGCAACTTGAACCAAGAATCTATAATAAAAAAGAGCTCACGTTATTCATGCACATTTTGTAAGGACTCAGCTCAAACTGGAGTACTAGCTTCTGAGGACATTGTGGTGAGCATGAAGGTCCAGTGACAACATCATTTATCCATGATTTGGCTATTAGAGCAAGGAAGATGCAACTGCATGATTCTATTCCAACCTCTACAACATTAGCAAATATTACTGTATGTTCACCTCTTCTAATTGTGAAACTTCTGTATTTTTTACACTGATGGAAGTACCAAAAGACAGTCATTGGATAATTGCACCAAGTTGCAAGGAGCAATGAAAGGCAGTGACGGCTTAAGAAGAAGCCTGACTGGCAGGACACAAAAGCATTGAATTGGATGATGGTGAGGGTGAGATAACACTGACACAGGCTGCCCAGGGAGGTTGTGGAGTCACATTCTCTGGAGACGTTCAAAACCCACCTGGATGCCTTCCTGATCTGTGTGTTCCTGCTCTGGCATGGGGATCTCTTGAGGTCTCTTCCAATCTATGAAGTTCTGTGATTCTGTGAGCAGTCAGCATATTTCTGCTGGATATTTGGGTTTGTTGTCATGAAATGATATGATTGTTAGATATCTTTTTGCAAG
Source organism: Turnix velox (assembly GCA_013400935.1). Taxonomy (NCBI): domain Eukaryota; kingdom Metazoa; phylum Chordata; class Aves; order Charadriiformes; family Turnicidae; genus Turnix; species Turnix velox. The sequence continues at coordinate 95,287 of VZTY01005441.1, forward strand.
CAATAGTCATACCACTTTCTAGATTCCTCAGCAAGTTTTAGTAAAATAAAATCCTTTAATTAATTGGCATTTTTACTCTCATTCAAATCTCCTAAAACTTGAACTTCCTACATGGAACTGATATCAGACTTTAATTGCAATTAACATATTAGTAGCCCCCATTGTGTTCTTAAGTTGCAATAATTTTCATACTGTTATCATATTAATAAGATGCCCAATGGCTTACTGCAATTTATTTGAATTGAATATTTCTAGTTAAATTATTACATTGTTTGTTAAAAGGTGTGAGTTGACTCTCACACTACTGGGAGAATGGTATTTTTCCCCTTCAGATTACTTTATCTGATTCTCATAGATGTCAAAAGAAAGCAAAAATTAGAATTGCATGAATACAGAAAACTTATTTCTATATAAGCAGCTGACCCTCTTCTTTTTTGCCTTTCTTATCCAGTCATTTACAGGTGTCTTCAGGAAAGTATTTTCTCGATCACTGTTTTGTGTTTTGCATGCTTTCCATAAGCATTTAAACAGACTCAGTAGTTCCCAGGTGAGGTAGAGTCTCTGAAGTAGAAATTCCAGGATAAAACGGCGAGATGATTTTACTCACCACTACTTAATTCTGCTTTTTAATAAGACTTATGGCATACAGTATTCTGGTAGCAAAGTGAAAATAAATTAACTGCATTATTCTACTATCCATCATTGTAACACATTTTGATAATTAAAATTAACTTCTGGTAAGCAAATTGTTTATATTCTTCAGGTACTCTTCTTAATTGCATTTGGATGGGAAAGGCTTCTTACTGCTTCTTATCTTTCTTTTTGTTTAGCCCCATTTTGTTGTGATGCTTCTTAAGTCAATCTGTGCTACTTGTATTAATAATGTCCTCTGTTTGTCATGATTTCTATAGCCTTAAGAAGATCAACCTGACATCTTCTACATTCTTCAGAAATTCTCCCTATTTACTTTTATTCCACATACTGGTTCTCCTTTTCCCTTTTTTTTTTGTGGAGATTGCTGAGAGGAGCTTCCTTGTATTCTAACTTTCTCTTCACCGAAACTTTATGATTTTTCTTCTGGCCAAGCTAAGACTTTTGTAGATGAGTATTTACATAGACTTTGTGTTTAAACATGGAAGCTTTGATGCCATGCAGAAAAGCTTTGGATTAATAGTAAACATAGATAATTTTAACTTGTATTAAAGGTATTTCTCTTGCTTGAATATTTCAGAGGTCATGCCAGACATTCACTTTTCCAGCTTGCAGATGAATCTTGTTTTGCTAATAAAACTGCCAAAATGCATAAAATATCAAACATTTTTAATATGTATTCCAAATTCAGTACCTGGAATGATTGATGATATACAATCAATGAGCCAGAATTTTCTAAAATTGACTCTCTCATGTATCTCTGGGACAGTTATAGGGACAATTATCAACAGAAAATAGACAAGATTCAATAGGGAGATAATCCATTCAGGTTTGATTAAAGAAAGCCCAGTACTGATGAGTAGTTTTATAGTTTGACTATAATATGATTTATGATTTTGTCTGGATGAAAGAGAAACAGGAAAAAGACAGGGAATAATAAATATTCGCAGGGAAAAATATTGAGAAATAGTTATTTTAATTACATATAATCACAACTGTAAAATAAATTTTAAAATTAAAATTTTTAAATATAAGGTGAGATAAGACATATTAATTGTTGAGGAACACTAATAACCTGGAAATTTGTGCTTACTGAGAGAGAAATAAATTGGGTCAAATCTTCTCCAGCCAATTATGTCCAAGGCTGTCATTCAAGCTTCTTTGTAAGGAAAAAAGAATCACAACTAATTTTTGTGAATAGAGTTTAATGGCAACATCTTGCATATGTTTCATGGTGTATGCAGTGACCCATGAACTTGAAGGAAGCTCATAAGTAGATCCTCAGATTTACATTGTCAGCAGGAGTCTAGGTAGTTACAGTATCTTGTATTTGCCTATGCACTCTTTTATGGGTCACTCAAAATATAACTTCAGTAACATTTCAACTAGATGAAAATGAGGGATGCGCTTTGAATTTAGCAGTTTGATTTCCTGTTCTACTCTCCCTCCTTCCTTTAGAGATGTGATCTTCATAAACTGAAAAGTGAATTCCCATAATAAATTCTCACTAGCCATTCAAAGTTATGAGGTAGGAAGACAAATAGACTAATAATTATTTCAAGGAAGTGTTGTGGTGAATCATAAAAATGTAAGTTTCTGAGTTTGTGACCCATACTGAATGCTGCCTATGCTTTGAAAACTCTTGTAAAGGAGAAAGTTTTCATCAGCAAGTATCATACTGATTTGCCAGAGAATTTGACACTGAGAATGCCTTCATATGAAGTAACTTATTATAATTAAAAAAATAGAACAAGGATACTTAACTTCAACTATACTTTGTGCACATAGTGAGTTACTGCTGATTATCAAGTATGTCTTCTAACCAGCTGTACTTCAACTATTGCATCCAGGAGAGCCTTGAGATGTCAGCATGCGTGATGTGAGGAAGACTAGGAAAATCTTCACAACCTCTTTAAGGATTTTTTTGTCTTTTTAATCAAGTAGCATTTAACAAAAATAGCTTAATCATTCTTAATTTTCTGATATTTATTGCAGAAATATTAAATCTGATAGCCTCGTTTGGTGTTAACTTGACTGCAGTGGAAATTCAGAATTAATTATCTAGCCCATTACTTTAAAGCTACTATACGGTTATGTAGGACATTTTCTCATAGCTCTTCCCTAAACAAAATCTAATGAACTGCTATAGAGTGAATAAGGTAGATGTTGTGCCCATACTGGCCCCACTTAGGCCAAAAGTGGCAGAAAGTGACCCCCTGAGTGCTGAGTTCTGAATTATAAATTACTCCAGTTTCTGGTGCCATTTCCCTATAGAGTGTGTAACCTTTCAGATGCTGTAGTAATTTGGAGCTACGCTTAAGAGGAAGGAGAGAAGCATATACAAAGTGAAGTAATATATGTAATAGAGGTGGAGAAATAATTGATATACTGTGGTCCTTTTTCTCACACAAAGAAAACTTGATTGCCCTCAAAATTCCAAAATACAACCAAAGCATGCAAGGTTATGAAACAAAGGTTACCAAACTGTCCTTCAACTCTCCATGGAGCAAAAAAAAATCTAAAGTCCACAGCAAATTATCTTCAGAGATTGTCTGATGACCTTCTTAACAAACAAGCTGGCAACTTTCTGATATTGATTACTACTTTAAGAAAGATATCTTTAAAATCCTTTTGTATTTAAAACTCTTGTTGTCCTAATCTGCATTCAAAATATTATGAATGGCTAGTGTCTCACTTTGCGATATGACTCTTTATTGAACTATTCTGACAGAGCTTTGTAGCTTCTTAACAAAGTTATTTTAATCTGCATTTATAGTGCCAAGGTCTGTTGATGATTTCATCACATAAGCAGGGTTTATAAGTGACACAGTCGTATTACTAGGATCTGTACCACTTCATAGATCTTTATAAGGAGATATGAACCTATAAATTATTTGGGTGTCTGTGTATAATGGTATGAAATCTTTTTCCTCCAGTGACCTCTTTGCACATAGTAACTCATCCTCTGAATCAATACATTGAAACAAGAAAACCTTTTTTTTCTTAAATGAGGGCCTATACTTTTTAATATCCACTGACAAGTGCATCTAAGATGTAGATAACAGGGCTGGACTAAAGGAAAATGAATTTTTTTGAAGTATATTCTAAAACATACTGCATACTGCAAAGGAAGTTGACTATTCATTCAATTTCTAGTGATTCAAGTTACATTTGTTGGCGTGAATAATTTTTCAGAATGAGGCAAAGATCTCATCCTGCAGCTGTTTCAGTGAAGGAAATTTTCAGCTTTGAAAAAATCAGTATGATTCTCAATAAATGAGACCTACAAACCATCTGGAAATTAAAGAACAGACTAAATTTGGCAAAATCCAGTCAGAGCACTAAGATTAGATAAGCAAGCTGAAATGCTTGGAATTCGAAATATGTATAAAGGAGGCCCTTTTTTCCCCAAAAAACTAAATTAAGAATTCATTCAAATCCAACTTCCATTAAAAAAACCTTGAATTGAAATTTT